>CM056953.1:34329133-34678468 GCA_029856935.1 Cyclocarya paliurus
TAAGGAATCTGTCTAATCTTGACCAAGCTTGATAATTAGACAAGTATAGTCACCTCCCATTATGAGGGATATCCATCAATCTAACTCGAAAATGAAGTCCGAGATAAATCACCATAGCTTGATTTTTTCTTCCCCCCTTGATCTTTCGCTGGGAAATCTTGTCACGTTAAAATCCCCACCAGTGCACCAGGGAGCCTCCCACCAAGAACTTATACCAGCTAGCTCATCCCAAAGTAACCTCCTCTCGCTATCTAAATTAGGGGCCATTACCCAGCAAACACCCATACGAAGCCATCTTCAATATTTTTTAAAAAAACACCCCACTGAATATTCTCCCACAAACTCATCAATGCGCTCTCCACCACTCTCTTATCCCACAACACACAACACTCCACCCGAGGCCCCTTTCGAAGGTAAGTATGCCCAATCTACAAATTGACAACTCCAAATACTCCGAATAATCCTTCTATTGATAAACTTCAGCTTTGTTTCCTGCAAGCAAATGATATCCAACTTCCATTGCCTTAAAAGGGCTCTTATTCGAAGGCGTTTATTGATCTCGTCAGCCCCCTAACATTCCAACTAAGAATTTTTGGCTTCATTTATCAACTGTTCCGCCCTCCCCTTGTTTCTACCACGACTTGCACTCCCCTCCTTACCATCGTAATTAATGGAAGACTCCAACCTCTCAACTCCCTCTCTGTTTTTGCCCTGCTCCTTGATGTTCAGCCTCCATAGCTATAATCAATGCCTTGAACTGATCTTCATAGCCCACAACGAAATCCCCATACAATTTTGCAATTCTTTTACCTTTTTCAATACCCAATCAGAGGAGACGATAGGAAGGATCATACTTATAGGGGCAAGATTCTCTCCTACTGATTCCTCCCCCCCTCATTTGAGTTTACACAAGGGTCATAAAGTGTCAACTGCTGACTTTCATCTATCTCCCCAATTTCCAGCGTACTCCCACCCTCCATAAGCTCACCATGATCCCTCTCTACCCCCCCCCCCACACTCCTGAGCTTCGAAATGGCCTTCTCGGACTCCCCCCCAAGGCTCATCGTGAGCCTTGTCTGCCTCCCACCACCTTAAGGAATCGAGAGATCCAAATTAGAGACAAAGCTCGCCGGAATCTTCTGTGGTAACCCTCCCGATGACTTGCCCTCCCTTGAGCACCCCCCGATCCTTCCACTGCAACCATAGCCAGTTCCCATACGTCGATTTCCCCCACCTCCACCTCCGGCCACCGTAAGACCACCGACGGACCTCCACCTGAGTCGCCGTGTTAGGGACCCCGGTCTTGTCCCTAAACATTAAGC
Organism: Cyclocarya paliurus; assembly: GCA_029856935.1. Classification (NCBI taxonomy): domain Eukaryota; kingdom Viridiplantae; phylum Streptophyta; class Magnoliopsida; order Fagales; family Juglandaceae; genus Cyclocarya; species Cyclocarya paliurus. The sequence continues at coordinate 34,330,456 of CM056953.1, forward strand.
CCGCGAGCTTGCCTAGGTGATGATGGTGACCGAGTGTCAAGCCTTCTTGCTTGGTCTTGCACGTATGATGGCAATGATGGGTTCCTAGGGTGATGAAGGTATAGTGTTTAGTGATGGAAATGATGATGATGATGATGAGTTCGGGTGATCTAAGTGGCGAATATGCGTATTTGATGCAATGTGGAAACGGCTTATGGTTGCCCTTGATGTTAGGCCCTTTTGGATGATGTTTAGGGTTGATAGGATGAAGATGGACTAGGGTTTGGATGGTGGCTAAGGGGAATTTCGAGATTTGGAAGAGTTGACTTAGGGTGGAGTGTAGGATGATGATGCTAGGGTTGGAAGGATGTGGTTGGTTGAGGCTAGGACTCCTTGATTGATGAGTCACTTTGGGAAAGATGGAAATTAGGTTAAGGATGAAGATGAGTTGTGTTTGAATGGGTCTAGGGTGTTCCTTAAGTTTAGAGATTTGGAGATGGAAGATGGGATTTGAATTATGGTAAGGTAGGATGATAGTTTTTGATTGATTTGAGTTGTTCTAGGGAGTGAGTGGTTTGAGGGATTGGATATGGAAGATGAGATTTGGTTATGGTAAGATAAGGAAGGTATGATTTGAATATGGCAAGAGGAGGGAAGTCCTTTGGTTGACTTGAATGGTTCTAGGGAATGAGTGGTTGAGGGGTTGGATTTGGAAGATAAGATTTGATTATGGTAAGATATGGAAGGTATGATTTGAATATGGCAAGAGGAGGGAAGTCTTTGGTTGACTTGAGGGATTCTAGGAATGGAGTGATTTCTAGGGAAGTTGAGTGATTGGAGGGATTGAGATTCGGTTTTGGCTATTTAGGTAAGTCTCAGGTGGCTAGAGATATTGTAGGGATTGGAGAGATTTAAGGGATTGACAATGGGTTGCAATTCCTAAAATCAAGGGATATGGATTTGAAAAGAGGTTTGGGATGATGGGTAAGGTGGCTAGAGTTGATCCTAAATGGTAAGAGGCATGTGAGTTGTTGGGAAGTTGTGTTTGACTAAGGTAAGGGATGGATTTCGAATTTTGATTATTTGGAAGATGGGATAAGGATTCCTAAGTGGTAGGAATTACCTTGTGGGGTCTAGGGTTAAGTGGCTGTGATGAAGGGTGGCTAGGGTTAGGATTCCTCAAGTTTAGGAGATGGTTTTGGGATTGGTAGGATTTGTGGGATTGATTGGAATTGAGTCAACTTTCCCTAATTTGAGGAAGTTGCCTAGTGGGACTCTTGAAGGGTGGCTAGGGTTTGTGGAAGACAAGGGTTTTGGCTAGGGCTTGTTGGATGGATGGAGGCTAGTTTTGGTAAGTGGCTAATATGGTAAGATGGGGGAAATAAGGGAGGTTTCGGCTAGGTCAAGTGAGGGTGAGGGAAGGCTAATTTTGGGAAGTGGAGCTTATGAGAGATATAGTGTTTTGGCTAGGGTTTTATGGAGATGATGAATATGGAAAGTGGGGCAAACAATGTGATGGCCGAAATTTTTGAGTGGGAAAGATCAAATGGGTGAGTGGATAGTGTTTGTGATATGGAGGGATGCAAGACTATGTATGAACAATGGAAAAGTTATGGACAAGGATGAATGGACTCAACAATTGAATATGAAGACTCTCTTTTGTGGTTTTTATGGATATTTTGTGAAACCAAAAGAATACTAAGATTGAGACTTAGGATATCTTTGATTTGCATGAAAATAATGATGAATAAGATGAAAACAAAAGAAACAAAGATAGACAACGGAATGGAATATAACAATACTCAAAAGAAAGATTGATAAATCACCATTGATTCACGAATTGCACATGATGAAATAGGATAGATTGAATCACCACCTATTCACGAATTGCAAGGTGGGATCCTCTACTAGGGATTCACGAATTTCACCCAAGTAGCCCAAGTGCTAAGCACCGAGAAGTTTCTTCAAGAACACACCCCAAACCGTTCCACAAAGGAAAAAATGTCAAATGATCAAAGATGTAAAATGAAATGCCTAAGGGTCCTATTTATAGAGATTACAAAGTGGAAACCCCCAATAGGTCCCTTGAAATATAATTAAAAATAAATAAGGATAAATAAATGATATGGTCTTGCATGGCCAATATGGGCTTGTGATATGTCTTGGCCCTTGGTTTGGCCTTGCCTAGCCTTGATCTTTGAAGTAACCCGATCTTTGTTGTCCATGCATGCCCTAGGTCCTTGTCCTAGGGCGGTTTTTGATGAGGTCCCAACACGCGGCAGTGGTCGACCCTTTCTGTGTCAGACCTGACCCAAGACTCGGCCCAAGGTAGAAGTATCGGGCACCTCCAGTTGACCCGATACTCTGCCCAATGCACAGTCTGTTACAGACCCTATCGGGCCTTTCTCCTTCCAGACCCTACGGGGGCTTCTGCTTGGGCCCGGCCCATAAGCAACCTTCTTCCCCTTCCAGTCTTCTTCATGGCCCACGAAATGTTTCATTCCCAACTATTCCCTGCAAACAACTTCTTCCCGTATACTGCCTTCTTCCCCTACTGGACCAGCCTTCCTCTTATCATCACTTGGACCACAGCCCACTCCCTTCCCAAGCCCATTTGTCTTTTCTCCTCTACACCCCGTAACAACCCACTGATATTCAATTGCAACCAATCTATCTGACATTTCATTTCCTGCAGTGCACTCAACTCTTTATCCTCAAACAGACTGACAGGCCTCCTATGCCAGCCTGCTCCACTAGCATCATTTCCCACCTTGTCTTGAGCATGGCCTCCCCTTATACTGTCTTTGTGTAGCAGTGCCTCCTGGTATGACCGGAGTGGTGGTTTTTGTGGTGGCTGGGACACAGAACCACCTGACCAAGCAGCCTCCCTCATAGTCTCCATCAGCTTCCTCCATCCCCTTCCCTCCCTATCTTCAGGTATGAATAAGGAGTTTCTAAACCCACCTCCACCATACTCCATCAATGCCATGAAGGAGCCTCTTGAGTTGTGACGCCTCTGTGCAACATAGCCCCTATCTCCTTCTCTATGTGCAGAATAAAACTCCTTCTCACAGTTTTCAAGCAATCCTCCATCACTTTGATGGAACACCTTGCCGTGCCTAACCCCAATCTAATCTCTTTCACCACCTTCCATCCTTTCTTAGTCAAGAAAACAAACCTCCCATCCCTTACTACCTCAAGACTTTAGATTCAATGGGAGTCTGCTTCACTGTACTCATAACTCACTAAATCAATCACTAACAAACTACATACACCAGAAAATCACCAGAAGAAAAAGTTTTCCTTCATCGAAGTTTTGGTTGTACAGAGAAAAGTTAGGAGAGAGAGAGAGAGAAAACAACAAAAAAAACCCTCATTCTTCAAACCACATTCTTTCACTAATAATGCCCCCACAATCCAACATGATAGGATAGTGGTCTGAAATAATTTGCTGCAGTTTTTTTCTGTCTTAACTCCATAAAGAGTGCTTCCCAAGATGCCAAAACAAGAATCTGTCCAGCCGGGACCATGTTCTCCCATTTGACCATGTATAGTCCCCTCCCACCATTGGTAAATCAACCAGCTGCATCTCGGAACTCGGACATAGCTCTAGAAATCATAGAATCCCCTACTCGCTCACAAGGAAAATGATTATACTAATTTTTTTTTATTGGCACCGGGTGTTCGGAACAGAGTCCCGACTAATCCCAGGGGTGCATGGGCCCTCGACAAAGAGTTTCCGGTAAGTGCACCTCGGTTAATTCAAGGGAAAAATCCCCCAATCCGATGGCCCCTAGAGATTGTTTGCACCCAAGGGGATTTGAACTTTAGACTTAGGGGGAGCATACCCCTAAGCCCAAGGCCTTTACCACCTAAGCCAACCCTTAGGGGTTAAAATGGGTAATATTAAAACCCCCTCCTATACACCATGGAAGATCCCACCAACTGTAGATTCCCGCGATTTTATCCCACAAAATACTTCTACTAGCATCAAAATTTGGCTCATATACACCAGCAAAAGCCCATTCTACCTCACCATCTACATTCTTAAAGTGGCATGCCACCAAAAATTCTCCTACATAATAGTCTACTAATTCCACAACCCTCCTATCCCACATTACAATATTACCTCCCGAAGCTCCATTTGAAACTATTTCAACCCATCCCACACATTGGCAACTCCATAAACTATTAATCAATGATTTATTGATTATCTTCAATTTAGTTTCTTGAAAACAAATAACTTCAACCATCCATGGACGAACCATATTTTTCACCTGGAGATGTTTCCTATAATCATTTAGTCCCCGAACATTCCATGAAATGATTTTGGGCTTCATGACAAACCATTGACAGCCATTTCCTTGCCTTTTTTCTCTTAAGGCACTCCCTTCCTTGGATTTGTAGTTAATAGTGCACTCCAATCTTTTCAATTCTCTCTCCTTTTTTGATGCTGATCTGGCTAGAGTAGGTTGTCCAGCTTCTATGGCAATAAGGAGAGCTCTAAACTGCTCTTCAAAATCTTTCACAAGAGATTCCAACATAGTTTCTGATTTCTTCTACCTTCCTCAACACATAGTCTGAAGAATTACTTGGCCGTTCAATGCCTGGATTAATAGTACACAAAGGAACAGGGTTAAGATCTTCATCTTATTTGAACACCTCTCCAGATTCACAAGATTCAGAATCTTCACCTCCACCAATCACCATCTGTAAGTTAGGTATATTAAATTGAGTGTAGGGAACCTCAGTAAAAGACTTCTCGCTCCCCCTTAACCCTTCACGACATTCATCTTCTACCTCTTCACCATCCCTTGGCATGCAATCTATAAAAGGTTCCTCAATCCCAGCAGCATTATCTGAACTCGAACCCATGTACTCCTCAGAAGAACCTCCAACCTCTGTCGCAACTTTCAGGGGCATACTCGTCGTTGTAATGCTACTGATAGAAACCCCATCACCCTCGACCTCTTTTGTGAAGTCAGAGGTTGAATCGAATCCACCTCTTGAGATTTGCTGTGTTGAGCGACGCGTTCACCTTATTCACTGTAGTAGAGCTCATTGCCGGAATACACCCAGAAGATCCGCCCCTGCCGACGACCCAGTCTGAGAAGACAGACGTGACCTTGGAGCCACCGTAAGCTTGGGCTGGAACACAACTCCTTTCGGGCAAATGATATTTTGAGGCCCACCATACTGTTGAATCAAATGCGAACCAAGCTTCTGGGTTGGGCCTCTAACGAGCCCATCTCCTACATAATCAATAGAGTCTTTTGGCCCAGGCACCCCCCTTCACCTTAGTTGTTTTATCTAATTTCCTGCTAGATACACGACCCAGGCCCATAATTAGGCCCAGTCCCTCATCTATTGAATTCAACATTGAGTCCAGCTTGTATTTCCATCCAAGTAACTTTGCCCAAATATGCGATGGTGACCCTTCAACTTCACCCACTTTCTTCAACATTGCGGGATGCCAACCGTCAACCTCATTATCAGAGAAATTTGGTCGGTTCATCTCCTTCAAGCCTTCCTTCTTGATCCTTGCAGTTGACACTGCCAAATCTTTCCCATTTTTGTCACTGTGACCAGGATTATCTTTTGGAGATTTCTTAACAGCTACCAAATAAGGAGCTTCATGAGAGTTAAAGACTCTATGCAATTTAACTCTACTCACCTCTTTTGTAGCTCCATTAACTTCTCTGTTTTTTGAGACAAGAACAGAGGAGCTTGAATTGACAAGCTCACTCGTTTTCTTGACAAAACCATCCCAACCACTTTCATTGCTTCCTTCAGGAATTGCAATGATTCCTTTCCCCTTGCCCATACCCAGCTCAACCAATTTAACAAACCTTCTGTATGAATTTTGACATATTTGTTAAAAGATAGACAAATATATATAAATTGAGCATTTAAACACAAACACTTTTCGATTTCAAATCTTCAACTGCAGTAGAGATCACTTCAAAGATCCCAACAACCGATCCAAATTCTGCAGCGTACACTTTGGAGAGAATACTAAGATTTCTGTGTGCATATTTCATTCATTATAGAATTTTGGTTAGGAAGACTCTATTTCCCTCCCTTCTAGTTTGATAAGGTGCTCTATTATCCGAGAATCTCAAACATCCCTCGACCACCTTAACCATCCAGGCCACCACATCTCCACTAAGGTAAAGAACCTTCATGAACTTCCTACACTTCTCTATAATACAAAAGAGATTCCCCCCTTTCCTTCTGATCACAAACTGTTTTGCTTCAATCCAAAAGCTGCACTCCATCAAAACCAACCACCAAAGCAAAAGGAAGAATGACAAAAGAAAGGAACTAGAACAGAATAATGAAACGAGATAAACGGAAATAGATTAAAGATTATTCCCAGTGAGAAGCGCCAGAAATAGAAGATGAAAAGTCATAAGAAAGAGAAGAAGACGAGTCATTTAGAATTGCACGAACACATACATATAGGCATAGCCCAAAGGCACTGGATATCTACAGAATGAATAGTTATGCCTGCGGCTAAATGGTAAAAAATGTTGTAGGGGATTAGTTCTGTATTGTGCTTAGATGTTTTATTTGAGCTGTCATGTTATCCCTTTAATTTCCTCTTGCAGGTTCGGGGGTCAATTCCATTGCTTTGGGACCAAATTGTTGATTTGACATATAAGCCCAAGTTTGAAATTGTGAGACTTGAGGAAGCTGTGAGTGTTATAGTTATTTGCTCATTGATGGCATTGTTTGATTGTAAATCAAATGCTCTACTTGTTTCTGACTATATTACATGATATGTAGCCTCGAGTAGTTGAGCGGCATTTTTTGGATTTGAGAAAGAAATATGGGGCTGTGTTAGCTGTTGATCTTGTCAACAAGGTACATATTTTCTTCCCTTGGGTAATGATTATTGTTGATGTAAGCAAGCAAGAAGGAGAGGCTAGAAAGGATGAAGCAAGGGGCTCTCTAGGATAACTTTTCTGGTTTCAACAACTATTGTTTTACATAATTTCTACACCTCATTGAAAGCAAAAAGAAATGTTTATGTGCTACGACATTCTATCCACGCACATTTATCTATATAAATGCTTGTGAGTGGATTTGGTATGTGTAGGTGTGTGGACCTTTTAAAATATTTAGCTATTGTTTTACATCATTTCTACACCTTATTGAAAGCAAAAAGGAATGTTTATGTGCTATGACATTCTATACATGCACATTTATCTATATGAATGCTTGTGAGTGGATTTGGTATGTGTTGTGTGGACCTTTTGAAATATTTATTCTTACACCACCTTTGTCGCTTTGCAGCATGGAGGTGAAGGACGCTTGAGTGAAAAATTTGCAAATGCAATGCAGCATATTGTTAGTGACGATGTAAGGTAAGATTTTTTTCATACAAAATTATAACATATGCAAGTCTGCATCTTATTTTTTCATACTAAGACCTATTGGATTTTATAGATATCTGCACTTCGATTTTCATCATATCTGCGGGCATGTTCATTTTGAGCGCCTTTCAATCCTTTATGAGCAAATTTCGGATTTCCTTGAGAGAAATGGGTATGTTTTCCTGCAGATGGTAACACATATCGAACTTGGTCTTGATAGATGCATTATGTATTTTTGGTCTCAATTCGTATGGGGACAGTATATTCTTTCAGTTTTCTATATTTGTATTGAATAGACTTTCAGCTTAAATTTTTATTTATTTATTTATTGGCACTGGGTGTCAGAGAACAAGGTCCCGGCTAATCCCGAGGATGCACAGGCCCTCGGCAAGGAGTTTTCCGCAAGTGCACCTCGGGTAATTCAAGGAGAAGTTCCCCCATTCCGATAGCCCCTAGAAATTGTTTGCACCCAAGAGGATTTGAACCTTAGACCTAGACGGAGCATAACACCAAGACCTTTACCACTTGAGCCTATACATTGCTCTATGGAAAGGTGTGAGGAGTTCATTAAAGATTCAAATAGTGTGTGTTCTTGTTATGCGGTATATAGCATTTGATATATATATATATATATATAAAGTCTCTAAACATTAATAGTTTGTGCTTAGTTTCACTAAACTTGCACGTGTAGGCAATGCTCTTGTATATTTCCGGTATACTTGAACTCTTGCCTATTCTTATGATCAATAAATTTTGTTTACTAATAATAAAAAAAAAAATCTGTACTTAAGTTATCCTTGTCGTTTCCTTGGAGTTGCAAACATGAATCACTGAACAATACAAGAATAGTTGGCATGCATTGCTGGGATTTCTTTTTTTTTTTTTTTATAAGTAAAATTTTTATTCATCGAAATAGTAATAGGCGAAGCCCATGTACAAAAGAAACACCTAGTTACATTCTATATCTAAAAAAGTGATGACAAAAGCTCATTGACATCCCCTCCATTGAGTACAATAGCAGAAAACCCTAACTAACAAACTTGTAAAGAATTTCCATAGTTCATCTACATTATGTTCCATGATATTAAAGCACCTCTCATTCCTTTCCATCCAAATGCACCACATAATACACAAATGAATCATCTTCCATGCTACTGCCACACGGGATCTAGTATGAAGACTGGTCCAGCTTGCTAGTAGTTTGACCACTGCTTTTGGCATAACCCAGATCAGTCCAGCTCTTCTAAGCACTCCATCCCACAACACTTTAGCCACATCACAGTGTAGAAGTAAATGATTCACTGATTCCACATCTTTTCTACACATAAAGCACCAATCCAAAACAATCATTCCACTATGGTTTGAATATTCCTTATTGCAGCTATCCATACAAAGAAAGCCACCTTTGATGGAGCATGAGCCTTCCATATACTCTTCCAAGGGAAACAAATGTGTTGCTGATTAATCAATAACTTATAAAATGATATAACTGTAAACTTGTTAGAAGCTATATGTCTCCAGCACAATTGATCCCTGCTGATTAACAGCCAATCTGAAAACAATCGGGTAGGCTCTAAACAATTCAATTTCTCTGCACCAAAGATCAGACCTGAATCTAACTTTTGAACCATCACCAACCACAAAGTTGACTTGTTTCAAGAAAAAATCCCATCCTTTCCTAATAAACTTCCATAAGCTCACTCCATAAGAACCCCTACACTCCTTGGTGCACCAACCCCCCTAATCACTTCCATATTTCCGAGGGATCACCCCCTCCACAATGCTTCCTCTTCCCCATGGTAGCTCCATAACCACTTCCCCAGCAACGCCTTATTAAAACTACACAAGCTGTGAACCCCCAATCCTCCATCAACAATCGGGCAACAAACTTTATTCCAGCTCACTAAGGGAGTCTTACACTCCTCTCCCAAGCCACCCCACAAAAAATCTCTATACAACTTTTCAATCCAGTTAGCCACTCCTGCTGGTAAAGGGAATAGAGAAAGGAAATAAGTTGGGATATTAGAAAGGTTGCCCTTTATAAGGGTGATTCCACCCCCTTTAGATAAATAAACTCTCTTCCACGCTGCCAACCTCTTCTCTATCTTCTTAACCACCCCATCCCAAATATGCTTAGCCTTGAATGACGCCCCCAACGGTAGTCCCAAGTATTTCATGGGCAGATTAGCAACTTTACACTCCAATAATTCTGCCAAGTTATGAATATTATGCACAACTCCCACCGGAACCATCTCCGATTTACTTAAATTCACTTTAAGTCCGGAAACGGCTTGAAAACATAACAGGACAACCCTCAACGCTTGAATCTGATCCCCACCACCATCACAAAAAATAAGAGTATCATCAGCAAAAATCAAGTGTGAAATGTAGATGAAGCCATTAGAATTAGATCCCACCGAAAAGCCTAAAATAAAACCTCCTCTGACCACTGCTTCCACCATACGGCTCAAAGCGCCTCCATGACAAGAACAAATAAAAAAGGAGATAATTGATCCCCTTGCCTTAGGCCCCTTGAACTCTGAAAATAACCACAAGGCTGCCCATTAACTAAAACAGAAAACCAAACAGTTGAGATACAATGTCTTATCCAGCCACACCACTTATCACCAAAACCGCATCTTCTAAGCATATATAAAAGAAAATTCCAGTTTACATGATTGTACGCCTTTTCCATGTCCAGCTTAAATAGAACTCCCGGAACACCTTCCCGCATGCGACTATATAAACACTCATTTGCAATCAGCACAAAATCTAAAATTTGTCGAACTCTAACAAAAGCATTTTGAGGTTTAGAAATGATGTTCTCCATCACTTTGTTCATTCGACTTGCTAACACCTTCGAAATAATCTTATAAACACCACTCACCAAACTAATAGGACGGAAATCCTCCTACTCCAAAGCACCCACTCTCTTTGGGATTAAGGCAATAAAAGTGGCATTCAACGACTTCTCAAACTTTTGAAACTCATAAAATTCATGAAGTACCTTCATCACCTCCTCCTGCACAATCTCCCAACAATCTTGGAAAAATTTCATAGAAAACCCATCCGGACCTAGAGCTTTGTCTCTCCTCATCCCACAAACCACCCCATACACCTCAAGCTCTTCAAAAGGCCTCTCTAGCCAGTTTGCAGAGGAAGCATCCACAGCTTCGAAGTTCAAGCCATCAATTTTGGGTCTCCAAGCTTCCATCTCACTTAGGAAGAACTATAAAACTGCACGACATGCTCTTGAATCTCGTCAGGTGTGGTTAGTAATTTGTTCTCATTTTTTAACAATTCAATGGCATTGTTACACCTGCGAGAATTAGCCATTTCATGGAAAAAACTAGTACACTTGTCCCCCTCTTTAAGCCGTAGGACTCACGATTTTTGCCTCCATGATATTTCTTCTCTCAAAACCCTCCCGATTTCTGCCCTCACTTCTTTTTTCCTAGTCGAAGTAACCTCGTTTCCCCTTCCGCCTCCAAGGATTGAAGCTCATCCCAATGGGATTTTTTCTGCTGCTCTACATTCCCAAAAACTTCCTTATTCCATTCCTTCATATCGGCTTTCAAAGCTTTGAGTTTACTTGCCAAGACAAAACTAGGGGTCCCCTCAAAATGATAAGAAAGCCACCAGCTTCTTACCTTATCAACAAAGCCCTTCAATTTAAGCCACATATTCTCTAACTTAAAATACCATTTACCCTCATGAATACCCCTACAATCAAGTACAATGGGTAAGTGATCAGAACATACCCTTGACAATCTTTTTTGACATAACTTCGGGTAGTGAGTCTCCCATGAAGACGAGACCAAGAATCTGTCCAGTCTTGAGCCCCCTCTAGAACCACGTATGTTCACCCCCACCAGTGGAAAATCCAGCAGCTCCAAGTAAAAAATCAGCTGAGAGAAAGCCTCCATGGCTGAAGTCATAGAGGATAAACCCTCCCTCTCACTTGGAAAACAGATTATATTAAAATCCCCACAAATACTCCAAGGCTGCTCCCACATAGAATAAAATCCTGAAATTTCATCCCACAACAACTATCTATCTCAATCCCTATTGGGGCCATATACACTTGCCAATGCCCATGACCACCCATCTTCCAAATTTCTTAAAACACAAGCCACTGAGAATGCACCAATACAATCTTCTACCATCTCTACAACCCTACTATCCCACATAACTAAAACTACACCAGATGCACCCGAAGAAGCTAAGTATGTCCAGCCTACAAATGAACCTCTCCTCAGACTGCAAATTATACTCATGTGAATACATTCCTGTTTAGTTTCTTGGAGGCAAACGACAACAATTTTCCAACTGTGAATGAGAGATCTAATGCGAAGACGTTTATTGACGTTATTGATCCCCTTTACATTCCAAGACAGTATTTTAGGCTTCATTAACAGAAGTAAAGTCCCTCTCTTTTACTCTGTCCCTCCCCAAAGTTCCCTCCTTATTGTCATAATTAATAGAGCATTGCAATCGTTTCAACTCTCTCCTTTCTAACAACTGACTTCATGGCTGTGGAACGACCAGCTTCAATGGCTACTAGGAGAGCCATGAATTGTTCTTCATAACCATCACAAGATAGTCCCACCCAATCTTGAATCTCCTCCACTTTTTTTAACACCCAGCCTGAGATTTCTTTTGGTGCAATTTGAGGGTGAAGCATCTGTAAGGGTGATGGACTACCCATCTCCTCCTCATCGCTATCTGCTGCAACTACGTCCATCTATAGGTCCGTGTCTACCTTCTCTTTCCCTTCCATGTCAAACAACACCGAAGCAGCCTCATTAGAGTTGGCCGAGACAACTGAAATATCAGGGTTGACAGCAGCCTTGCCTCTCCTCGCAGACATCTCCTATGTTCTCAACGCGGTAGATGTCAGAAATGCACCGGCTGCCTCCGTCGAACTGGTCTGTGCAATTACCGAGACGTTGGGGGCTAAAGATACAACAAAAATCACGCCTCTAGACTTCAATGGTACTGCATCTGACGACAGGGCTTCCATTGGTCCTTCTGCGACTTTCGGCAAGTTCGCCTGAGGCTTCGCTGGCGGTGGTGGCATGGACCCACTCGCCGATGGGCCAACTACGTGCTGCTGCTTCTTCCTCCAGAATGGGCCATACCGCTGGCCATTATGTTGAATGGACTTGGGCCTCTCCTTGTGCTGAAGCCCATCACCAGGGCTAGACTGGAACGAGGCCTGGCCCTTCCCTTTAGGCCCTTTACCCACGCCCAACATCTCCAGCGATCCCGGCCCTCTCTTATTTATAAAATGAGCAATTTCGTTCCTTGTGGGTATTGAGATATACTATTTCAGTTATTTGCTAGACAATTTTTTATCAGCAAAGTTATTTGCTAGACTTGGTTGTGAAAATGTGTGAAGCATCATTTTTCATTCTCACACTTTATGTAATCTAGCCAAGACATCTTGTGTAATATATTCCTGAGTTGCTTGTTTGTTAACAATTGGTAGGTACTTTTTGTTGAATGAAAAGGGTGACAAATTGAAGGAGCAACTTGGAGTCGTGAGGACAAATTGTATTGATTGCTTGGACCGTACAAATGTTACCCAGGTAGGTTAACATCAATCACATAGATAACTGCTAAAAAGTACAAACTATGCCTTCCTGAACCTTGCGAGGTAGACTATGGCTTCTGTTCACTGCAAGAGGAGATCTTGGAATAGTCATGAAAACTCTACTCTTTACCCAAGCTAAGTCTCTTGAAATTAGAGGAAAATAATTGATCGCCCAAAATATGTCAAGTTGCCTTGTTAATTATCTTTTTCCTCTTTGGGTTTTCACATTGCAGTCAAGACATGCACTTCCTTATCCTTAGTGCTCTTTTTGTTATTGTTCTTCCGACTCTTTTCAAGTTTTAGTATGATGGAGAAAGGACCATGTTGTGGTTTTCATATTGATATTCTAATTCTAGACGAGATTAACTCTATTGTTGCAGAGCATGATCGGCCGAAAAATGTTGGAATGCCAACTAAGAAGACTTGGCATTTTTGGTGCTGAAGAAACTATTAGCTCACATCCAAATTTTGAAGAGAAGTTTAGAATTTGTGAGAATATTCTTTTTTCTTTTTGTAAATAATTTTATCTAAAAAATGATTATGTTGATTACATGGTGGTGGGTTGCCTGGGATACATAATCATAATACTGTTCATGTTTCTGCTTCATCATGAAGTTAGGATTGTACTGACAATTGTTTTTGTACCTCAAGTGTGGGCTAACCATGGGGATGACATAAGCATTCAATATTCTGGCACTCCTGCTTTGAAAGGAGATTTTGTTAGGTACTTTTCCATGGATATACTCAGAAACTTTTTTCTTCTTGTTTTTTACCATGCATGTATAGCTTTGACATTCTTGTTTCAATGAAGTTTATGGATGATTTTTTTTTCAATATTGTCTGATATTGCAATTTTGGATTACCTATGATTTTATAAGCTGAATGTGAGTTTATCTGCAAATTGGTAATGAAATGGAATCCCTATTTGTATAGCTGTGTTACATCAAATGGAGAATTTCGGTATGATTGTTTTTGTCTATCTTCCCAAACGTTTTACAACTTCACAGTATTTCATACTTGGTTATATAATTACCCTGGACGTCACATAGAGACTCATATTTTCCCTCTTCTTCTGCGGAGTAATATGGCTCTATTTTGTCCGATTATAGATATGGCCAAAGAACAGTCCAAGGGATCCTTAAAGATGGATGGAGTGCCCTTACACGCTATTATTTGAATAACTTTTGTGATGGGACAAAGCAGGTTAGTATGCTTCTTCCTGCATTCAACATATAGACTCAAGTAGTATTCTAGAAATACTAGGTTACCAGCAAATTTTCTTGCTTTGTCTCACCTAGGGAAGAAAATATTTTTTGACCCAGAGATTTTTTAAACTTGCTTAGTTATTTTTTGGATCAAGAATGTTGAACCATGCATAACCAATTACATTTATATGTTCAGATAGTTGACATGTTTTTAATTTTTTAATTTTTTGCATTGTTCTTTTAATTTGAAAATTGCCTTATACATGAAGGGGTTATCATTCATTCTGTAACTCTGTCAGAATCAAAGCTGACTTTTTGTTCTCTTGTTGGCACATATCTGAAGGATGCAATTGATCTCCTGCAAGGACACTACATTGTTTCTGTCAGCCGAGATCTAACTCCCTCATCCCAGAAAAGAGGCCTTGAGGCTGTAGCTGTGAGTACAAGCCAAATGGCAACTGTTTTGTGCTTATAACTTGTAGGATACACGCACACATCTGATTTGCATTTTCTGCCGAGTATACATCAGTTTTCGAGTATCTCACATAAGTTAATATATCCACCAAATTGAACTCTGGGTGCTATTGCTGGTTTGAAAAGATACTCTGTTATTGCTCCCAAGGACAATTTTATGTCTCTTTTAGTTTTGGTTCTATTCCCGTTTATTACCCATCTCAGACTCTGACCTCTGAATATTTCTTCATGCAGTCTTTTCCGCTCGCTTTATCGTTGGTTTTAACTGGGTTCCTTTTGACTACCATGTCGCTGAGGCAAGGTGAGTTCTTTTTTGTTTGTCTAATGTGAAGGGATGGTGTAGCCATCAGAATAAACAGTTGCACTAATGTAAAGTATGTTTGCATCCTGTGGTTCATTCGAGAGGAGTTGGAAAAATTCATATACGGGGGTCCTAAGTTGGAAATTGCGAGGCCGAAAGAAAACTATACATACATACGTAGACAAATACTCCTTTCATTAGTATGGGCTAAATCTGTTATTTTGAACATCATCTTGTCTTCATCTTTTCCGCAGCTCGGTACGATCTTCAGCACTTGTTCTTTTCATTTATGTGGGCCAGTGCGAGTATAGCAATAGCATCATTTGTGCGGGCAAATGGCAGGATTTTCTGTAATCGGCCTAGTCTGCACAAGCCTCGTTGATTCTGTGTTTGACACTGAATTTTTGTGAATGTCACGGCTCACTAGTTCTTATATCTATTTATTCATACTAATTTTTTTCCCATTTAAGAAGTTGCTGCTTTGGGATGTCCGGGTGTTACCATTATTTGTCGTATGTATAATTTGAAATCTTTTTGTAAGATGAAACTTCTGTATCTGCCCTACCAAGGGCGAATCTCCTTGTTGGAAGATGAAAGTTTTTGAATACACAAAACATCTCATCTCATTTCATCATTGTAATTTTTTTAAATTTTCACACAAAAATATAATAAACAATTCAATATTTTTAAATCTCAAAATAAAAATAATATTAAAAAATAATATTTAATAATATTTTATTCAACTTCAATAAAACATTTCATTTTAACTAATACTCCAAATCTAACAAAAAAGTCAACGTTTGACGCTCACTTTTGAATGTGGTAGCACGTGTACCACCAATTCGAAGAGAATAAAAGAAAAAGAAAAGTTATTTGCTTTTTAGCCCTTGATGCCTGATGGGTTTGAAAATGAAAGATCACACAAACTCCCCAGTCATAATGGGAAAAGAAAAGTATTAAAGATTGGTGGGTGGGTTTAAGGAAGTGGGGAAGCGAGGTAGCTTCTTTGATTGATTGTTCTAATTTTTGTAGGTTTTATAACTCCAATGAGTCATCTCGTACTTAAAAAAAAGAGGAAAATAATATAAAGTTAAAATAAAGGGATAGAACAACTCATGAAACATGAGACATCAAATTCAAAAGAACCACAGCATTAAAGGTGAAACAGCACGTTCAAAAGAAATGAGGAAAGGAATAGGATACCCTCGCAACCGAGATAACATTAAAATTTAAAACCAACCTAGACCATTATTCTTTAAAAATATTGACTTAGAGTTCATTTGGACATAGGCGAAGCTGTTCAGGAAAGAGAAGTTTGAGAAGCATATGGAGGCCAGTAGAGGTGAAATTCTATCTTATAGACGACGGTGAGACCCGTAAGACTTACTGGAGACGATGTCACATATCCCTGCACAAACAGAAAGTCGCCGGTGCCTCCCACAACAGGGTGATCGGCAGGCTTTATATTGTGCGTGCCTCCGACAATTGAAACAGAACCTTTGTGGTGTTTCAAACTCAAAGTGATCTTTGCCATAGAAATGCTCTGAAGCCCATCCAGACTAGAAGTAATGGAAGTTCCCTCAGCAATCCCTACAAGTTTTGAAGACCGTTTGGGTGTGACAGTCATTGGATCCTGGAAAGCAAATAAAGTGCCAAAAGGGGTGGTAGTTTGACTAACTGCTGGTCCTGCCACACCATTCACTATGATGTATCCAGTTTTGTTAATCGTTTCATGTTGGAAGAGAGCAAAGTGGATGGACTTGAGCCCATGATGGTGGTGGTGGTGGTGGTGGTGGGAGCTGGAGGTGGGCTTCAATGAAAGGAGAGCAAAGAGTAGAGTAGCAAGGACTTTGTTCAACAAAGAGAGAGCCATGGCAGTGTTTGTTAGCATCAGAGTTTACAAGGGTTTGAGAAAGTGGAGTGGCAAGACATGCACTGATGCACTACCTTTTTCTTTCTTTCTTATGTGCGGTTCTTATAGACCTTTAAATGACTTGTCACGAGCAGTACGAGGCTCCAATTGGTGAGGTTTCAAGAAACTTGGACGACTGAATACGTTTCTCAGCCGATGACACATTTTTCTACGGTCCATTGTATTGATCATTACGTGAAAGGCAGGGCGGATTAATTGGAAAAAGGAGTCTCCACCTACCGAGATTAGAATAATAGTAATAATTATAACAATTATAAAGCAATGAAAAAGAAGATAAAGGATAGTGCTCGAAAAGTCAAGATTAGGTTGGAATTATCTTCAAAAGGTGTGGTTTCCATTTACTGTGCAAAATGCAAATGCAGTTGATGGAGAAATCAGAGTCCAATTTGGAAGAGGCAAAGCAGTGGAATTTCACTTTCAGTCTCTATTGTTTCCTCGTTCGTCTTATCTGCTTACTCTGTGGTGGTCCAAAAAGTTGTCGCCATGCTCATTCTCCGCCCCCTACGACGACTAAATAGTGTAAAGGTTGGACTGAGGGGATTCCAGAGGCTCATCTACTCTCATTTGAGAAATTACGAGTTTTTAACGTTTTCGTTTTAATTGAATAAAGTGCCACAGTGCTCTGAATGGTTACTCTTGATGCTGCTGTCTGTCTTTTTGAAGATTATTGCTGCATCTCGTCTCTCTCTCTTGATAAATAGAAGTAAAATTTTATTAATAGGTGTAAATTTAGAAATTGGCTAGGATTAGATGACTAAATGATAAGGACTTATCTTATCATTATATGTTTAAATTTGAATGAATGTAAAATGAGTGTTGACTTTATCTTTAAACAACATTGAGTCTATCTAGAAGTCCTTAAGGTTGTTTAGATAAATCTGTGATATGAAATTTGAATTCAAACAAAGATCTGCCATTATCCAAGACAGAAACTGAACAACAAATCAGAAACCACAAGTGAAGAATTATCACGATGTGTCAGTAATTCGTCAGGAAACGCTCTCGCGACTGTCTCTACCTGTCAGCAGAATCTTACTTCAACTGAGACTCTTTCCAGATCTATTATTTAAAGGAATTCGGTTTCCTAACCCAGGGAGGAGTTTGATTAAGGATTATTGAGATATATTTCGTGTGCTTATGAAAGGAAAATTCTCTTGAGAATTTTGGCTTGAATTTTTATCTCTCCTTAAGTATAATCGTGCTCCAAGTGTGGAAAATTAAGTGATTGAACTTCAGCTTCTAGAGTTCTAGAAGGAAAGACAATATTTGAAAATCGCCAAAGCTTCTGGCTGCTACCGAGGTAGAAGACAAACAGGTCGTTTGTCTTGGCAAGTAAGAGTGTCAAGTTGTAAAAGTTTTGTAATTGATAAAGTACTTGTAATTGATTTTCAAATAATAAAATTGACTTTCCTGGATTTGGCTGCCCCGTAGGGTTTTACCTTTAAAGAGTTCTTTAAAGGGTGTCCCTTTGAAAGCAATCATTGTGTTAAACAAAGTGATCAATTTAATTTCTAGATATTTGATTTGTTTATTCATCATAATATTGAGATCTAACAATTTTGTTCAAGTATATTGATAGATAACAAATAGGGGTACTTTGGGAACTTCAATTAGCATCAGAGAGTGGTTCACTCATCTGAGTGTGATCCGTGCCCCTACAATATGACATCATTGACTGCCCCACCGCACTTCAATGGTGAAAATTATGCATATTGGAAAGTACGCATGCGCGCTTTCCTCAAATCTTTGGATGATCGAGTATGGTATTCCGTGAAAAAAGGATGGACTAAACCAGAAAAAAGTATTGATGAATGGACAAAAGAAGAAAGCAGTAATAGTAATTGGAATAATAAATGGTTGAATGCTATATTTATGGCTATATCTCTTGAAGAATTTAAGCGAATCTCAATGTGTGAGGTTGCTAAAGTAGCATGGGATATCCTAGAAATCACCCATGAAGGAACAAAAACTATGAAAAACTCAAAATTACAATTGTTAACCTCCAAATTTGAAGAGATTAAGATGTTGGAAGATGAGAGTTTTTACGAGTTTTATGCTAAACTTAATGACATTGTTAATTCTAGATTTAATCTTGGAGAAAAAGTTGAAGATTCAAGAATTGTGAGGAAGATTCTAAGATCCTTACCTGAAAGATTTCGGCCTAAAGTTACTGCTATTGAAGAAAGTAAAGACTTGGATGCAATAAAGGTAGAAGAGCTAGTCAAGTTTTTACAAACATATGAATCCTCACTGCCTCAAGCAAGAAAAAGTAAGTCCATTGCCTTAAAAACTATAAAGGAAAATCATGAGAATTCTTTTGATGAAGAAAGTTTAAATAATGAGGAAATTAGCACTGTTCAACAGGGCCAGTTTTTTTTCCGACCCGGTCCGGAACTCGGAAATCGGATTCCAGGCCGAACCTGGGTTGAAAAATCCGGACCTATCCGGTCCGGATACAGGTTACATACCCAGGTACCGGGTTTTAAACCCGGTACTCGGGTCTTACACTTCCTAAAATGAAACTCACCCCCCCCCCCCGCCGAGTCTGTCTCTCTCACTCTCTCTCTCTCTCCGCCGCCACATCTCCGTTGCCACATCTTCGTCTCTGCATCTCCGTCACCGTCGGCCTTTCCGTAAGTCCCAACCTCCATCGTGATCCCATGAGTCTGTCTCTCTCTCTCTCTCTCTCTCTCTCTCTACATTGGATTTCTGGATTTGGCTTTTCAAGAGAGAAAAGTTTCGTTTATGCATATATATGATCTGGTTGCTACAAGATAAAAAATTTTGTTCACAATTGTTAGTCTAGGACTCGGCCTGATCTGGGTTTCATTTCACCAAGTGAAATTTTGTTAGAGATTTTGGAAAGAAATTTAGGAAAATTTAGTTATGTGAGCTTCTTTCATTTATGCTTTGTATAATTTCTGTGATTATAACCCGAGTCGATGCAACATAATTTCGAACCTATTTATCTTTATATTCTTTAGAAAAGTAATAATTTCACATATGGCTAGCTAGCTTTTATCTTAGAACTTAGGAGATGCATGCCTCTTTTACTGACTTTTATTTGTTTGTTGGTCAACCATGCATGGCAGTAGTGAATTTAGCTGAGCATGGATTCATACCAACATCATTTCACAAAATTAATTTCTTTGAGAGACATTTATGAAATTTTTTCAAAATTAGAAGCAAATATATTATATGCAGGGTTTTTTTACATTGATCAAAAACATGGTTGGTTTCTAAATCAATAAAAAGACTCATGTTAATAACCAATATATATATATATATACAAAGTTCCTGAATTTTAGAAATGAAAATAATAATCAAATAAGACATCATAAAATCTAAAATAAATAAAGAATTAATTATATATACCTTTGTCTTGATGAGGCGGTGGGCTGTTGGGGAAGGTTGAAGTAGTGTTTTCCCCTAGTCTATAAATCGGCAAAGGTGTATTTTTGCATTCCCAAGATCATCTGTTACTCATTTTGCTAAGGGTTATAAGTCGCAAAATCAGTATCTAAATTTTTACTTGAATCTTAAGAGATTCATAATTAGATACTTCGGGAAATTACCACATGGAATTAATATATACATATATATATATATATATATATATTAATCTTTCCAATTGTTTTCAACCATGCCATATTTTAGGTAGTGATCAGGTTTAATCATCCAGTGCAGAAAAGTAAGGCCTTGGTGACATAACCAAATGCAATCGGCCTCATTCAGTTACTAGTGACGCTTAACTTAGCACATTATAAAGGTAAAAAACTAGAGCTGCAGTTGTGTTTAATTTAATTTTTACTCCATCGTGCAAAAAGAGGGTCTACAATGCCTTTAAAACTAACATTAGCATCTAATATCAACTCATAATGAAAGAAATTTACTACGAGGATTCTCAATTGTACTTGTTCAGCCAGCCCACAAAGAATCCTTGACCCAAGGTTGCTTTGCTCAAACTTGGCAAAAGACTAGACCTGTTGCCAGCAATAGTCATGCAATGTTTACAACTAAGTTGTAAGAAAACAATCTTAAAACGCATATCACATGACATTTACATGTAGGTTGCAAACACATACTATACTGCATTTGAGAAATTATTTGAGTTATATTTGGCACAGCTCCCACCTGAATCCCAACAGCAGTTATTTGAGTTATACTATACTGATGTGTTGATTTGTAGTTGAAATTTCATATTTATAAATAATTACCCCTCATTAAGATTAGCTTCAGTATTGAAAAATCGTTGTATGCATGCAGTCTAGCTTGTCTCACATATATAATGTAATGTATATCTGTTTTATGAAATATATATGTGTAGTTGAGAAACATGAATTGTTTGGTTATTTATTTCATTTAAGCACAAACCAATAACAGATTCAATATGAAATCTATTGAGACTAGAGTTTATTATGTTGAGTGTTAATCGTTAGAATCCAGATTATATTAGTGTTTGATTATTTATTATATTGTGTTTGGTGTTTTTTATTACTCAATAACAGATGGAAGAAGATTCTGTGAGTTGTAATGTCAGTACAACCCAAGGGGTTGGTGGTGACTCCTTGTCTATTCCAGTGGATGTGGAGGAGTATGAGAGTCTTCCAACTCATTCATCCACATATACACAACAGACTACCCGTTCCATCCCACCTTTACCCAAGAAATAAATAAAAAAACCTAATAACCAATCGGTGGTTTGGGAACACTTTACTAGAGTGCAACCTATTGACCAAGATAACCCAAAAGTTCAGTACAATTATTGCGCTAAGCTATACAGTTGCAACTACAAGAATGACACTTCATCTATGCTACACCACCTCCAAAATGCATGTGAAACTTCCTTCTTAGACATAAATGAGTTGGAAAAAGTCAATCATCTAGCATTAGGAGGGATGTGAAGGGAAGAGTGTGTAGTCCACAAGGTATAGTGAAGTATGATGCAGAAAAACTTAGGGTGTCAACCGCTAAGTTTTTCATTAGGTGTAAATTACCTTTTAGGCTAGTGGAGCATGAAGGGTTTGTTGAGTTTGTGACTGATTTAGAATCTCGATTTACTTTGTCATCTCGAATCACTTTAAAAAAGGATTGTATTAAGCTGTATAACGAAAAGAAGATAAAGTTAAAGAAATTGTTAGATGGTCAAAGAATTTGTCTTACCACCAATACCTAGACGTCGGTGCAAAATATGAACTACATGTGTATTGCCGCACATTTTATTGATTGCAATTGGAGATTGCATAAGAAAATACTTAAGTTTTGTCAAATTTCTGACCATAAGGGCGAAACTATTGGGAAAGTGTTAGATTTGGGATTGCATGAATGGGGTGTTGATAAGATTCTAACCATTATAGTTGATAATGCCTCCTCAAATGATGTTGTTGTTGATCACATGAGGAGGAGAATAAAAGACAATGATTGTACTATATTGGGTGGTGAATTTCTTCATATGCGGTGTGTTGTCCATATATTGAATCTGATTGTTATAGACGGCTTGAAGGATGTTTATGAATTTGTAACAAAGATTAGAAATGTCGTTAGGTATGTGAAATCTTCACCGTCAAGATTTGCCAAGTTCAAGACTTGTGCGGCAAAGGAAAAGATTAGTGGGAGAATGATTTGCCTGGATGTTCCTACTAGATGGAACTCCACATATTTGATGTTGAGTACCGCTGAAAAACATAAATAAGCAATTGAACAATATGTTTTTGTGGATGAACAATTTGTGAACCCTATTAGTGATGATTGGAAAAATGCACGGATTTTTGTAGAGTTGCTAAAAATTTTTTATGATGTTACATTGAGCATTTCTGGTTCTTTGTATGTGACAGCTAATGTATATTTTGAGCAACTTTACACAATTGAATATACATTAAATGATATGTGTTTAAGTAGTGATATTATCACTAGTACTATGGGCATAAATATGAGAAGTAAGTATAACAAGTATTGGGGTAGCACAAATAGGTTCAACTTGATGATATATGTTGCTTTTGTGCTTGATCCACAATACAAAATTATGGCAATTAAGTTTTGGTTGCAAAAGTGCAAAGGGTATGAGTTGGCGGATAAGATACAAGACAAGGTTAAACTCCTTTTAGGCCGCTTGATCATGCAATATAACACATTTCGTGTGGCTAGTGGAGGGAGTTCTAATGTGGTTCAAGGGAGGCTAAACACTACTAGTGGGGGGAGTTCTAATGAGCCGACACCACCTCCGACTAAATTTAAGATCATATTTACCAAATTTCTTGAGGAGCGGGGTGTTATGGAGTTTAGATCGGAGCTAGAGAGATATTTGTCTGAGACGTGTGTAAATGACTCTTTTGGTTTTGATGTCTTAGATTGGTGGAGAGTTAATGCCACCAATTATCCTGTCCTTGCTGTGGTAGCACGTGATGTGTTAGCCATCCTCATTTCCATTATTGTCTCGGAGTCTGCATTTAGTACTAGAGAACGTATATTGGATCCTTTTAGGAGTTCATTGTCTCCAAAACTGTCGAAGCCCTCATTTGCACCCAAAATTGGTTAAGGACCAAACCTATCGACATTCGGGAATTGGAAGAATATGTACAGTCGATAGACCTTGAAGGTAAGTTTGAAACTTGAAATATTTTTTTAATATCTATCTATCTCGGTTTATTATCTATCTAACTCATTTTTAATATTTTTTTAGATGATCATCTAGCTTTATCTTCAACAGAGGCTGCTGTGAGTCTCTCTTCCCATTCATGCTGAAAACAATTCAAAATAAGTGTTTTCTTCTTGCGTAATGTAGAGGCTACACCTATTTATGTTGTTTTTGCCTGGGATTAATTTTCCCAAAGCTGTGCCACTACAACTTGGCTTTAATTAATTAATATATAACTCAACTTGTAGAAGCAGATCATCAGGCGCGTAGCACCAAATTAATATCCCGGTCTATCGCCCTAGCCTCTTTATATTGTTTTTTTTGTCTATATGCAATATTGCATGTTGTGCATGAGTTGGAAGAATATATATCATAGATTTGCAAGTTGGTTTGCAGGTGGGCAATGAATGAGGCGTACTCACATGTATAACTTTTAGCTATATATATATATATATAACTTTTAGCTAGCTAGGCAGCCACACCCTGTCTAGCTAATATATATACTTAATTAGCCATCATCACTTCATGACTATTAATTTGGATATACTCAGTACGTACTCACATGTAGCTAGCGGGTAAATTATGTTGAACATATGATATTACAAGCTGAGAGCCATTGTGAGTTTTTTTGGAATGGTGTTAATTTCATAAAAGTAACTGCAAAAGTCGGTTAGGCTATTTTTGCAATCCCAAGCATGGTGGGCTAGGCATGAGTGTTGCCTAAAGAAAAGGAATCTTCCAGGGAATCCAGGCAAGCAAACATTCTGCATATCTTTTTCTCTAAATACTGTCCATTCATCTAAGAACTTGGTTGGGAAATATACTAGGAGCATTTTTTTTCCACAAAATATGTACATGATAAGAACTAGAATTAGGATAAGCACATCTGTTTAACAGATGGATTGCACCAAACTACACTTTGTGATCAACTGACTTTGTTTTATAGATATATGATTGCCTAGCTAGAAATCATGTACTTTGTCAATTTACCAGAGATACTATCTGGAAAATGTTAAGTTGTGAATTGTACAATCATCAAATCAATAAGTTATTAATCTATATTACCATCTGCGCCGATGTAGATATTTGGCAAATGTTAAATTGTACTGTATAGTTTTAACATTTACTGAGTCGTAATTGAAATCTATGCTATAAAAGTTGGACAGATTGTCTTATTTCTCACCCTATCTAAGATCTAAAGAGAGAATATTACATGCCATGGGCAATTTCACCAAGTTATCTTTAGGTCAAAGTCTCCAAGGCTTTGGAAGAGAAGATTGATGGAATGGTCGTTTTTTCTTGTGTGCAGACCCAGAACCTTCAGCTACACAGAAGAGGACACAACTTGCCTTGGAAGCTGAAGCAAAGGACAAACATATCGGTTAGGAAGAGGGTTTATGTCTGTCCAAAACCTAACTGTGTGCATCATGACCCAAGCTGAGCTTTAGGTGACTTAACTGGCATTAATAAACACTTTTGTAGGAAGCATGGAGAAAAGAAATGGAAGTATGACAGGTGCTCCAAACGTTATGCTTGTCAAAACCACTATCTTTTGATTGTTGGAAGAAGAGCTAATTGATAGAAAAATTTCTGATTCTTTGCAAACAATTTGTTGTGTATTAGTTTGATTAAAGCATTTTTAGCAAATTAGTTCAAACAATGTAATATGTAAATTTGTAATAGATTGTATCGTGTATGTCGCATGCATTTTACATCATGATAATGCATTAAAAAGTTAATTAATTGTTTATAGGCTTATGTTGTATTAAAAAGTAAGAATGAAAGAGATTTAAATTGGAGTAATAATATAAAATAAAAAAACCCGGGTACAACCCGGATTTTTGGGTTTCAAAAATCCTGATTTACCCGGGTTCCGGCCTGGATTCAAAACTCGGGTTCCAGTTCGGGTATACCGGAGTTTCTGGGTCGGAACCCGGATGAACAGTGCTAGAGGAAATAGCTCTCATTGTTAGAAAGTTCAGAAAATTCATATTTAATAAAAATGATAGTGGGAAACAAAAACGTGATAAAGAATTTTCTGTTAAGAAAAATGAATCTGAAAATTGAAATAAAGATAAAACTGAAAAAAAGGATAAGGTGAAGTGTCATAAATGTTCAGGTTATGGTCATATAAGAATTGAATGTCCTAATTTCAGAAAAAGTAAAGGAAAAGCACTAAATGTCACACTTAGTGACAGTTCTGATTCTGAAAATTCTGCTTCTGATAATGAAAAATCTTTTATGGCTTTTTCCTCTATTTTGAATGATTTTAATGATTTTGAACTAACCAAAGCTGACTGTGAAAGTGTTTCTAGCGATTCGGATATAGCACTTGTTGAAGCAGATCAGGATCTGAGCATACAAGAGGCATATAATGATGTATGTGAAGAAATAGTCAAATTAAAGAAACTTAACAAGAAGCTGTACAAAAGACTTACTACTGTGGAAAGTGAGAAAAATAATCTCTTAGAGGCACTAAAATTTGCTGATATTGAGGTATCAAGATTAAATGATCAAAATACAGCACTAGAGAAAGAATTGGAAAATTTTCAAAAGTGCAAACAAAAAACAGCAACACAGAAATTAGAAGAGATGTTGAGATTTCAGAAGGTGAGTAATGATAGAACTGGTCTGGGATATACGACTTCAAAAGGGAAAGAAAAACTAGTCTCTTCATCCACTGCCACTACTTCTAAAGGTATAGTTTTTGTTAAAGAAAGTCAAGGTGAAAATGTTCAAAATCATTATTTATCTAAATCAACATGTTCTAAAATTCTACATAATAAAACTACCACAGAAATTGTGAAAGGTAAGTATGAGGGTAAATTTATTCCTACTTGTCATAAGTGTGGAGTTGTTGGTCATATTAGACCACACTATTATAATTTTTACCAAATGCAGAAAATGAAAGGTGAAAGAAATACAAAAAGGAGAGGGAAGAGTCTTGAGTATCAAATTGATGAGATAAATCAACAAATAAATTTTTTAAGTATCAAGCTTGGTGAATTAGCAAATTTATGCTTCAAAAATAAAGACAAGGGCTTTCAAAGCAATGTGAAAGAAAAGAACAAGTCAAAACTCAATGTGAAATGGGTGAATAAGAAGGATGCAATGTGCCTTGTTGCACACACAGCACTAAGATCAATGGAAGACTGCCTATGGTACCTGTACAGTGCTTGCTCGAGACACATGTCTGGAGATAAATCTTTATTAAAGAAAGTTGAACCAACAGCTGGAGGCACAGTGACCTTTGGAAATGGAAGCAAGGTTGTTGTAGAAGGGAAATGGAGTATTGAAATTACTAGATTACCTGTTTTACATAATGTTTTGTTTGTTAATGGTCTTAAAGCCAACTTACTTAGCATTAGTCAATTTTGTGATGATAATCTCTCTGTGCAGTTTTCAAAAGAGTGTAATGTGTACAACCAAGTTGGAGAATGGATTTTAAAGGGAACTAGAACCTCAAATAATTGCTATGGAGTCTCTCCAAGTTCAAAATTGAAGTGCCATAGAACCTTACTTGATGAAGCTTAATTATGGCATCAACGTTTTGGGCACATTAATTTTAGAAATCTATCAAAAAGAGAAGCTGTAAATGGGCTACCCAAAGCCATTAAAGCCAATAAAATAGTGTGTGGAGCATGTGAAGAAGGAAAACAAACTAGAACTCAACATCAGAAAATTATACACTTACTTACTTCTCGACCACTTGAACTGCTGCATATGGACTTAATGGGTCCAACACAAACCAAGAGTCTTGGTGAAAAGAAATATATCATAGTGATTGTGGATGATTTCTCAAGATTTACATGGATCATTTTATTAAGAGAAAAATCTAAAACTTTTGATCTTGCCAAGAAGCTGTTCAAGAAATTACAAAATGAGAACGAATTTTCTATCTCTAGAATATGTAGTGATCATGGTAGAGAATTTGAAAATACTAATTTCACTAATTTTTGTGATGAACAGGGCATACAACTGGAATTTTCTGCACCTATTACTCCTCAACAAAATGGAGTGGTGGAAAGGAAAAATAGAGCAATTCAAGAAATGGCTCGAAGCATGTTGAGCAATAAAAAGATGGCATTATATTTTTGGGGAGAAGCTGTAAATACAGCAAATCATATTCTGAATCAAGTAATTCTAAGACCGGGCACCAAACATACACATTATGGTTTGTGAAAAAATAAAAAACCCACGGTAAAGTATTTTAGAGTTTTTGAAAGCAAATGTTATATCATGAGAGACCGAGAAAACATTCATAAATTTGAAAGTAAAAGTGATGAAGGAATGTTTCTAAGATATTCTTCAAATAGTAAGGCTTATAGAGTTTACAACTTATGTACAAAAACTGTTATGGAATCAATTAATATTGTTGTGGATGATATTTTAGCCGAGACCACCATGAAGGAACTTGAAGATATGAAGGATTTGTTACAAGCTGATGAAGGATTTGTTACAAGCTGCTGAAAAAGACTCTCAAGAGCAAAATGAAGAAAATCATATGGAAAAAACACCACAAAATTCACAAGACAAAGAACTTTCTTCTCGAGTTACTCAAAATCATCCAAAGAAGAATATTCTTAGTAATTTAGATGAAGGCATGAGACTTAGAAAAAGAGTACTAGATCAAGTTTTTTTTGTGTGTTATTTGTCACAAGTGGAACCCAAGAAAGTTGAAGAAGCTTTAAATAAAGAAAGTTGGGTTAATGCAATACATGAAGAATTTCATCAATTCACTAGGAATGATGTGTGGGAGTTAGTGCCTACACCAGAAAATTACAATATTATTGAGACTAAGTGGATCTTCAAGAACAAATCTGATAAACATTGTACCATTGTGAGGAATAAAGCAAGGCTGGTTGCACAAGGTTACACACAAGTAGAAGGGATTGATTTTGATGAAACATTTGCCCCTGTGGCTTGTTTGGAATCTGTCCGCATTCTACTTGCACTTGCGTGTCATCTAAACTTCAAATTATATCAAATAGATGTAAAAAGTGCCTTCTTAAATGAAATACTACATGAAGAGGTATATGTTGAACAACCTAAAGGCTTTACTAATCATCTCTATCCTGATTATGTTTACAGGTTAAAAAAGGCTCTCTAGGGATTAAAACAAGTACCCCATGCTTGGTATGAAAGGCTGACAGCATATTTACTTGAGCATGATTTCATTAGAGGACAAGCTGATAGAACTCTGTTCATAAGAAGATCAGGTAAACAACTCTTATTTGCTCAAATCTATGTTGATGATATTGTCTTTGGAGCAACACTTGAGTCTCTTGCACATAATTTTGCAAATGAAATGAAATCTGAATTTGAAATGAGCATGATTGGTGAGCTAAATTTTTTCTTGGGTATTCAAGTAAAACAAAGTAAAGAAAGAATTTTTATCTCACAATCTAAGTATGCAAAAGACCTTGTTAAGAAGTTTGGAATGGAAGGAAAAAGCAATGCTCGAACTCCTATGAGCACTTCAGTGAAAATCAGCAATGACCCCACAGGTAAAAATATTGATCCCACTCTTTATAGAAGCATGATAGGAAGTCTTTTATATATCACATCAAGTAGACCCGACATAGCTTTTAGTGTTGGTGTATGTGCTAGATTTCAAGCTAATCCTAAAGAATCTCATCTCACAGCAGTAAAAAGAATCATAAAATATCTTAATGCAACTGTTGATTATGGGATATGGTATTCAAAAGACACAAATTTAACTCTTGTTGGATATTCAGATGCTGATTGGGCTAGGAATGCTGATGATAGGAAGAGTACCACGGGTGGATGTTTTTATATAGGTGGTAATCTTGTGGCTTAAATGAGTAAAAAACAAAATTCTATTTCTTTATCTACTGCTGAAGCAGAATACATAGTTACAGGAAGTTGTTGTACACAACTTTTATGGATGAAAAAAATGCTTGATGACTATGGTTTTTCTCAAGATACTATGACAATCTATTGTGATAATTCTAGTACCATAAGTATCTCAAAAAATCCTGTTCAGGACTCAAGAACCAAGCACATTGACATTAGACATCACTTTATAAGAGACTTGGTTAAGTCTAAAATAGTTTCCTTGGAACATGTTTCTACTGAACACCAATTGGCTGACATGTTTACTAAACCTTTAGATGGTCTAAGGTTTGAGTTTTTAAGAAAAGCCATTGGTATATGTGCTATTAAGTAAGTAGCACTCTATTTCATTGTTAGATATGTGTGGTTTATTTTTTTATTTATATAAAAAAAAAAAAAAAAAAAAAAGAAGGGGATTGGTGCATGTTTGATTAAATCAAAGTTTGAGCATATGTGGAAATACTTGAAGAATA
This sequence comes from Cyclocarya paliurus, assembly GCA_029856935.1. Taxonomy (NCBI): domain Eukaryota; kingdom Viridiplantae; phylum Streptophyta; class Magnoliopsida; order Fagales; family Juglandaceae; genus Cyclocarya; species Cyclocarya paliurus. The sequence goes on from CM056953.1 coordinate 34,360,286, forward strand.
TTCTGAAATTTTGCACTGATTCTCCTTTGAGTAGTACATTGTAGACATACTAACCATATGGGTCATTTTGGGAAAGTTCTATTACAAAAGCACTGTGAGGAGCTTGTATGTATGCATTTTATAATTAAAATTCATAGTGGCGATAAAGATGCCCATAAAAGATGATGTTTATGCCTTGAATTAACTAATACTAATTGAACCTAGTACATTAATAACAAGCTCTCTTCTTCTCAAACACAAAGAGTTGGTCCATATTGAAAAAGCCAGTGTTAAATCATTGCGGAAAAAGACAAACACTCTACACGGATCTACCCCTTTCAAGTTCTTATAGAAAGAATTATTGCTCTAATCATTATGGAAAAAGATGAGCAATAAACATGAACACAAAAAGGGGTTGTGCAAACTAGTGTTTGGAGGAAGATGTTTGTGTATCTAGGCCCTAGTATAAAGTTTGACTTTTAAGATAAATAACAAACTCCTGTGAGCATCTATAAGAAGTAAAACACATAGTAAATATGATATCAATATTATATTGATGAAAGAAGAAACAGTGTTATAACATAAAGTTATTTACACACTCACGGGAATTTTGACCTTGATGATTTTATGAGGAGTGAACATTCATAGTGATTGTTGCAAATGAAAGTCTGTGGTAAATGATCAGTTTTTTTCTATGAAGAATGCTATGGTTAAACTGATTTTTTTAAGCATGTTACTAGTCTTCTTCCTTATATAATTATATAAAAAAAATTTTGTATTCCCATATTTTTACAAATATATATATCTATAAAATAAAATTTCAAAATAAATAAATATTTCTGGTTGTTAGGTATTTTTCTAACTCTTGGGACTCTGTGTTTTTAACCAAAGTCTCAGTGAGTATAAGAGGCGCGTGCACGGCAACAAGTCATCTAAAATGACTTAAGTATCATACAGTGTCCCTTTTTGCGCCCAGCTCGAGTTATGTACTCTCATCCTGTGCGTTATAGTAAGTCCATGGCACGATCTTCTGCTCTCTCACTCGGGTTTTCAACATTCCTCTCTTATATTGGTATAGATTCTCTTGAAATCAAGAATACAACCTTAGATTCCTATCCTCCAATTCCAAATCAAGGTAAGTCTTCCTTGGTATTCGAAAGTTTCATGATCTAGGGTTCGGGTTGCTCCTTTGAATATTGGTGAATGGGTATTGTTTATATGAAGTTCGGATTGCTCAGATTGTTTCGAATGTTTAGTAAATATGTTGATTACTCAACTGAGAGTATCTCTTACATGTATTGAGGCATAATTTGTGTGGGCAACATGACTATCACTCTCGGGTTTAAACAAGTGCACACCATGTGTTTGTGAAAATACCCGAGTCAATCAAAAAGTTATTAAAAAGCAATTTATAGTGGTTGTCATTCACATTCAGCATGCATATAAGAGTAAGTGTCTGTATATGGAGTTGACCAAAAGACCAAAGGGGTCTAATAGTATCATCTTCACAGTCAAACCAAGTCTTACTATTTTAATACTAGCTATTTGTATTTTGATTTGGTTAATTTAATATTTCAAATGAGATTCAAAGAACGTGCCAAGTGACAAAAACTTGCATCCCCAGTACCAACTAAGAGCTCCACCTCATCAAGTAAAGATGAACACGAGGTAGATCCAGTAAAGTTGGGAGAAACCTCAACCCATTCTCTTCCACCCGTACCTACACCTACTGGAGCCACTACTGACCGATTCACTTCTGTTGATGCTAAGAATGCTTATCGCACAACCTTTTCTAAAAAGCCTGTGCTAGGGGAGAGGGAGGTAAGTATAAATGATTTCCCTTCCGATGACTTTCAACTCATCCAAAGAATATTCACTGAGAGAGGCTGGGAGAAACTTACACATGCATCTCCCACTCCTTGTGTTGAAGTTGTCCGCGAGTTCTATTCGAATATTGCCCACTTCAACTTGGATAAACATAGCATTACATCCATTGTTCGGGAAACCCAAATTGATGTTTCCCCCACTGTTTTAAGAGACTTATTTGATCTACCTGAGGTAGAAACACCTTTATATCCATATAAGGGCATGGGAGCCCTAACAAAGATTGCTATGTGTAATCTGTTTGTTGGTCCTAATGGACCAAAGTGGACTACCAAAACTCACAGACTGCCTCTTAACCATATGCTTCCTCAGTTTCATCTCTTGGCAAAAATTGTGCTCACAAATCTCTGGCCCATAAGCCGCCACACTGAAATTACACTTGAGAGAGATTACTTCATGTATGCTTTGGAAACTTGAGTCTCTATTGACTTTCCACGCCATATTATTGATATTATACATCACGCTCATGTGGAAAAAGAGCAAAATCTCCCTTTTGGCAGCTTAATCACAAAATTGGCTTTGAAAGCAAAAGTTCCACTCCGAGCAAATGAGCCTACTATGAAGATGCCAGGGTCTATTTCAGCATTAACGGTTGTCAAATCTGAGGCTGTCCTCACTAAGAAGAGACTTCAGACTAATGAATCAGCTTCCTCACCCGCAGAGTCCACTGCCTCTATGGCTCAAGTTCTTGAACAAATCTCTCTTTTGTCTCAAAAGATTGATTTAGTTTCTACAAAATGGGAAAAAGGTCAGACCAAGTTAGAACAACAATTAGCCGTTGTATGCTCTGACTGTGTACAAGCCAATGATCGGTTGGTACAGCTCTCCTTGGATGTCCAACAAATCATGGCGAATGTAGCTGATTCTGATGAGGACCTCTAGACCCCCCTTGGCTGATTGAAGACGAATAAAGGGAGAAAGAATTAAGGGGAGCAACAGCACCAGAGGGGAAGAACAACTATAGCAGCAGAAAAACTATCCTGTTAAGTTTTATTTCCTTTATGTTTTGTTTTGAGACAAATTAATATGTGCTTATGTTGTGTTTTAACTGGGGTGAAAAACTAAGATGCTGGTTATGATCATTCAGTTGGTTAGGGTTCATTTAATTAATGCTTGAAACTGAAAGTTTTTTTGTTATTTCTGAATCAGTTTAGTGAACCACACAACTTTTGAGAATTTTCTTTGTCTTTTCTTGGTCTACTGTTGACAGGAAATTTACATTCATCAAGATATCTTCGTCACCAATCCGCCAAAGGGGGAGATTGTAAATGCAGAAATTGGCTAGGATTAGATGACTAAATGATAAGGCTTATCTTATCATTATATGTTTAAATTTGGATGAATGTAAAATGAGTGTTGACTTTATCTTTAAACAACATTGAGTCTATCTAGAAGTCCTTAAGGTTGTTTAGATAAATTTGTGATATGAAATTCGAATTCAAACAAAGATCTGCAATTATCCAAGACAGAAACTGAACAACAGATTAGAAACCACAAGTGAAGAATTATAATTATCGCAACGTGTCAGCAATTCGTCAGGAAACACTCTCGCGACTGTCTCTGCCTGTCAGCAGAATCCTATTTCAACTGGGACTCTTTCCAGATCTATTATTTAAAAGAATTCCGTTTCCTAACCCAGGGAGGAGTTTGATTAAGAATTATTGAGATATATTTCGTGTGCTTATGAAAGGAAAATTCTCTTGAGAATTTTGGCTTGAATTTTCATCTCTCCTTAAGGGTGATCGTGCTCCAAGTGTAGAGGATTAAGTGATTGAACTTCAGCCTCTAGAGTTCTAGAAGGAAAGGCAATATTTGAAGATCACCAGATGTTCTGGCTGCTACCGAGGTAGAAGACAAACGAGTCGTTTGTCTTGGCAAGTAAGAGTGTCAAGTTGCAAAAGTTTTGTAATTGATAAAATACTTGTAATTGATTTTCAAATAATAAAATTGACTTTCCTGAGTTTGGTTGCTCTGTAGGGTTTTACCTTTAAAGAGTTCTTTAAAGGGTTTCTGTTCGAAACTAATCATTGTGTTAAACAAAGTGATCAATTTAATTTCTAGATATTTGATTTGTTTATTCATCATAATATTGAGATCTAACAATTTTATTCAAATATATTGATAGATAACAAATAGGAGTACTTTGGGAACTTCAATAGGAATAGGCATAGCCCAAGTGACTTTTATAAGATAGCACATTTAGTAGCCCCGAGCATCAGAGACCTATGCTTAAGAGCCATAGGTACTTCCAATACAGATTCACTAGCCAATAAAATTCAAAAGTGGGAAGAACATGAGTACAAACCAGCAAGCTTGGCCGCTTAAAACAATCCAAAGTAGGTACCACAATCAGACTTGTGGAGCCCATTGTTCAAGTTTCCAAACCTCCCAGAGGAATTCGGGAATAATCCCTATATTGTAATTCATTATTACAAAATATTCTATAATGTATTGGTTATGTCTCCTTAAGAATGTCATAACTGCTTCTTTTTCTTCTCGAAATATCGGTAGCTCCGCTGGAAGTTCAGTACTGCCCACACCAGATGCCATAAACCTAACTCTGGCCATAGTGCAGTTGGAGAGTACAATGGACAGTTAGTAGTCTGCCAAAGAAGAAAATTGCTGAGGCGGGTCTCCCCAGAAGTTCGGATCAGGATATCAGGCTCTGGCGCCACTGACATGTACATGTGTTTCTCAACATCTAACAGCTTTATAGGAGGTAGCACCCATTGATTCTTCATGCTCTCTTCAACTCCTTCAATCAAACCATTGCAAGCTCTACTTGCAGCTTCATCCCATTTAATTTTGCAGGATCCCCCAACAGCATCCACAACAACTACATTTTTCTTTTCGTCTCCAGTTACACTATGAAGTTTATTGGAGCTGTTTTCACAATATCCTTGAACATTATGCATAATGACACCATGTATTTCTTCAACCTCTTCAGCACCTTCAGTCACACCATTGCTAACTTTACTTACATTTCGTTCTTCAATCTCGTTCCTTTTAATCTTGCAGGATTCTTGAATAGCATGCAGGATTTCATCATAAGAAGTGTAGGCTACACAGATCAAAAGAACAGTCTTGGTATTGATGGCAGTGGCTGCCATTGCCTTCTCAGCTGCAACCCTGACAGGCTCGCTCAAAAGATTTAGGTTACCTATAAAGTATATTCTGATACCATATTGGTTTACAATACTTTCTTCCCTTAACAATTCTTCAATCTTTTCTAGCATTAGATTCATCAAGGATTGAACCTCTTCAGGACGCCTTTTGAAATTGTCAATGCTGAAGGCATAGACTGTTGCATATTTCACCCCAAGTTCATAGCAGTAACAAAGCATCTTCATGAGAGCCAGATAGCCAGCCTTGTGGCCAGCCCCTTCTGCCATGTTGTGCTTCTTTGCATACCTTCGGTTTCCATCCATGATGAATGCGATGTGATTGGGAAGTGGACCCACTGAAAGAAGACTAAAAAGGCACTTTCTCAAAAAACCACCCAGACCCCCAGACAATTGGCTTAAACTATCACCTGTATCTTTCGCCATTATATGACCAGTGCCAAAATAAGCTGTTCAAGAGGAATACAGATTTTTTTTATAAGAGGAAAACAAATCTTAGGCCATATCGGTAGAAAAACCACAGGCAGCAACAGAGATAAGAGAATAAAGCAAATAATCAGGAGGTTTGGAGGAAAATGTGAATAAATTTTCAATGCGATAGCTCAGTCAGTGATGTTACAGCATGAAGAAGTTTGATTCTTACAAGAAACTCAAGAACCAAAAGAACCAGGATTATAACCCCCAACCCAACCAAAAAAAAACCAACAACAAAGCACTCAAAACTAGTGTTTTGGCGAATTAAAAGCTACTTCTAGTGGGTGCCTGATAAAATTGACTTCTATACTTATCCAAAAAAGAAATGACTTCTATTACCAATCAAGTAATGTCTTTTTGAGTGGTACACGAATACTAGGTTAACTAATCAGCAGATTGGGCAAAGATTTCCTATGAGACTATCTCTGTGTTTGCCGGCCAATTTTGTAAACCAGGACTAAAAAGCAGATAGATAGCTACATTAAACACATGCATCAATTCATCAAAAAGGGATGAGGACATCCCAAGTCACCCGGATGTAGAGATTTTTTTTCAGATCTCAGTCTAAAGCATCATTCTTGAAACATAACTTCAAGTCTTCAAGCTTTTATGATTAAATATGATGATATAGCTACACTGATCGAGGGATTGAAACTTCTTTATTTACTCATTCCCTCTCGTTCTAGGCTGAAATTCCATTTAAGCTGCACTTGCCATAATCGAATATATCTTTCTTTTACTTTTTCCGTTTTCCCTATTATTTGAATTTCCGAACAACCACAAAATGCCAAGACAACATACATGGGCAAGTATGCAAAGCCATTACATATCTATGAAATAGGAAAGGACTTACGTGAATAATCAAGTCACTATTACAGTTCCAAGATCAAAGCAAAAATAACCATGAGCATCTGGATCACCCACGATTCACAAGAAAGAGACTAGAAACCTGCCATATTTTCATCGAATACAAAGCTCATGGTTAGTGCTGCGCCATTCATTCATATATATAGAGGAGCCGAAGTCTAATCGATATTTTGAAGAAAGAAACATGAATAGAACTGAAGAGACATTTATTTCAATTAGAAGAAAGAGCAGTGGGAAAGTTGAAACTACAGCCAGCCGCCCCCACCTATTATTCGTGCTACCCTGCCGACTCTGTGTGCCGCGAGTGCAAGTGAGGTACACTACTTTATACCGAGCGAGGGAGAAGGACACGGGAAGAACCGAACCGCACAAAAGCACACAGAAACGACAATGTGCTTATAAAATAAAATAAAGAGAGTCGACAACACGTGTAACTATCTGAAGGGCAACGTAGAAGTACAGCTAAACAGGAAGAGTAGGCTTACCTGTGCGAGAATTCTAGCCTTAATTTAAGGCAGCGTCCACGCTGGAAGCCTGAAATGACCAAAACGTCCCGGTAAGAGAATTGAAAGGCACGAGCTCCTATATACCCCTGACCTCCTTCCCCCTTGGCCGCCGACCTCTGCTCCCCTTCCCCGTTTCTTGCCGGCGTGTGTTTACAGGAGGTAAAGTTTAGTCGTAAAATCGGGCGTGTATTTGTCCTAACATTGACACTATAGTGTGAGGAAGCGTCACTTTATCTTCTGTGAAATTTCTGCATGTAAAGTCACTTCAAATTGGAATCATTTGCATGTTTACAAGAGGTGAAGCCGAAATCCAGATCTGGAATATCCAAACCTTCCATTTCGATACCCCATCTGTGGAGATTCTGACTCTGACACAGCATACTCATTCAAAACTCCTAGAAAAATCTCATCTTTATATCACTAAGGATGTTCTAACAAGCTAACTTCCCGTCCTTCGACCATCTACTGAATTAAGCTGGAAGGCATACCCAGTCTTCATCGGCGCCAATACTGTGGCTGGAAATTCTGTGGGACTTGGGCGAGGTGTCAATCGGTGGACTTGTTCTCCGCGAACCCTAGCATGGGCGAGATAAAGAAGCACGGTTGGGGGGAGGTGGGCAATAGTGAAACCCGATTCACGTTCACCAGGTATCTCTCTCTGTGTATTTGTTTTTGGCCACCTCATATTGGCCGGCGGTGTGGGAGTATTTTATCTTTCATCTATTCTATTTTAGAGATATTTCTGCGATAAATTATTTATTTGTTAAATAAATTATTATTAATTTATTTTTCTCATATTTTATAATTTAAATCTATTATAAATTATATGAACTCAAACACTTAGATATATAAATAATAATTAATGATACAATTATTATGTAAAAACAAAATGAGAGAGAAATTAATATAAATTATTTAATGAAGAATACATAATAACCATAGAAATATAGAGAATTATTGTAGCTAACAATTAAAAAACACATGCCAACGGAAGCCGCAGCGGTCGCTTTAGCATTATTCTTTTAATAATTGACGAAATTTGTTCTGACGAGTATGTTAAAATAGGAGCAGGACTCCTTACCTGTGACTGCAGAGTTGGAAACTGGACTTTGACGCTTCTTCTTTCATCGAGCCGACCGCTGGATCGTTTGACGACCATCCTTATTCCTTCGTCTTCTAAGTTTTTTGTTTTTTTCTAAAATAATGTGAGTATGGATTCGAGAATAAGATATCACATTTCCTGTTACTATTTCCCCGCTTACATTTTTGCTTTGATATTATTGCCTGTTGTAAGTAAATAAATAAGCATAACCCAAGTACTGGTAGATTTTTAATAACTACATTCTGCTTCCTCCAACATAGCAACAACATTATTATAGAAGTTGGAGGGTCACAACAAATCCCTCAAATAAAAACAAAAAATTAGGAGAATATCTTTTATAAATCTTATTTTTTACATACCCTAATATGGAAACTTTTCACATCAGCTATACTAAAAAATTATTGGTATTTTGATTTTTTTTTTTTTAAATTATATTGAATTTCAGTATAAATGGTCTGTTAAAACAGTGGTTTATATATGACAAAACTTGAAAACTAATACCAAGAATTTGGCTTATTTATGAATATGATAGACAACTAGTTCAGCTGGGCATTAGGTTTCCATTGATCGGCCCATGTTTATAGTAACTATAATATATATGCTTCATCCAACAAGCTGGACAAAAAAAAAAAAAACATAAATCACATTAATTGTATTAATATCATTAAAGCTAATCTATATACAAACAGTGGAGGACGCCTCCAAGATTCCAACAAACAATCGATGTAACAAAGGACAAAAAATAAAGGAGGAAGATAAAGGACAAAAAATAAAGTGAGAGAGAGAGAGATTCATGGGAGCATCATTTCCATGCAGAAGGAAATGGCATGAGTTATAAGAACAAAATTATGAATGATTCCAAAGAAGAACTAAATCTGTAATAATCCAAAAACAGGACCGGATTCATACTGCAGCACCATGATTTAGTTTGTGAAATGGAGAAGGGTGATGATATATACATGGACTGTAATATGTTGCCGGTGACATGTTTATTTCATAATCTGATCAATAATGATTCTTAGTTCGGAAGTTTTGATCAGGGGTGATTGGTTTTGTAATTGATCTGGAACTATGTTGGGAAGTGCTAGGTTTACAAATTTTTTTTTTCACAAAAATAAAGTCCACAAATCAATTTATAATTAATGTGATTAAATGTTATACGTTAAGTCTACTTTACACTTTACAGTAAAAGAATTATATAATTTGATATAACGCAACAAGCAGCATCAATTGATGAACTTTATATTTGTCAAATTTTTTGTAAACCAAACATTTCCAACTCTTCTACAGCAGCTTTTTTCAACACGATCGTTTGAATACTAATAAAATGAGATGAGAATTTTGTGAATATTAAATAAAACGATGTGTAAATAGTAGTAAAATAGTTTTAGTTAAGATGCTTTGTTGAGTTTTGATAAATGAGAGAGAAAATATTGAATAAAAATATTATAAAGTTAAAAAATTATTTAAATATTATTTTTATTTTAAAATTTGAAAAAATTGTATTGTTTAAAAGTTTGGTAAAATTTATTAAATAAAACGATGTGTAAATAGTAGTAAAATAGTTTTAGTTAAGATGCTTTGTTGAGTTTTGATAAATGAGAGAGAAAATATTGAATAAAAATATTATAAAGTTAAAAAATTATTTAAATATTATTTTTATTTTAAAATTTGAAAAAATTGTATTGTTTAAAAGTTTGGTAAAATTGTAATGATTAGGTAATAATTAATTAAAAAATTTGAAGATATGAAATTGAAAAATATTTTATATTTGTATAATAATATTTAGAAGGAAATATCTAGGAATATCATAAGTAGAGGGAGAAGAGAGCATGCAAGGAGAAGGGAAAAACCACACGAGAACACAGCAAGGATTCTAGGCAAAAGCCACGAGAATAGCAGCTACATATGTTGCCATCTGGTTTTCAGATCCCATGCATATTATAAGTAACAAATTGGAACATTAGCGCCTTTCATGATGTCTGTCTTTCTGGGTTGGCAAATCCCAAATGCATGATATTTACTGCCAGGATTTGTTAGCACAAAGTTGAGTCATCTTACTGCAAATTCCTTTATTTGCAAGAGATTCCAAGGAAAGACCCCCACATCAACCTGGTGAGTTACAAGGTGAGTTACAAGTTAACAACAAAATTTGTTGAATCCAAAGAATGAATAAACCAGACTACTTCACGTTGCTTTTATGTGAATATATCAGTTTGTATCAAATTCCAGCACCATGGTGCCCGGCATGAAAGGGAGAACGACGATGAATAGGTTGTTGGCCATGAGCTGCATCAGTAGAGTCGATTTTGGACTCCTTTGACTTTGGTTTTCCCTTTGTTGCTTCAATACGCTCCAAAGCTGCTGCCACTTCTTTCATGGATGGGCGGTTTTTAGGTTCTGATGCCAGGCATTTCAGAGCGAGTTCTGTTGCCTGTGATGCTGCCACTGGTGAGTATTGGCCCTCCATCCTCGTATCCATTATGGATTTGAACTTTCTTTTATTAGAAAGAGATGGCTTAAGCCATTCAACCAGAGATTGCTGCCCACTAGGCCTTTTCGTATCAAGTGCTCGTAACCCTGTTAGCAACTCAAGCAGCACCACACCAAAGCCATACACATCACTCTTCACGTACAAATGACCTGTTGAAATATGGAGCAATGGCAGCATTTACTGTTAAAATTATGGCTCAAAGTACCGGGCTTGAATGGACATATTTTTCTTCTTTTTCCCAAAATTTCTAGGATCTATTAAAGATAGCATTACCCGTTGCTATATATTCTGGAGCAGCATAACCATATGTGCCCATTATCCTGGTTGTCACATGTGATTCACCACCAGAAGGTCCCAATTTTGCCAAGCCAAAATCTGATATTTTTGCATTGTAGTTCTGCAGGAGTTAGAAAAAAAAAGGACTATAAATAAAATATTGATAGTCACTGTCTGTCCTACATGCAATGTCCCATAAAAACACCCCAATATTTTGGGACAAAGCCAGATTGGATCTATATGTGTGTGAGGGAGATAATCAAGAGAGATTCTTCAACATGTTTTCAAGTCTAGTTATACTAATCCTCTATTTGATTCTTCAAAAGTCTCGTGCATTAAAATATCAGTTAGAAGGATACTCCAAACCACAAACTACTGCTAAAACAATAGGTTCAAATATCTTCTCTAGCTTCTCCTCATCAATCAAAAGAAGCAAACTGCTGCATTTTGTAGCCAAAACACTTGGAAGGGAACAAAAAGGAATTTTGGAGTAGTGAGATACTTCCATTCATTTCAAAATAGAAGCTACATTCCTATCTGGTTTTCAGTTCCTATGTTATTATAAACAGATTTAAGCATTAAACATCAAAACTAGAGGCAGAAAAAAAGACATGGATCACAGAAAGAGAAACCCCATCAAGCAGTATATTTGAGGCCTTGAAATCTCTGTATATGACTTTCTTTTCTGATGTGTGTAGGAAAGCCAGGCCCCGTGCTGCGCCAATGGCTATTTTGAGCCTTATGTCCCAAGAAAGCGGCTCAACGTTAGGACTCCCTGCTCCACCAAAAATCTCATTTAGTAAACACATTAATCCAGCAAAAGAAATTTTATTTTCACAATTTTATCCTCAAACTCGTACTTCTAAAAAGATGATTCTCCAGACTTCCCCTCTGCATGAATTCATACACAAGGAGCAGCTCTTTATCCTCCCAACAGTATCCAAATAGTTTGACCAGGTTTGGATGAGATAGTCTTCCAAGAAAATTTACCTCTGACTACACAATCAAATCCAAAGGGAAAACAAATTTAGTGGCAGAAGTAATGATTATACCCGAAAGGCATAGAAATGTAGGAAACTGGCTAAGCAGATAGCCGGAGGCCCAAACTGTATCATATTATTAGTGTAGGAAACAGAATCCTGTTAACGATTGGCGTAATTATCTCCAAGTTGTATCTATTATTAGCTGTACAAAATAAACTAGGATTCCTGCAAATATTTCTTTCCTAGATTAGTCTGTAAATATTTCTTTCCTAGATTAGTTATTTCTTTCCTGGTTCTGAACATTGGCTATTTATGTCCACCGATTGGAAGAGAAAAATATTGAAGCTTTTCCTCCTAAACCTCTTGTTCTCTACTGTACCATTGTTTTTTACTTGGTATCAGAGCGACACCCATACCATATTACCACCCGAAGCCACATCTGTTATACATGTTCAATCAGAAAACTCTGGCTTCAAAGAAACCAACTCTGATGTATGGTCCCAAATCTTGGAGATGCATATTGCAGGACGTCAATGCATTGCTATTACATAGCCTGGCTTTTGAATTACAAAATATGTAAGATGTCAATGCATTGCTTTCATGTTGTTGATTGGGCCTTTAGTAACAAACTGGCAATTGAGAAGTAGAGAGAAACTAAAATCCCAAAAGGCTTTTAGTGCAATGATTAGTTCACACATCAAGTTTACCAGAAGCAGGTATAGACATATATTGAATTGCAAACCCTAGAAAAAAAAAAGGTACAAACTACTGAAGTTTAGTATGATTGAATTTCCAGTCTAGTCAGGCATTTACAATGGACCAAGTTCGACTTATTGCTGATTCCTTTGGTAGAGCCTCTGTTTGGTTATTTTCTGTTGTGATTAGTTGGGTCTTCAAACAAACCTAAATGCATATGGTTTGAAACTTACAGTTTTAATAAGAAATCTGAAGTCGGGACAAAAACTTTAAAGAGATCTTAATTGACTCAAATGGGAACCAAATTAGTCATTGATTGTATGGATAGAAAGATTCAATCCTTGAAATTAACGAAGACTAGTGATATTTATCGTTATTGGTCTGGACTCTGGCCTACAATTTAAATGGCATTGACCAAAACAGGAGGCGTTTAATGGTTAAGCAACGTGCCCGTAGTGTGCACATTGTGGTGACCTTAAAAGCCACATCTCCTTCTCACCATTGGTGGAATTGGAATCAATAGCAACAGAGCATGTGGATACAGGTGGGACCCTAATCCATATACTGGATTCCACAATGGAATATGAGGATGTAATTAAACCCAAACATGATTGTAGCCAATAATCACTAGCTCTTCTTCTCCCATCCTTTTGTTGTCTAACAACTCGTGCAAAAGAAATGTAAGAAGATATCGGCTGCAGAAAATAGAAAAACAATATATATATATATATTGAAAAAATAAAATAATAAGCTAAATGCTTACTAAACACTTTGTCAATTATATTTAGAGTGGAAATTAAATATTGAATTTTCTATATGCCGGATTCCATAAATGGAATATGAACGCAATCTAGCCCAAACATGAATAGAACTAGCTCATTTTTCTCCCATTTTGTTTTCTTTTTTCTTATATAACTTGTCCATAAAAACAAAATACGACGTTTTCTGCAGAATATAGAAATAACAGTGAATTGAATGCCTAACAAAAGAAGACTTTTGTTGAAATTAACACCTGCCACTCTTGGAAACCTTGCATGCTTTCTGATTTCAATTTCTTGATAGCAACCACCATGCCAGTGCCAAACTTAGAGGGCGTGAGCGTCTTCCCATCCATCCAACCCTTGAAAACTTTCCCAAAGCCTCCCTCTCCCAACAAAGAATCCGCCTTGAAATTCTTAGTCGCGGTCTTTAAATCCAAAAAGCTGAATTCTTTCAAGTTGGGTGTCTCCAAGATTTTGCCATTAGGATATGACTCGTCCGCGCTTCCACTTACTCCTGAAAACTGACTCTTCCCGGTACTGCTGCTTGTTGCTGATGATTCTATGTTCTTGCTGCTTGATGTCCCTAAGAAGAGGAAAAGAACATGATCCAACATGAAAATTACCAGAAACAGAAAAAATAAAGATGATCATGAACATGTGTCTAAGATTTCATTTGGAATGCAACCTGGAGTGGGTGGTGAAGTGGTGGTGGTAGGATCAGGCTCATGAGCGAGAGATCCTAAGCAAAGTCCCATATCAACCTATGGTTACTAGGCCAGGCCAACAAGATGAGATTAACTTGCTAATAGCAAAGTCCAAGGAGTCAATGGAAAGCTGAAGTAGAGGGAGAAAAGGCTCAAGTAGGAGACAATGGGAAAGTGGAGCCGAAATATATATATACACAAAGATATGGTGGCTTTTTCTTCTGTTGTTAGACTTTTTTTCGCGCAGTTCCCATGAATCCACTATGGTTTTTTCATTGTAAGGTCCAGTACTTTATAGGCAACCACTATGTTTGAAGTAGCGTCGTAGTCAACGAAAACTAATGACCGAGTCTGTTCTGCCCAAGACTCTTCCTACCTCCAAAAAAAGAGAATTACTGGGAGTCATAAAATTAACTTTTGGATTTGATTCTCTAATTCCAAATTCTTGTTTAGTTCGTTATCTACTCTATCTGCACTATTTTTTTTTTAATCTTATTGACAGGATTTATTACCATCACTGTGGTCAACCATGTATGTACTGTTGGAGTGCGTCAGAGATTGGCCTAGACAGAAAAAATCTGCAAGCACTTTCTCTGAGATTATAGTCTGTCCTCTCCCCGATAAGTATGCTTATGAAAACTCATACTCAACACATTCAACTAGGAAAATAAGCATAGAAGCGATTGGTGTACACGGACCCGTGCGAAACCAACAGTGTACTACTTTTTTCCTAGCTGGATGGATTCCTTAAGATCAAAAGAAAACATCTAAATAGTTTTGCAATATATGTAGTACTAGACCATAGTAAAAAAAAAAAAAAAAAACTTGACTTTGTGTGACTCTACGTTAGTATCTATCAAATATTTGGACCTACTTTTATTTGTTTCCCCTCTCGCACGGAGAAACCTAAGGCCTGGTTTGTTTTCAGAAAACTCTCATCTCATCTCATCTCATCTCAATTTTATCATTACATTTTTTCCAATTCCAATACAAAATAAAATAAACAATTCAACTTTTTCAAATTCATCTCATCTTCTCTCACCTAATCATTACAACTTTTTCAAATTTCAATACAAAATAAAATAAACAATTCATCTCATCTCAAAAGTTTTCATCTCATCTCATCTCATCTCCGAAAACAAACGAGGCCTTAAACTTAATAGAGAAGATAAAAATGATATTTGTAATTGACGAGTGTAAAAATATTGTACAATCTCTTTAAAAAAAATAGTAAATATATACTCATATGAAAAAAAAAACTAATTTTTTAAAAATAAACATATCTTTTTCAAAACGATTATACGGCACTTGCATACTTTATAACTATACGTAACATTACTCCAACCATCATGAAAATATCTCAAACATATGGGATGATGATTTCCATTTGGCTTGACGCGGAGGGAAATAATTTAGCTGACAGCTTTGTAACAAATGGAGCATTAAGTAATACAAGTTGCTTCATTATTCTATATTAACTCCTAAAATTTATGCTAGCTAGGCATTCACACCATTAACAAAGCAAGTGTTCCACGTTTTCATCATTAATATATTAGCTTTCCTTTTTTTTCTTTTTTTCTTTTTTTATCCTTTGTTGACAGGTTCGTTTCCTTCTCTTGCTTATAAAGTTAGTTTACTTTGATAATAGAGTTTTGTCTTATGTTACTGGCATGGGTTTGAGAAATACTTTAGTCACAAAGTGATTACATAAAAATAATCTCATGAACTGATGTGTCTTAATGTGATATGTCAGATTGTAAAGTTATTTTTATTGTAATATAGATATGACGACTCACATAGAGTCACATCAGTTTGTAAAATTACTTTTGTATAATCTCTTTGTAGGTGTAACATTCCTCTTTTATGAATTGTCTACATATATATATATATATATATATATATATATATATATAAACTTGGTTTTTGGGACTTTCTTCTAACCCCAAGCTTCTTTTTATGCGTCAAAATTGAGACCTCTACATGGAATTGGAGTTGCCGAGTGAGCGTGAGACCAAAAGATTTATGCAAGATGCTCTCAAACAGAAGGCATAGAGCTAGAGATTTTAGAAACCATGGCCTATCAATCTCAATCAATGAGGTAGCAGAACCAGCATAAGGAAGAAGTCATCAATCATATGGAAGTTGTATAAAAAGTTTTGACCTCTGCATTACCACAGTTTTGCTTCTAATTGTGACCTTTCAACTCTCTTTCTATTAGGTTTTAAAGCTCAATTCTTTTTTTCTCTGTTTCATATGCGTTGGCTTAACGTTGAGTTGAACCTGGTCAACTGGTCAAGCATCCCGCATAATGACCGGACCATTTGCCAATGGATCTGATTTTGAGATATTGCCAAATAAACACAATTTCGATTCATCGCACCTTTGCATTAAGTAAAATCCAAAAGTTAAAAGCATAACAAGATCAATGTTCCAGGAACACAACCTACAAAGAAGGAAGTTGTAGCACCAACACACGCCTACAGATTGTAAGAAACATGCACATCTCGTTGTAGCACCAACACACGCCTACAGATTGTAAGAAACATGCACATCTCATTGGAACACCAAAAAATAAACCATAATATTCAAAATGCTGACCACAGGGCCTGATCACTGTCTGGACCTCGACTCAGCCCTTCTTGCTTCATCTGGTGTCGAAGGAAACAGCTCCACATATCTGGACCCAATTGTCATCTTGTCTTTGCTCATCGCTCTCTTAGCCTCCTCTGCAGAAGCAAACTCTACATATGCCTCTCCAGTAGCTTTCCCATCAGGGCGACATGCAATGTGTATCCTTTCTTCTATCAGCTTGAAATCCCGGAAAAACTCACCAATTTCAGTTTTCTTCACAGAAAAGGGGAGGCCACGCATCTTCAATATTTCAGTGTATTCCAGCTGGTCCTTGTCATTGAACCTCTTTGATCGAGCTGGAGGTGGGCTTCCATGGTAGTCATTATCGTAAATTCCTTCATAGTTTACCTCCACTGCTACAGCACTATAATAATCCTGCCTCTTGCATCTGAAAACTTCCACATACCTTCGACCCATGTTCTGCCGGTCTCTCTGTAAAGCAAACTCAACCTGCATCGATCCCGCAAACACCACAAAGGCTTCTCCTGAGAACCGTCCATTCTTATTGACCAGCAAAACGTCAACAATGTCCAGTCCAGCAAAGAACTTGAAAATCTCAATGTCGGTGCAGTTGAAGGGAAGCCCCCGGAGCCGGACCACTGGAAAGGGAGGAGGGTGAAAGCCACCACCATAGCCATAAGGTTGAAAGCCACTTGTGCTGCTGCTCACTGCGAAGTAGGGATTGGATTCCATCATTCTTTGTCTCTTTGAGCCGACCTCGTACCCGTCCGAAAACCCCCCGCTTCCCAACATTGCCCTTCAATTATATATACCCAAAAAGAAAAGAAAAAAAAAATCCCCCACTCAACCAGTTAATAAAACCAAACCCAACCCACTATTCCCTGACACCCAACTCTTTAAATCTTTATCACTAAATTATTCATCCTAAATAGTATTATGCTAGCCCTCTTTAAAGCAACCAACATATAAACCCCAGACAAACCAAAACATACTTTGCATAAGCAAGGAAAACACTACGTCTTAACAATAAACTCTTAGCAGTGATAACAATCATCATCAAAGCATGAAATATGGGCATTCAACATGATGACTAGAATTATACCTTGTAAAGAACAAAAGTGATACAATAATAATAATAATAAATTATCAAAAAAAAAAAAGTACTTAAAGAGTAATAATCAGTCTGAGACAAGAAGATCATCTTCAAAATTAATCAACTCCAACAATCTTAAGAGTGTAAGACTGGTAAAGCTAATTAACTCCCAGGGGTTGGCTCAAGTGGTAAAGGCCTTGGGCATGGGGTATGCTCCCCAGGTCTAAGGTTCAAATCCCCTTAGATGCAAACAATCTCTAGGGACTATTGGACTGAGAGATTTTTTCTTTGAATTACTAGAGATGTACTTGATGGAAACTTCTTGTTGAGGACTTGTGCACTCCCAGGATTAGTCGGGACGCTGGCACTAGTCACCAGGTGCCAGTAAAAATAAATAAATTATGCAGCCTTTTTTTTCGGCAACTTTTCATAACTTTTATCTACCCAATACCAAGCAATCAAAAACGGCAAAAAAATTTTCTCCTCTTTTATCAGGTAAATCAAAACAGCCAAAGATCTATATTCCCGTAGATTTGGTTTCAAATTCATAAGAAAAAAATAAGAAGAAATAAATAGCAGAGGACCAAAAGCCCTAAATCCTATCTATCATCATATCAGAATAAAATAAGCGCAAAACCAATTCAATCGATTCACAATTATGCCATATGAAACGACAGGAAATAGAAGAAGAATCGGCATAAACAAATAGAGAATTTAAGAAAAGAAGCACGGAGGAGATTAAAGTCTATCAACTTACCCTCTCGGTCCGTACATGGCTTCGAGGCTTTTGTTCGAGTCTTCGGCACGAGTGCGCAATTGAGAGAGAAAGCAGAAGTAGAACCCTAACAGAACGTCGTCGTGGAGGAAGGGGAAAGAAAACGAATCTGGCTCTTTGTCGATACGATACAAGTCCCCTTCTCCGGTATGCAAATTCATTATATATAGTGTTATATAGTGTTAAAAAGAGAACGTGGCCAATTACATAGTAGAATGTGTAAGAATATGTAAAAGTGATTGTACATAAAAATTTTGTAAAAAAAAATTTATTATATATAGAAATTGGTATTTTGTCCATTTAACTTATTCTTTCATTTTGACATCTCAAGTATTTTATTTTATTTTTAAATTTTTTTTTTACTTAATAGTTAAGAAAGTAATTATTAATATATTGATTTTTTTATATTTTTTTAAAATATTTAAAAATGATAAAAAAATATGAAAAAAAATTAATCAATTTGGCCTAGCGGTCATTTGGAGCAGTGCTATTCAGGCGGCAGAATAATACCATTCTTATATATATAATATATATATATATATATATATGAGATATTCTACTCAGCAGTCCTACACCACATACTTACTCAGTAGAAGAATTCTTTATTTTTTATTTCCTCAACATGTGTATAGTATAGGGCTACTAAGTATAATTTTTCATATATATCTGGATCATGCTAGCAGGCCGCCAGAGGTTACAGCTAGGAGTACCACTAGTTCATTTCAATTTTTTTTTTCTTTAAAAAAATTTAGCATCCTTAATCATTAAGTAAAAAATTAATTAATTAATTAAAATACTCGAACAATAATTTTAAATAGTAACTTTGAGGGACTCTCCTATCATTTTCTTATATACATATATACATATATATAATATAACAAATAGTTTCCAGTTTCCAATTATTAAATAGCACGTAATGGAATGGTAGGAGGATTATAATAAAAATGATTATGGGTAACATTACTATATATATGTATGTATGTATATGCGTGAGCTCACGCCCAATTGTGGAAAGGGTAATGCTACATGTACTTACAACTTTATTTATACTTTTAATTACAATACTCATTTTATTAGTTTTATTTTCAAATTAAAATTTTGAATTTTATCATCTTTAGCATATCAATAACTGGAATAATGTTATACACCATACTTCCATTCCCCTTTTATCACACTATGTAAAATGTGGCAAATTTATCTTGATAAAAAAATTATCTAATAAATAATTATTTAATGATGATAAATGTGCTACATCTTATATGGTGGGATGATAGTATAATATATAGAATTTTTTCAAGGGTAATGATACACTTGCAACCGGTTCACTACTCCTTTACTACTTATACTATATTTGAATTTTTTTTATTATTTTCTTTTAAGTATTTTTTTAACATCCTTAATCATTAAGAAAGAATTAAAAATATATATAATTTTACTAATAATCACTTTCTTAATTATTAAGTAAAATAAAAAAATCAAATAAAAAAAGAATAGTAAATAGATAGTAGAAGAATAATAATCCTATCATTTTTCTTTTTCCAATAATTATACGGGGACAAATAATTTTTTTGTAAATTTTTATTAAGTATACTTAGGAAATATCCTTGGGGTCAACTCATTTTGGAGGCACAAATTGCACAATTATTTTAAGATGAAAAATGTCTGGTCAAATATTGAAATTCTATGAAATTAAGTTTATAAATTAATAAACTATTATTTTTAGAAATTCTCTTTTTCCAAAAATTATAATTTCAAATACATGATTCAATCAATCTCATTCTTTGGGGTTTTAGATTTTAACTTTAGTCCATGTCCTCCTGTCCTTAATAGTATTGGTAGGGGGGTAGCCATTTAATCTAAAATGTCAAACTTTGGTTAATTAAGTCTAAAAGTGGTATGCATTAAATTAGGTACCAAAGACTCCAATAACCATTTGAGCTTGTGGCTCAAGATCAACATATAAATAAATATATATATATATATATATATATTATCCTGATTTCTTTCATTTCATGCACAATATAATGTTGTCAATATTGATAGATACAGGCATATCCAAAGTTTTTTTTTTCTACATCTATCCTCCAATCCAAATAAGGGTAAAATATGCGCTCAAACTTTATTGACCGGTTTGCTTTAGAAATATAAGCAAAAAAATAATAATTTATTTAGAATAAGAAATATAACCGTTATGATAATAATTATAAAAATATCTATAAAACACGCGTTATAAATTATTATAATTAAAATAAAATATTTTATTTGATTAAAAATATATAACTGGTAGATATGAAAAATATGATATAAAAATTATAATAGAATAATAAAAAACCGAAAACAAATAATATTTTATTATTATATAGAGTTTAGATGGATAATTCAATGTGAAATTAAATTTTGAGTGGAATAAATGAAATACAAAAAACGTGATAATAGACAAATTTTGCTTAACGAAATAGCCAATTCAATACTAATGTTCTAACGAGTTATTCTATATTTTTAAAATTATATATTATATATTATTAGTCTAGTCATACTATCTTGATATATTATGTGTAGGGTAGTATTTCATGTTCAACTCATGAGTATTAGATTATATAGGTCAACTTGAATATGACCCGTTAACTAAATGAGTTAGATCTTAAAATCATAATAAGACACATACAAATAATGGATGATCCAACACGTGTTAGATCTTAAAATCATAATAAGACACATACAAATAATGGATGATCCAACACGTCCCGCATAACCTGATTAATAATGAACTTTTATTGAATTAACTGAACACGACTCATCTAATCCATTTTAACCTATTTAACTCGATTCATACAAATAGGTTGATCTCACCCCGCAATTTTTATTTTTTTAGACCAATTAATATAAGTTCATATATAATGCAAAGATAACTAATTACAACTAGATTGATGTTAAAAAATTTTATGATCAATATCCAAACCAAGGATATATTAACAAAAATTTAATATTTTCATAAACTGCCTCGTTTGTTTTCGGAGATGAGATGAGATGAAAACTTTTAAGATGAGATGAATTGTTTATTTTATTTTGTATTGAAATTTGAAAAAGTTGTAATGATTAGATGAGAGAAGATGAGATGAATTTGAAAAAGTTGAATTGTTTATTTTATTTTGTATTGGAATTCGGAAAAATGTAATAATGAAATTGAGATGAGATAAGAAATTTTTCGAAAACAAACGAGGCCTAAAATCACATATTAACCAAAAAAAATTAATAATTTGAGATATTAAGCAGTCAAATACTATTATTAATATTACATTCCAACAACAATAAAGTCATATAAAACTAAACATTTTATAGAATTTAAAAATAGAATTTATTCATATCACACGGATTGATTGCAAATTTTGTAGTTGACCCAAAATTGTTCAGTTTATTAATCGTATGTTATTGAATTAAAACCTATTTTAACCCAAATCCATTGTTTTTCCCCTAGTTACGTGGATAGTTGGGATTTTAAATTTAAGAGGTTTGGCGTCCAAAACTCCAAATCTCGAGAAGATGAAAAATTGGGGTTTTAGTTTGAGATGAACAACCGAACACAACCTAAACCACAATTTTGGTTGGAGAACAGGCCGAGCAAGACCTATGGTCAAAAGACTCAAAACCTCTTGGCCGAAGCTTAAGATTAAACCTGTTTTAATGAGTTTTAAAGCAGGTAAAAACACTCATATATTTTTATATTTACTGATGTGGTAAACTTACTCATCAACAGTTTCTTTAACGGGTCAATAAACAAATTTACAAATAAATTTTTTTGATCTCACACATAAAAAGCCGGTCATTAGGTGTGATCAACCCTTCATAAATGAATCTTAAAAAAAGTAGAATATTCAATATAGTTCATAAGTTGTATTATCAAATTATAAGTTCATAGGTTTAGACTTGAAAAAAATGTTACAAGTTCATAACATCTAAGCATATGGGAAAAAGAAGCTGCAAGCAACACAGCTTCTTGTTGCTGCTTCGCCCTAGCTCTTCCTTCCTCTATCAAGATTGCAGGATCCACAATCTCATGCGTACATACAATATTTCTAACAGACTCTACCAATGCTGCATTTTCATCAAGCTATCGGCATAAAACCAAAGAACGCTAGCTCTAATCTCAATCTCACACTTTCAACCTATCAAGCAACGACACTTGCATACCCAACTTAAGATAAACTATCATTACTTCCAAAAAAATAAAAGTAAAAACAAAACCATCATTCTTCGGAATGATTACTTATAGAAAGATTGATTGTCGCATGTGTATGTGTAATATATACATGTTTGTGTAAACAAAACAAAAATTATGGGATGCCACAATTATATATGAAATTATATATGTTATAGAGTAGCGATGCCATTCTTTCTAGAATAAAATTTGCAATAGACAGGCAGCACTACTTCGAATTTCATTTACCAAGATATGAAATGTATTTAACAAGATGCTAATTTTACTTTTCACTGCTCTATAACATGGATTTACATCCATTCCAAATAAATATCAATAAAACAATGTACCTCGTTACTAGCAATGGCAGTGCAGGCGTTTTTTTCCTTGAAATTCGGGGAAGAAAACAAAGATAGCACTAATTCTGATGACAAGATACTAATCACCACTATACTTTTTCTAATTGAAGAGTCGACAAACAAATTTGCTAACCCTGGTAGACAATATTAACCAAGGTATTATCCCAACCTGCAGTCACAACGGGAGGCCCATCAGAAGCAACATTCAGAAACCCGAAGTGCATCACAATACATTAAAGATGACTCTTTCTTTAGGTAAGTAAATTCAACCTCACACAATACTTTCCTAATTTTCTAGATGAGTGATGTATAGGTTGTCCGTAGAAGGGAGACATATGGCATCTCCCCTAACAGGGCAGGGAACAGCCTTTGGGTACCTGTTACCAGCACCTCCGGTTAAGGCTCCCAACTCCTCAAGGTGGATCTTTTAACCAAATCCTCTCCTACCAATATATATATATATATATATATATATATATTGGTTCAACTGAGTAACCAATTATGCTCACAACTGAACTTTTTATGCAAGGTTTGGCCTCATGAGTGTGTACCTTGTCATATATCTAACTTAAATACATTACACATGCAAAAAATCGTTATGCATGATAGTTGGGAACCTCCACCGATAAAAGTGGTCCTGACCACCTATTCTCCAAATAAAAGAACAAGATGATAAACCTATTAGCACCAGGATCAAAGCAGATGGTTCCAAAGTGTGTTATGAGATTATGTATTTCCATACACAATTTCAATTTTCAAGTACTAAGAGCTGTCCAACCCTGTACATCTGTTAGCAGTTACCACGATAACTCACTCCATTGCTTTTTCTGTAATTGGGTCGCGCTGGGTGTTCTTCTCTTTGTAAATAAATTACATTGCAACTCTTTTTTAAAGATTGTCAACAATAGGTGTGACCAGCCCACCTGCTAAGAGTCGCCCACCTCGAAGAGTAACAGGCAGATTTTTCAACCCATTACATGGACAGGAGGGGTCAATCTTTAAAGACAGAGAAAAAGGGTGGGTAAGATTTAAGGGATGGGTGGGTAAGATTCAAGGGTTTCAGCTTTGGATACTACTCGCCCATTTAACATTATATTATAATATATATATATATATATATCCGCTTTCTCTCCATACCCCTTGGACTGGCAAGCCACTACTGAAGTGAGGGAAGATAGGTGCCAGGGTAGGGCTGAAATCTGCCTGTAGGGGGCAGTGCTCAGCCTTGGTAAAAAAAGATGCACTACAACTGGTATGGGAAGTGAGTGCTGGCCCAGCCATTTCTGAGAACTAGTGAAAACAAATTTTAAGTTCTCTGCATAGGTTTCTACGGTAAAGTGTGCACAAATATAATAAGAAAAGAAAACAAGTTAAAGGCTATTTACCATAACATTGTTGTTTAAGGTACCTCCAGCCCTCCAAGATAACACCCTCCCTGCAAAGGGAAAAGAAGCAAACACATAAGTTCAGAATGCGGTAGGAAGTCTCTCATATTTTTCATTTTATTCTTGATGAATATTCAGCTTGCCAAAGGCAAATTTAAAAAATTGTTTCAGATAAATTGGTTTTTGAAAAACCGTGAAACTTTTTTTTCCCAAACATTCAGTTAGTGCAATCTTATGGCAGTAAATAAAAGGATGTCACAAGCTGATCCAGTGATTATTTTAAGGGGGGGCCAACTTTTCTACCATGTGACACATTTATGTAAAATAAAAAGAGATTAAAAAATCTTTAAAACATAATTCTATTATCTATATAAAATTAGATCTTGGTAATTTTCTACACAATGAAATAAAATTCTAAAAACAAAACTTAATAAACGTTTCAGATTTCTACTGATAATGTTTCATGGAATAATATTCATCCATTTTTATTTTTGTAATTAAATATATAGAATTTATTTTCTTCATAAACTAAGTGATCTTTTAGAAGGTCATCTTTCATTCTAGTATGTAAGCTAGTTTATCAAGTTTCATGTAAAATCTAAATATTTTTGTGTCACATTAAACATATAATGCTATAATTGAGACCTTAAATAAAAATTTTCTTAGTCAATGAAGTCTAGAGGATAAAACTATTTTTCATATAAATCATCAACCTTAAATAATTTTTCTTGTATTTTCACTTTGGATTCCATATAAGAAGCCCAATATTGTATAACAAAAAACTTTGGGATTCATATTAATAAGTTTATTATTTCTCCTAAACTTAGTTTTAATTTAATTTTGGTGAGGCCACATCTTTGAAAATAGATAATATATAGAAATTATACAAAATTTTGGGACTATAGGAAAAAAATTGGAGAGAGGCATTTCTAGGTATATTGAGATTTTATAGAGCATATGGGGATTATAAATATAGATATTTTTTTGGGAGGAGGGGGGGGCATCTTCTATATTTATAGAATTATAAATAAAATCTAGTGGGTGTTTTGAATTTTCAAAAAATTTTAAGTTAAGGCCAAAGCACAACGTGGGTCCAAGACTGAGCTGATCAATCAAACTGATAATGTCGGGCAGAAGCAAAGATAGTAAAATGAAGAGTGGCAAAAGGCATTACCGAAGGGTTGCACAAGTTGCTCAGAAATGGTTGCAACAGGAACCCCCCAAAACCAACAAACGAGCACAAAATAGGTAAAAACCTACAATACAACAAAACCAACAAACTCTTCAGAACTCAAACAAGGGAGGAAGTTAACTTGACAAAATTTCAAAAGCTCCAGAAGCACCTTAGAAAGAAACAGAACTTTCAGATACAAATCATAAGACACTTTCATTTCCTTGCTCTTTGATTCTTGATCTGGAAAACAGTCAAGTGTTAGAAGCATTATATAGGGGAAAAATAAAACATAAGAACCTCCACAAATGCAGTGCAATGTTCTCTTGAAAGTTCCTTTCTTTGATTTTTTCTTTTCCCATTTTAAGGATTGCACAATGGACATATGGTGGGCAACTGGCAACATTCGCCATGAGCAGATTGAAAGATAACAGTTGACACGATAAATCTAAAGAAGATATGCTGAAAACTTGAAATAATGAACCACATATCCTAAATAGCAAGCAATTTTCAAAACAGCCCAATAGCTCGTTCACAAAACTAGATTCGAGACACTTCTATATATTATGACATGTCTTTAACATGAGTAAATATAAGTTTTTTTTTTTTTTTTCATGCGTAAAGATGAATAAATATAAGTTAAGTGTAAAGATGAATAAATATAAGTGAATGAGCCAAGCTGCAAATAGTCTCACAATTTGCAAGTTCCTTCTCCTTGGCAGCTGCTAACCTCCTTAGTTTTGCAGCTTGTGCAAATGTGGATGGCCTGTGATCAACCAAGGAGCAAATCATATAGTTATATACAATAGATACCAGACAAAACTAAATTTAGGAATAATAAACAACAAATGCAGGATGCATAGTCAGATACCAGTAATTGCTAAAAAACACTTTATGAAATGTTTTATCAAGTTAACTGTTAAAACTCTTATTTGAAATGGTTAGCTTTAGCGTTCCCTGTTTGCATGAAAAAAACTTCAAGCATATGCTCTTTTGTTTTGGGTTTTACTTGTTCTAATTCGTCGGTACTTCAAAGCGTAAAAACGTTCATAATGATGTGTTATTGAGAGATTTAGCTGGGAAGGTGGGTGAATAGACTTCACATAAACCTCTAGAACCACTCACTGTGACAAGGAGCTCGCCTCTTTCAAGAGTTGCTTTATCTCTCCACGCAACTGGATTGAGACAGCACTCTTGGATCCTCTCTGAAAATAAACCACATGAGAAAAATAAACAAATCATCTAAGAACAGGAAACTTAACTAGAATTGAATTTCATGGGCCGAAATAAACTAACAACCACAGGAAAATATATCCCGAATATCCAGAATAGGAGTAATTACTTGGTTTTTGTACAACAGACAATCATTGCATGGAGAGATAGGAAAGTTTGAACTCCAAAAATGTTGACCTGGAATCTGATTCCTTACTGGTTGTGAATTGGCTAAACTTCAAAAGGGGCTTATATTTGTCTATTCTGGATGTTTGGGAGGACATAATAGGTTTCGTGGCATTCTTTTCTATTTGGGTTTACCATGTATTTAGAGAAGTCAATGGTACTGCTGACTTTTTTGGCAAAAGTGGAGCTAGAGGAGCATCATGTCATCATTTTGATCCCTGCAATGTTCCAAATGAAGTGAAGGCTTTCTTTAGGCGTGAGAAAGTTGGGTGCTGCTACTTAAGATGTAAACAATAATTTGTTGCATGGTGTTCTGTTGTATACTTGTTTCTTGCAGGTTGATACTGCTCTGGTTTTATTTAGATTTTTTTTATAATCTTTAAAGCTTGATCTTTGGATGTTTTGTACCAAGCTTCTTTGTAACCATGGCATTTCTCCGTCACAAGAGAGGAATTATCAATAAAATTAGATACCATCCTCATCCTAAAAAGTTTGTTTTGTATTGTTTTTTGAAAAAGAAAAAAGAAAAAACATTGCATGGGGAGCGAGTAGAGCAAAATCTTTCCCCAGGAAGACCGGCATGCAATTAATGCAGTCAAGACTTAAGAGCCATTATATACACCTATACACATATGAGCGCATTGAGCTGCTGAATTGAAGATGAGATTCATTTAGAGTAGATTTTTGTTCAAGGAAAATTCTCAATGTGATGTAAAAACAACCATTTTTTTCTTTCTAAGTCCAATCTAATGAATCTATCCATATTCTTGTGAGCAATAATACAATATATCTCTAATCGCAACCGTCATCCAACTCATGGAAATATTAGTATTACAAAAATACAGAAGATCAATTGAAACCTTAATTAAATTAGAGAGAAGCTGAATCGAGAAAAATAAATCAAATTTTAAATAAAGCTAGAAGAATCCGAATGTACATTTTTTTTAAAGTGCTCAAGCCATCTGGAGAGGAACTGGAAGCCGATAACAATCATGAAGATCAGAGGAGCTGCGAGGGAGCCCCGATGTCCTAGGGTTTCTTCTCCTCCCATCTCTCTGTCTCTCTCTCACTGATCTTGGTCGCTTCGTACGCGGCGATGCAGGAGAGACTGTGACGAGGATATTGTGGTTAACGGCTGGGCCGTAAAAACGTTAAAGACTCCTACTCGGCTTGAAGCCCGGTCCGGTCATCTCCTGCGCATATTACAGTATCTCTTACTATTCATACAACGTCTAATTTTTTTTTAGTTTTTATAATTTTTTTATCAAATATTTAATATATAAATAAAAAATAAAAAATTAAATTAAATTTTTTAAATTTAAATTTTTTTAAAAATATAATATGTGAAGGTTAAAGAAATTGTACAGCATTACTTATTTTTTGGGGGGGGCTACGCTACACTCGCTCCCTGTCACCAAATTGGTATTTATGCCGTGAGAATTGCTACCTCCATAAAAGATTTTACAAAGGAAATTTTACGATTTGAAATAGTTTAATATAGTATATTAAATTAATTTTAAAAAAAAAAATCTTTACAATCAACATATAACATAAGTCACATTAATTTATGAAATTATTTTATAGAATTAATTTGTAACAAAAGTATTTCTCTTATACAATTAAGAATACTTTAACACATAAATTTATAAATTGATATACATTAGATTTTAATTTATAAAATTATTTTTATTTTAAAGCAGATATAACTTACTCGTGTCAGTTTACTAAATTTATCTCTCTAGGATTCTTTGTCTATAACACTTATTTTTAACTGTTATTATTATATTTGAGAACGAGTTTTGCACTCTGAAAAATATCTGAAAAAAAGCTTAACGTACATGTATTGAACATTGTTACAAAGTATATATTTTTGTTTTATTTTTGTAGATTTAGGTAAATTATTAAATAAAAAATAATGTTACTCATCATTATTTTTATCATCTTTCATGGTATTAAATAATTAAAAATTATTTATTATGTTTGACTTATAAGTTTATTATTTAATATCACATCAAGAAATATTAGAAAAATGATAAGTAAATTTTTTATTTTTTAAAATATAAGTGAATCAAACGTGCTAATATCTACTTAGGGTGCGTTTGGATGTTGAAATGAGTTGAGTTTAGATGATAAAATATTGTTAAAATATTATTTTTTAATATTATTATTATTTTGAAATTTGAAAAAGTTGAATTGTTTATTATATTTTATGTTGAAATTTAAAAAAATTGTAATAATAAATGAGATGAGATGAGTTTGGTTTGAAATCAAACGAAGCCTAAGAGTTCCAAATGAAAAAGCAATCACATAAAAAAAAAAAAAATACAATCTACTCAATCACAATTTGATATCAAATGATTGAATAACGAGTAATAAATGATAAATATTTATTTAATATTACATTAAAAATATGAGAAAATGATGGAAACAAAAAACCCCATGTTCGCAGTTCAGTTGAAACGTGTACACGTGCCTCCAACATAATATGCTTCAGCCTCGGCAAAGCAATAACAGAAGCCCACGCGTCCACACCGTTGCCGTTGAACTTCAGCCTGAATATCTGAGAGAAAATAACAAACAAGAGAGAGGAATCGAGAGAGAAATAAATTCAATTCATCTTATTTAATTATTCTATTTTTTTAAAATTTTTTTTATAAAATATAATAAATAATTTAATTTTTTTAAAATTTAAAATAATAATAATTTTAAAAAATAAAAAATAAAATTTTATTCATCTTTTGAACGCACTTTCCAAACCTCAGCTGAATATGAACTGTTTTTGAAATCCCGCGCAAACCCGCACTTCAATTCGCTCGCGATTCAGTTTTTAATTTTCCTTTCCTTCCTTATCTCTCTTTCTCGCTCACAAGCACCAGTACACCACACCAACAAAGCAAAGGCGTGCATCTCTCTCTCTCACTCTCTCTCTCTCTTGTTCTTTCTGCGTGTCCTGTCTTCTTCTTCGAAAATTCTAGCTTCAAAGGTAAACCGCAGACTCTGACCGGTTCTAACCCATTCTCACCGATCCTCGACCTGTTCTCACCATTTCTCTTCATTTTCGTGCAGAAAATCGCCATGAAAGGCGGCAAGTCTAAGGCTGATACCGTAAAAACCGACATCAGGTGGGTTTTCTTCATATTTCCTGTTTCTGCTTCCAGTGTTTGTGAGTATTTTCTTTAATATGGTGATGTAGATTTATTATCTCTCGTATCTTAGCTCATTTTCATATTGAATCCATTTGCACGTTCTGTTCCATGGTGTTTGTCGTTAGGCTGAAGAGTAAAGGTGCTGGAACGGGCAAGAGACAATCGAAGAAAGCTGCAAAAGATCCAAATAAGCCGAAGAGACCTGCAAGTGCCTTCTTCGTTTTCATGTATGAATTCTAAATCTCCTTCAAAAATTCACTGATCCTGTAAGAAAGGGGCACCCATAGTGAGCACCCCTTCACCTTCTCTTGAAGGTTATGAAGTGATTTAAGAACCACTTCATGAGGCTTGATGGCTGGCCATTAAGGGCCAGCCGGGGGTTACGCTAAGAAGGGCTATTTTACATAGCTCCTCCCCTCTTAGAATCAAGTAACACACCAAGAACGATCTCTCTCTCAAATGGTTCTCTCTAGTCACTGCATCTAGGCTGTGGAACATGTGAGTGTTGCTCTGGTATTACCACGTAGCACACTCCACTATCGATGTGAAGATCATAGACGAATAATGACGCTGGAGAATCCGTGGAACAACCGCACTAGATCTGAGATATTTCCAACGAGGTAATATCGCTTCCGCTGTGTACTTTGATCTAGTATTTCTAACATTGGTATCAGAGCCCACTGAGTTGTTCCCGATTTATTTTCTGACGTGCATGTTGTATTTCATTTACGAAAAAAAATTTTCATGCACGATGTTATGTAACATGGCTGTCGAGGTTGGCCGTAACAGTGGTAGCGCCGCTGTGAAATGGCTGCAACCACCCACTCGAATCAGCAAGGACCCGTCCACATGTCGGCCCAGATCTTGACGTACTTGTGCTGTAAGAGGCAGCAGCGCGCACCGCTTGGGTGCTGCTGCACGGTTGCCGTGCGTGTTTACCATCTCGGTGCTGTGACCACCACAGGTACTGACGAGTGCAGTGCATTGCACACCCAAAATGATTGCTTTGAATCACTGAAGAGAGGGTTGCGCTGCCCAGGGTGCTGCGACAACCACTGTCGCGCACCAGGCTAAGCGGCAGTTTCTGCCATGATGGACCACAGCCCATCGGCATGGTGCAACAAGCAACGTCGGTGCGCATCAAAGCGTGCCACATTGCCACGCTTAAGATCGCACCTCCTGCATCTACTGTGCTAAGAGTTGCACCTAGGCCAACGCAGAAAGCTCTGCTGGGAGAAGAGCGTGGCGATGTCCTCTGCTGAGCGCGGAGGCACGGACCTCCAACCCACGGACGAAGGGCAGCACTGCCATGCCATGCACCATGAAGAACTGCTCTAAAGCACCTCGGGGTGGCATGGCTGCGAGCACCTCCACGGAGGCGTTTTCCTCTGCTGCGTGCAGAGCAACGCGCACCATGGTGGTGCTGCGAAGCTCTGCTGCTCACAGAGCACGGCAGCTCCATTTTAATAAGCTGCCTTGGATGGGCGCCTCTGCTAGGAGCTTCGAAGTCTCGGCTGGGCGCCTCTGCCACGGCTACGAAGTGCATCGAGCACTGCAGCGTGGGCGCACCAGCTGGGTGTTGCACCGCCTATGGTGCTGCGCGCAGAGTAGCACGGCAAGCCCTGCTACGGGAAGAGCTGCGCACGGATGGTGCGATAGTTTCTGCCTCCCGCAGTTCTGCGTGCTCCGAACGTGTGCAGCGTAGCCCACGGTGCTTTTCTGCCCACGGTGCTGCGGCCGTTGAGAACCAGTGGTCGAACGAGTATCTTCGTGCCAACATGAAGCAGCAATAGTCGGTTACAAGTTGTGGCGTCGGTTACAAATTTTTTTGTTTGGATGAACTGTAACCGTCGGCTGAAGGAGGAAGATGAACAGTAGTGTTCATTTCTTTTGTGATTAAATGGCCTTTGGGCTTTAAATTTTGTTTGGGTTGATATATACATGTGGCTGGAAAATGGATTTGGGCCATTGTGTTTTTTTTTTTAAAATCAAGCTTTGGGCCCAGCCTTGTAAATTTGTTTTCTGTTAAATCCATCTGTTTTAATTTAAAAAAAAAAAATAAGAGGCCATTGAGAGAACTGGGCCGAGAAGCCTAGTAGGCTCAGGCTTGCACAGCAACTGGGCTACCATGTGGGTGCGGCCCATTGGCTGTCCAAAGTTAAGTGGCATAAGTTTTTTTTGTGCAAAATGCTTGGGTGGTGATTTGCCAACCCAAGACCTCATAGAAAGACAATAAGCTCAACCATTGGGCTAGAACTTATTGTTAGTATGTTAGCTAATTTTATTTAAATTAGCATATTGTTATGGCACATGAATATTTTTTTTTTAAAAAAAAAAAAAAATATTGTTTGCATGATTATTATTATTAAATACATGCATACCATGATATTGTGATGTCATATTTTATCGCATTTATTAGGCATTTTATTATATGTTATAATTTGCCTAGATTATTATTTTTTGGTGAAAAATAATTATTTAGATAAAATGTGATGTGATTATTTTTTGTACATGTATTGTGATTACATGTAATTATATGAGCTTATTTTATCACTTGTATTGTTAGACTATTTTTTTAAGAATTGTCTTTTAGAATGTGATAAACTAGGGGATTAAGTAGCCCGAGTTTGATTAGTCCATGCTTCTGATTGGCTCAAATTAATTTCTTCGATCTAAGAATAAATTATTTTTACATGTGACTGACTCAGTAGATTACTTATCCTAGTGGGAGTATGGTTGAGATTGATTTGGAATTAATCTCCTATACGATATAAATTTGCGCGAAAATTAAGTTAGAAATTAATAATTACGCATTGAGGCGCAAGAGATGATTAGGAAGCTTAGCGAATTTTCGATCTTGCGACGTGTATTAATTATTTTTGTTCTAATTTAGATTAACGCGGCAAATTTCTTAGATGTGTGTGCAATTATATGCGCATAGTTTAGTAACTTTGAGATAACCAAGAAGAAAGCCTAGAGATTATTTATGCGATTTAATCGTCGCATTAATCTCCTCCATGAGCAATAGTTGAAAACAAATAAAGATTATTATCAGTGTCAGATAGTCTCAGACCATCATTATTGTGAAACCTCTGAAAGGTCTAGAATAAAATTAGAAGTGTGCGTGGGACGCATGCACTACAATTTTTATAGAAGTTGATGGGATCAATTGTCAAATAAGAGCTAAACCACTATTTTGCCTTTGAGAATCTTGTGAGTAATAACAAAAGTTGCGCGTTATTTTTGGTGATGCAAAGATTAAATTGCTCCCATATTTGAGGTTGAGCATTATAATCTTGAAGCAATTTAGATTAACTCACAGATAATCACATACCCTCTCTACTTGCTAGTATGTCTGGCGAGTAAGGATATTAAAATTTGAGTGTGCAAGAGTGTTGAGGACATTCTTGATTGGCACATTCATTTTTTAAAGATTTTATCAGTTCACTTTTATGTGGTATTAGCACTGGTAATCTTGCTCAAGTTTTATTTCTCTCTAGCGAGAACAAATAGGTTCTTGCAGATATATAAACTTTGGAGCAACCCCTAAGAGTAATGTAATACCAAGCACCTTGGAGGTTTGCATGGTAACTGTGGCAAAAAAAAAAAAAAAAAAAAAGTCTAAATAATTAGGTACGACTTATCTAAGCCTCACCTAAAAAAAAAAAAAAAAAATTTTGCTCGTGATTGCACTGATGCAAGATAGGTTTTAGGCTAAGATAATTTCTCGTAAAATTTTTTCTTTTCTCTCCTATAGTGGATTGGAGAATATGAAAAATATTGAGTATGCGAGAAATAAGGATATATCGCTAGTTAGCAGCTAAAACGTCACATACTGCATTTGTGCACAAAACGATGTTTTTTATTAGCGCTTTTAATGCGATATTAGTAAAGTCTATACCTAATTTGATTTAAGACTCATTGAAAACAGTGGTGTTAGTGAGAATTTCAAGAGGTTTTAAGTGTTTGATGGTCACTCATTGACTCAGTGATATTATTTCTCAAGTGGAGAGATGATATGCTACAATATGCCATGGAGGCATAGGATGATGGGTGTGAAGCTTGAGAAATTGAAGTTTTTCTCGCTAATGAGATCCCTCTCCTTAGTTTAGAAGAGTCAAAGAGAAAAGACAATATGAACATTTTCTATGTGAAAGTTCCTATACATGCACACTAAGGACTTGGATAATAAAAAATTGTTTCATAATATAAATACAATTCCAAATATTTTTAAGGAAACTATATTTTTTCAGTTAAAATATATATATATTTTTTAATCGAAATCGTATGAGTTATATGATGAGAATAATTATCTCGCAGTTTAATGACGACTTGCTGAGAATGGAGTTATAAATAAATTATGGTGCAAAACAATTTTTATATCACACTTGGGTTGATGTAATATGGTGTTGCGGCCTTAATTTTGATTTTTCCGTCCTTAGATTGAGTTTATTCGCCTTTGAGAAAGGCTGAATGACTATTTTGTGCAAACGTGAATTCTAGAGGATTTAAGCTTGATCATTTTTTGGTTGAGTCAAGAAAATTACTCGTATTTTCGGCGAGGGTGGGGAATTGTGGATTTTTGTAAACACTTATCTTTGGAAAGAATGTTTTTAATCACGTTGTAAAAATGTTGCATTCACATTACCTTAACCTTAATTTTTTCAAAAATTTCTTTATACAAGATCGTCGAAAATAGTGGGAGTAATTCAACAACTAGTTTGAGTATACATTTGAGTGATGGTGTACTACTAGTGATAGTAACTCCCAAAAGTTATAGAATATAAGGATCCTCATAAAAAGCGTGGTAGTTTTATATCAATATTCTCTCGTCGTTTAGAGACTAGAAGAGAATATTTGTAATATAGCTCTGCTAAAGGTATTGAATTCACATAGTAGGAATCCTAACATAGAATCTTAGATTCGCTTCACTTATATGATCCAGCCTGGGGTTGTTGATCTAATTGATAAAGGAAAAGTGGAGTTAATAGAGGTATAGATCCATCTCTTGGCACTAATTGAGTTGCATTTAGATAGCTGTTGATCGCATATTTATTGAAACTTTTATTGAAGGTGTTAAATAGCTGATTCTCATAGGAGAATTAGATGGTTAGCTTTTGTGATGTTTAGGCATGAAGTACTTGGAGCGCATGATTATTGCTAGTACTATTTTGGTGCATAAAGCGAATGAATGCTGCTGGTGCTGTTTACATGCGGCCTAAACGAACCATCTATTCAAAGATACCCAATGTACCTAGTCGTTTTTTTTTATTAAACGACCTATTGAATTAAATTGGGTTCTTTGAACGTTGTTGACAGTTTTAGAAAAGTGTCATCTTGAGAGATATTGCGAACTGGTTGTCTTAGATAATTAATTGTCGCCTAATAAGAGGTGTCCATACTACGAGGTGATGGACATGGATTTGTGAAAAGTAGCTCAGGCTTCATGTCTTGTGAGACTGTTTATGAGAAAAACAGTTTCTACGAGCTCTTGTTCAAAATCCATAGACAATTAATGAGATGAAAAATACTAAAGAATCTAGTTTTGCCTATACTATTTGGTGTTTCCATTATGGTTTGCTCATGGGAGTTAGAGGTTAAGATTTTGTTAGAGGGTAAATATGACTTACTTGATTAAGTAAGTTTGTGATGCGATTGTCGTTAAAAGTAATGACTAGACTATTAAATTGTCTTTGGGGCAAAGAGCCTAATCGCTTTACCCTTAATGAAAAATAAATTATGGTTATCTTACATGCTTTTGTTGAGTACAAAAAATTTATATGAAACATTGAAGTCACAAATTAAGTTTGTTGAATGATATTTGTGGTCACCTTGTAGATTCTTGAAAATTCACAGTTGGACTTGTTGACTAGAATCTAAGGTTTATATTATGAATTTGACCCAAATGAGATTTGCGATGAGTCGTCGCTGACTTCATGGTTGTGCAAATGACTTTTATATGTAAAAGCAGAGTCTCTTGGTAGGAGCATGTTTTGGAAAGTTACTACACATTAGAATGCGCATAGGGAGAAATGGTCATTAAACATCACTTGAGAGTTGTGATTTAATAATTGACCATGTAATTTCTCTCTATCTCATAGTATTGCTCGTCGTGCACATGATATTGATATGTTCTATGATCATGTGGCGTGATTAGAAGCATTTTTTTTTTGTAAGCATACACATTCACCATAAATTTAGTAATTATGGTGAAAAAAGGTATATCGACAGGTTTAGATCTGCTCACTCACACGAGCGATCGCCTTTGGCGCTACAAATGGGTAGCGAGCAAAGATGAGACAGTGTATCACTCGGTACTTGTCCAATGAGGGATAAGTTGTAAGACACAAAAGATATGTCGCCTTAGTGGGAGCTAAGATGAGGTCCATCATATTTAAAAGGACCGTGCATGGTTACCCACAATCCATGCAGCCTGTGGTTTAGCCAGATGCGAGATCCTTTTTGGCGCTTTGATAGCGAGCAAATGGAGGGACTCGGGTTAGGCGCTGAGATAGCGACTAGACTAAGATCTGTATGGTGCATGGAGATTAGATATACGCTTTTTCTTCCGAAAGAGAAATCCACCGTAACATGTATTTCATACTACATGTGCTTTTGCGACCAACAGTAGAGGTGAGTGAATAGTTCCCTACTTCCTCACCGTGTGAGTCCTGTAGGTCATAATTGATGACCTTAATTTATTTATGCCCTTAGGAAACCTTTGACTATGTCACGAGGTTGATGTTTTAGTGTCTGCTACTTTGGCATGTTATCTATGGCCATGAATGATGCGGTCTAAAGAGGCATTGCTGGGAAAGCGACTGGACTGAAACTAAATGACATGAGTGCGAAGGGAAGACTATTTGGTAACACATCAATAATGATGTGTACTCATTGCCGGCAAGTTATGTTGCTTCTTGGGAGTTGCAATATAGCTGTGAGTACAACATATTTTATGGAGATTGAGCATTGCTCTGAGTCATTCTGACTCGAGAGGGATTAGGGATGCTTAGTCTGATGTGACCAAATGAGTCGGGGCATAACGAGACATTTTTTAGGGATGTTGCTATGCTGGTCTTCTCTTGGAGAGATTTAGTATAGTACTCCCATTTTTCTTTTACAGCTGTGCTCGATGGTCGCACGGCCTATTTGCCAGTATGAACAAGATTGAGAACATATTGAGAGATGCAGACCTGGGGTCTTGCCCACTATGTGTGAGTGGGAGATGTAAGAAAGGGGCACCCATAGTGAGCACCCCTTCACCTTCTCTTGAAGGTTATGAAGTGATTTAAGAACCATTTCATGAGGCTTGATGGCTGGCCATTAAGGGCCAGCCGGGGGTTACGCTAAGAAGGGCTATTTTACATAGCTCCTCCCCTCTTAGAATCAAGTAACACACCAAGAACGATCTCTCTCTCAAATGGTTCTCTCTAGTCACTGCATCTAGGCTGTGGAACATGTGAGTGTTGCTCTGGTATTACCACGTAGCACACTCCACTATCGATGTGAAGATCATAGACGAATAATGACGCTGGAGAATCCGTGGAACAACCGCACTAGATCCGAGATATTTCCAACGAGGTAATATCGCTTCCGCTGTGTACTTTGATCTAGTATTTCTAACAGATCCGTTATTTTCTCTCTCTCGCTCTCTCTCTCAATTAATAGTTTAGTCTATTTTCCGGATTCTTTCTTTCTACGGAAAATAATTTTATATGTTCTTTTCTAACGAATATAAAAATAAAGGGAGGAGTTTCGGAAGCAATACGCAACAGAGCATCCCAACAACAAGGCTGTCTCGGCGGTAAAACTCATCTCATACTCAGATCTTCTCACTTTTCGAGTTTCACGTCCCTAATTATAATTTTATGTAAGAAAATATACATTGATTTGGGAGAAATGAACAATTATTAGGTGGGTAAAGCCGGAGGGCAAAAGTGGAAATCGATGTCTGAAGCTGTGAGTATTTTTACGATAAATTGGAAAAGTTGCTGAGTTGAAGCATTAAAATCCATGGCTTACCTAGGTTTACGTGGCCAAAATATTTAGGAGAAAGCTCCTTATGTAGACAAGGCAGAGAAGAGGAAGACAGAGTACAACAAGAACATGCAGGCTTACAACAAGAAATTGGTAAACAAAGCTCTATTATTTGATAATATTAAAGCCAGTGCGTTTAGTGTAGTGTATTGGGAACTAATTAATTTGAGAATTGGGTTGTGATAGGCCGGAGGAGGAAATGGAGCGGATGAGGAAGAATCTGACAAGTCCAAGTCTGAAGTGAATGATGAAGAGGTTTTGTTCTCTTAGATTTTCACTTTTAACATTTGATGATGGCTTTCTTATTTTTGTTCTCTATAATTTTCTCTTTTAAGAAAAGAAACGACGGAATTTGTATGTTGTGTTTGCAGGAAGAAGAGGATGGTGAGTAGAAGAAAGCTGGGGGAACTCAGCTCAATCGGTGTAGCGGTTGCTTCAGGATATATTATTTAAATGATAAAGATAGCTGCTTTTTTTTAGAAAAACAAAAATCCTCTAGAGTTAGATAAGAGAGGGTGAAGGGACTAGTTTCAGAGGATTTTAATGAATCCCCTATGGTTCTGTACCTAATCTTCGTTTCAGATTTGCCTCTTGCTATTAATTCCTTTGCTCAAGTTTATCCTCGTGCCTTTTGTAAGTAGAATTTTTGTTTTAGATAACATCGATTTTTATAAATGAAGTCTGGTTCTTGGGCTCTGGGCCCTGACGTGGTAAATTCTGGAGCAACATCGGCCCTGGATATGCTGGGCTGGCTTCTTGATGACATGGAAAAGTTGCGTGTTTCGTGCTTTCGTTCGGTTTTTTGACCAGATACCGAAGAACAATGACGGTCAGTATTCGAAACCTGATATGGTCCACATTTTGGGATTTTGCTCAATTTTTGTCACACTTGACAATGGGAGTTCGGTTGGACCAAAAATTTATGTTGTCCTATCAATAATTTAAATGAGTTTAATTTTTTTTTATGAGAAATTAAAAATATAATAAATCTCATGAATGATTAGTTTGAGGTGGATTAAGATATTTAACAATCAGACAGTTGTGAGGCTTCGTTCGGTTCATTAACTAAATTCATCTCATCTCACTCATCATTATAACTTTTTCAAATCTCAACACAAAATATAATAAACAATTCAACTTTTTTAAATTTTAAAATAATAAAAATATTCAAAAATAATATTTTAACAATATTTTATTATCTAAACTCAACTCAACTCAATTCATTTCAACAATCAAACGCACCCTCAGTCTCATTTGTTTTTAAAAAATATCTCATCTCATTTCATCTTATTTCAATTTTATTATTATATTTTTTAAAATTTTAATATAAAATAAAATAAATAATTTAATTTTTTCAAATCTATCTTATCTAATCATTATAATTTTTTTAAATTTTAATATAAAATAAAATAAATAATTTAATTTTTTAAAATTTTAAAATAAAAATAATATTAAAAAATATATTCTAATAATATTTTATTTAATTTTTTAACTTTAATCTCAATTCATCTCATTTTATTTCTGAAAACAACTAACGATTATAAATTTTGTTAACCAGTTGTGTACTCCTGAGTCACTGCCCGCAAATCAAGTTTCACCAAAGGCGAGTTAGCAAAGATCGTGCACGACAAGATGGCCTACATATCTGGCTTGATATGCTCACTGTGGCTATCTCGGATGATAATAATCACACATTACGTACATTCTTTTTTTTTAAACTTCATGTAACCATGCTGTGTATGTAACGAATACGAATGATGGGTTGGTGATTAATAAAAATAAATTCTTCCAGGAATTCTTACAAATTTGTATTATATTCTGAAGCAAGTTTCTGGGAAACGCAAACCGGTTCATCTGTCGATGTCGTGTTTTACAGTTTGGATAATTTCACATTGCAGGATTGGGTCTTGATCTTGTTGAGATAGAGAATGGAGAGCTTAGGATGTCGTGGTACCTTCGATGTTTAAATTAATTGTTAGGATGGAGTGAAAGAGAGAAGTATTCAATCAGAGAGTATATAAGTTGAAGTATGAAAGGGTTAGAACCCCTCTCCTGGTTGAGGGAGGGGGTATTTATCAATGTTTTGAATACTGTATCAGTAATCATTTCGGTCGAGACATTGAAATGAGATATTTCAGTACCAGTATCATTTCGAATACTGTTTCGGAATAGTTTATATATGAATAAATTATACATATAAATATATAAATTATATTTCAAAATAATAGTTTATATATGAATATATATAATTATAAATAGTTTTGTCTGAATTGGGAGGTAAAAAAATGAGTTTACAATTTGAAAAAATAAAAAAAAGTAAATATCGAAATATCGATCGGTACAAGTCGAAAAGACCAAAACTCAAACTGGTATGAAATTATACTATTCTTTGTACCGGCTACACTACAGAAACAAAATATTTCAACCGTACTGGTCGGTACGGTACAAAATTCAAAATATTGGTATTTATACTTGACTGAGACGACTCTTGAGGTGGAGGTAGTGGGTGTTAA
The DNA here is from genome assembly GCA_029856935.1 of Cyclocarya paliurus. Classification (NCBI taxonomy): domain Eukaryota; kingdom Viridiplantae; phylum Streptophyta; class Magnoliopsida; order Fagales; family Juglandaceae; genus Cyclocarya; species Cyclocarya paliurus. The sequence goes on from CM056953.1 coordinate 34,400,798, forward strand.
GCTCCGTACTGGGGTCAAGTGTCTTTGCCAACTCCTTGCTGTGCTGCAGACTTGTTAAACTTGATTGCGACTGTCACTAACACCTTAGAATGCACGTTGTGGCATGCCGAGCCCCCCATGCCTCATTAAATGCGGTGTGGCTCCCTGATATGGCATGTTTGCCTTTGTCCCATTAATGCGGTGTGGTTCCGTTCACGTATGTCCATCTTTCTGACCTGTCCGAATGCCAGGGTTTAGGAACACTGGAGTGTTCCTGAATGTCAGCCAGCAATGATGTTATACAGTCCTGCCTTCCGTCCTTTAGTCATCATGTCTTGCCAGATTGCTCCTCTTCCTAGGCCTCTTGGGCCAACTTGGCCCAATCCAGGCCTTATCTTTGAGCCCTGCTAACCGGACCTCCCCCTCGAGCTCGATCCTGGGGATTACTCCCCTCAGAGCTATCATGTCTTGCCTGATTGCTCCTTTTCTAGACCTCTTGGGCCAGCCTGGCCTAGTCCAAACCTTATCGTCGGCCCTGTGGACGGGACCTACTCCCCGGACCCGACTCCCCGGACCCGGACCTGGACCTGGGGATTACTTCCCTCACACGCCCATTAAAGAGTTTGGTATTTACCCATCGCGGTCTCACTTCCCAGTCGATGGTGTCACAGCCGAAAGGAGTAACAATGGCAGGTCCCGGCAAATCCTTCCTTATCACCGGCCCTCCTGTAAATTTCTCTACCTAATGATATTCAATCTTTCTAAATCTAAATTTCTACCGTAATCTTCTATACTTTGATTTCCTTTTTGCTTGTTTGCAGGGTGTGGGTAAAACCACACTGATTATGAAAGTTTTTGAAGCCCTCAAAACTTCTCACCCTAGCTTACAAATTCAGGGCTTTTACAGTAGTACGCTCTTTCTTTATCCCTATGAGTTGGGTCTAATTGCTTGTTTGAAATTCTAGTAGGATGACTACGGTGGTTTTGTAGGTGAAGTCAGACGAGGGAGCGAGAGGGTTGGTTTTGAGGTGGTCACTTTGGACGGCCGCAGAGGCCGATTAGCCTCCACCACTATTTCAACGTCTCCTTCTCTCTTTCTCTAACTTTTTCTTTGCTCAGTCATATCTCTACAGTTGCATCTTTCTTACTTACATCTTTGATGCCAAATGCGGCAATGCCATATACAAAAACCTATATGTTCAGCTTTTTGTTGGAGGACCACGCTCAAAGTTGGGATCTTTATTTACTTATTAAAAAAATTTGGGACCTTCATTCTGTCATTCTATATAATTGGTAAATCTTTGTTGTTATGAGGGATTTCCCGTGCCAATAGAACTTGATCTTAATTTTTTTTTCATGGAAATTCGATGGATCCTTGATTGAGATTTGTAGAATTGCTCAAAAGGAATGCTGTTTTCATTTTGCTGAAGCCGGTAATAAATCAAAATGTTGAAGATGATTTCTTTTTATTTTTTACCCATTTCAAGGATTGAAAGAAATGAAATAGTGAGAATTGAATGAAGCAAGCTTAAGAATCTTTCAGATTCTCACTGCCCATTCATTTTGATTTCAACCAATGATTGCTAGAATCTATTGACTGACTCAACTCAGTCACGTGTAATGTTCACATCTCTCCATTTCATTTTGGAATCAAAGATCTTTTGACACTCGGGACATAAAGGGAGCTGGAAAATTTTCGAAAACTGAATTGATTTCGGGGTTTCTGGCTAAACATATTTTTCTCTCTACTACCTCTGACAGTTGAATGCATTGCTGATGAACTGAAAAACTCTCTCAATTGTAGAGACTTTTAAAATCTCTCTTAGTTAAAGCGTTCAATTGATTTCCAGACTTGTAGCTTCAAATGCGTGGAATGCATGGTAGATAATCTTGCTCGCTGCAAAATTTACTTTTTTCCTTGTTTCTGAACTACTTTTTTCTATGTTACTGATAATTTGGAACTGTCAGGATTTTCATCTCCCTCTAATAGATCTTTTGCAATGGCAGCCTTGAGTCTCTTAGATGGCCTAATGTCGGGAAATACAAAGTAGATATAGCATCATTTGAGTCACTAGTGCTCCCTGAATTGCAGGTGAGCTTGTTTGTCAAAGATGGGTTATTTATGTATATGAGGTTATGTATCATTTTGCAATTCTGGAGGTGTTTTGTCTAAAGACGTGCATATCGTCCTAGGTCAGAGAGGATACTGATCTTTTCATCATTGACGAAGTTGGTAAGATGGAGATGTATAGTTCATCTTTCTTCCCTGGGGTTCTAAAAGTTTTGGAATCAAATATTCCAGTTTTGGCTTCTGTCCCTATTCCGAAATCGGGCCGCGATATACCTGGAGGTACATAAGACTAAGAGATGATTTTTTGCACTTACGTTGTATATTCTTTTATAAACTAGTGTTTTCTATGGTTGTGATGATGCTTTTCTGAATAGGGAACCAAGAGTCTTAAGATTATGCAAAACAGTGTAGTAAATTAATTGTGTAAATTATTATTATTATTATTTACTTAAAAAAAAAAAAATTGTGTGAAATCTTTTGTACTCTTTGAAAGTGCTTTTCTGCTGCTTGTTTATAAACTAAAACAGGGTCAAAGGGCAGACAAGGTCTGATAAATAAGGCTTTGAACTTCTAGCAACATACCCATCTTTCTCTTTCTCTTTATTTTGTGGTGGTTTTTTATATTACTAGTGTGTATGAATTCTGCAGTTGCAAGGTTGAAGAATCATCCTGGGGCAACTGTTTTTACATTAAGCACAAGTAACAGGGATGCTGTCAAAGATCAGATATATTCCATATTGGTAGACTTGCTGACTAAACACTAGATGTTGCCCCCTTATTGGAATACTCCTCTCTCCCCCCACATACATTCATACATATTCATGTATATGTAAAGACAAAGATAGCGAGAGCATGTGTCCAGCTTTTCTCGTTTACCAGACTCTTTTATATTTTGGGACGGGTTCATAATCAGCTGGTTTTTTTTTTTATTGTTTTTGAAGGTATTTGCAATGCTTCTTAGTAAGTTCCGGGGCTGCTACAACCTACAATGTAGTTAGTAGGTTTGCAGTATGGAGAGTGAAATATGGTAGTTAGGTAGCTTTCTGTTTGAAGTTCTGTATTTGCTCTGTTGTAATCCTATAGTGCCATAAACTTGGGTTCACGACTTGCCGAGAGGTTTAGGCTCTGTTTGGGAATGTAACTGCTCTCAGATATTCATTACTATTTCACTACTATTCACAAATTATTTCAGACTATTTCACTATTATTTACAGATATTCTGAGATGTTCTTATGACCTATTTGGGAATACAATTGTTGTCAGATATCCTTAGACTACACTACTATTGACAAACAATTCATTACTATTTACAAATTATTCGTTATTATTCTACTATTCACAGATGACTAGATACTCTTAACATCCAAACGAAGCATTAGTATCCAAAAGGGCCCTTAATTTGCTCAGTTAGATCATTACCTTTCTCTTAACTCAATAATTGTTCCTGGTTTGGATGATAAAGGATCGTGAGACGTGATATGTAAATTCTGACAAGGAATTAAATAAAGGCCATTGATGTTTTTACACGTCTAGTATTCCATCTTCAAGTTTTTTTCCGGGAAAAAACATGAGACCAAAAATAGGCAGAAGACAAAGGGAAAAAAAGTAGGGGGGAGTTATAATTATGAAATTATTTTTTTTGAAGTAATAATTATAATTATGAAATTAGGCTTTGAAAACTTTAGAGGTGACAGCAAAGAAATTTGGGAGTGTCTAGAGTATGCATATCTCCATAAATTAGATACATACGTCAACCAAGATGATTGATTCTTTTATCAAACATGAACAACAATGCATGCATAATTTGCCATGTTTTAATATTGGAGGCGTGCTGATTTCTTGTAACGGTGCATAATGTCAGGGTTGAAATACAAATCTGAGCTAAAAAAAAGAGAGTAGAAGATAAAGAAGGCCGTGGTAGTTGTATGATTCTGAGGTTGTTTTTTCTTCTGGTGCTAACTGCAGCCTAAAACTGGGCCATGTTTTCTTATTAGTCAGAAAGAAGGCCCAGAAGCTAGCTGGCCGGGCCTTAACCCCAGAAATAAACAAAAGAGAGCATCAGAGTTGGCCCAGTCGTGATAACACCACGTGGGTGTAGATGACATCGGTCCCCCGTTTGTTTGTTTTTGTTTTTTTAATGGTTTTAATTTAAAGAGATAAAAAAGGGGGAAGGTTGAGAGGGTAATAATGGAGTCACGTATTCCATAAAAAGCTGGGTTGCACATGCACGAGGATGAGAAACACTCCGGATCGGCGTCATTTTGTATGCATAAAGCCATACCAAAAGAATATTCATCATCTTCATCTTCATTCTTGAGCTGTAATAACATGAGATACATAGTGTTCCTTTGCCTCCCCCACACACCCATTTGGCCATCCCTTCTTTTATTTGTTTAATAAAGAATTAACGCGTCGCAAATAATAAAAAAAAAGAAAAAGAAAAAGGAGTTTCTCTCGTACTTTGGTAGCTCAATTATTCTGCATACATTAACATGATCCTATTCTTTCCTACATTGCATTAAATAATATTAAATCATTCCTCTACTTATTCCTTTTTATAGAAAGAGAGTGGTGGGCGATGCTACATCCGGTGGTCATACGGTCGAGCTGTTGTGGTCCGTGCGTTAGCTGGGTACTCGTTCAGTCAGGGCTTGAGATACTGATACTTGCGGTGGGCTTGTCGTCGGGGGTCTCACCAGTGCTTGTGGTCTTGTAGTTGTTAATGTGTTTAGTTGTAGTTTTTTTGTTATTTTAGTTTATTAATTTAATAGAAATAAGTTATTAGATTTGATGTCTATAGTAGTGTCTCATACTCATCCTCTTTGGGAGGATAGAGGAGGCCTTTAAGTTCTGTTTTATAAAACATTTTCTCTGTTATGAAAGAGTTTGTTTAGAAGTTAAGACAATGTCCGTCACAAAGGAATTTGTGTGTGGAGAAACTCAAAAGCTGATGCGTAATTTGGCTTATAATTTAAATTTTTTATGTATTAATAAGTCACAATTGTAACTTTGGATCACTAATAAAATGAGTTTATTTTCAAAAAAAAAAATTCAGATATCTGGGACGGATTCATTCCATTTCTTTCTTTCTTTTTATTTTTATTTATTTTTATTTTTAATTTTATGATTATTGTGTTATAATTTGCTCAGTCTGATGGGTTCACAAACTCGATCTACTTTATAATATGCATTGCTGTCCCAACTACTTTACACCTATTCCTAATTTCCTTCAAAACAACTATATACATATCTTACTATCACATATTAAATTAATATTATTATACCTTTTATAAGGTATTTTTTAACGGTCCACATATTCCGGCGCTAAAGAATAAGAATAAAAGACGGGAGAAAAAATAATTCGAGATACAGCGAGAAAGATTAATCGGGAAAATGGAAGCTTCTCTTTCCGGTCCATTTCTTGCTATGAATTCCTCCTTGTTTCTCCTTTCCACCTCCAACAATGCACAATTTCTTGCTTTAATTTTATTCCCCACTTTTCATCTCTCTCTCACTCAATCTTCGTCTTCCCTGATTTCAATCAACTCTTTCTTACGCACAAATCCACTTGCGATGCCATCACTGTTGCCTTTTCTGGGCTCTTCATTCTTTTTTCAACGGTAAGTTTTTTGAATTCTGCCTTTTTGGTTTTTACTATCGACATGCTTGCTCGCTGAGAAAGTGTTGGAAATTGGCTTACGGGGAAAAATGGAACATCTTCTACGTTGGTTTTGTTTTTCCAATTCCCAACCAACATTTGAACAAACTGAATTAGCCTTAAACGAAGCCAATCTATCGTCATAGGCCTTATTGACTGGACGTTTTGTATTTTTCAATATTCAAAAACTGTACAGAGCGGCCAGGCCTATTAGTGATTGGTGTAGTTCTTGTGAGAATTCTATGAATTCAGCTCATAGCTTTCTTACCCTTTATTTTTTAAATTTACTCTTGAGTTGTGAATTGGGCTCTAATCCTTCCACATCTTCAAACGCATACACACACATATTTGTACGTATATGTATATAATTTAACCAATTCGAGCTTGATATAAAAATCCGATATCCAAATTGCAATCTGAAAGATATCTGGGTAATTGGTGCTACTTGCAGAATACAACGTGAAGAATGCAAAAAACAGTCGCTTTTCGTTCAAATACATTTATAGAAGGAGTAACTCAGTATTAAGGGGATGACAGCCTTTTGGTAGCCCACTGGCTGCATGGGAGGCTTCTTGCACTTATTCGACTTCAATCAGGGGAACATGGCCAGGAAAGTTCGTAAGCAGAAGAGACATGTTGGGGGTAAGTATCTTTGCACCTTCTATACATCGACAGAAGAGTGTGTCTTCTAGGAAGAACTCCTTGAACCCTCTCTTTTACTGCGTCATGCACTTAGATCTTCACCATGTTTTTATTTCTCAATTTAAAGTAGAAAGTAAGAATAGCTCGATGACTCTTTCTTCTAACGGTTTAATTATGCGGTGATTTAATAAACGAAGTTGATTATTTTAGCAGTTAAGATTAGCAAGCTCAGGGTATTGATTTCTCGGGTATGCCTTGCAATCATGACAAAAGAAACTCTCTTGATTTGCATCAACAAAATCTGGGAGTCTTTTGTCAATAAAGAGTTTATTGAGGGGTTCTGGAAATCTAGTCCTGGTGGATTTTATACCTTCATTCCCCACTGACATTGAAATAAGAGAAGTTTTCCTCTAGAAGAGTGAATGAAACAATATCTGACATCGTTTCTTGCTGATCTTACTCCCTTAGCTTAGAAAAGTAATATTGTTATTCTGATTACTTTGCAGGCCTTGAAGCTCCTCAGAATAGCCTGGAGCCATGGTTGAAAACTCCTCAAAGCTATTGTGCTATAGGAGATGTAACGGTAACTTTCAATGCATGCTTTGCTACTGCTTTAGTGTGACAAGGTGGTTACAATGTGGTTACAATGTGTGAAGACTGCACTCTAGGGGTAGTGAGCTTGTGGTTTCCACAAGTGAGTAGTTATGGTTCTTGTAGAGTCTTAGTCATAGAGACTTGGGAGCGACCCTTTTGGGACTTCCGAGTAATAGGCATGAAATCTTCCTTTGGTATTGGAGTCAGGTGAAAGTTTTTTAACGTCTTTCTGAACGATTGGCTTCTGTGAGAGGCAAACGTCATAAGATGTGTGTTGTTAAATCAGGAATCCCATAATCAACCGTCATCATTATTTATTTTCAAGTCCTTTAAGAATTATCTATGTGCTACCAGTTTATGTCCTTGGATAAGTTTTTAATTATCACATTTCTTTCTTAGCAAATTTTTAATTATTAACTATTGCTATGAAATGAATGCTTCACATATACATTGTAGTAATCTGTTTTTCTAAATGTTTAATTGCTATTTTTTGTCAGTACTCCACTCAAATTGAAGAATGGTCTCAAAAGAATCGTTATCCAATTGAGGCTTCAATGAAGAAATTGATAAATGAGGAAGTATCCAAACAATCAAACACCAGACAAAAGGCCCCAAGCATTGTGGCACGGTTGATGGGAGTGGACACATTGCCATTAGATACAAATTCTGCAGTTCAACCAATCACCAAAAAGAATGAAAACATGGGAATAAAGTTTTCTAAGAACGAAAGGAGTAGAAAGAGCTCAGTTGGTCTCATCTCTCGTGACTCAAATTCTCCCACGCTGATGGAATTTAACCTATCTCACCATATTAAAGACAGAAGTGCTGATAGATGGAGCAGCAAGCAAAACTTAGGAAACCCTAGGCGTCGAGAACATCCTCAGGAGGAGGAACTACAGAAGTTCAAGAAAGAATTTGAAGCATGGCAAGCAGCCAGGTTTAAGGAATGTTCGAGGGTTATTGGACTTGATTGCACCCGTGGACAGTTGCTTGCTCAAGAGGACCTGAACAAAGAAAAGGCACTTTATGCAACTTCTGGGAGAACAGCAAATGAGAGGCCCAGAGAACCTGAGAATCATACATTAAAGGCAAGGTCATGTGAGAGAGGCAATTTTGAGCAACACGGAGACAGCATGGAATTATTCCCATCTGTGCAAAAGGAATCACTTGCTTTGAGAAGCAGGACCGTAAGTAGAGAATTTGAGCAGTCCTCCCTGATGAGTTCCAGTCAGAAACAGGAGAAATCTTCTGCTCCCACGAAGATAGTGATCTTGAAGCCTGGTCTGGCTAGGATTTCTAACCATGAAGAGTCTCGGACCAGTTCCTTGGACACTTTAGAGGAGAGAGGTAGCATAGAAGATTTTCTTGAGGAGGTCAAGGAGCGGTTGAGATGTGAACTGCAAGGGCACACTCCTAAGAGGGGTTCTGTGGGCCGAGGCAGTGGAATTGAGACCCCTTTCAGCGAAAAACCATCAGATCAGAAACTGATCGCTCGGCATGTAGCGAAACATGTCCGGGATGGTGTGAATAAGGATCATGGAAGAAATTTGCTCCGATCAGAATCAACAAGGTCATATAGAAGTGAAATACAGCTCAATGGACCAGGTTCCTTGGATTTCATCAGTAGAGATACAAGGAAATTCTTGTCAGAGAGATTAAGGAATGTTCAAAAGCAAGAAACACAGTTTGACATTCCCATTGCTGCCTCTTCATCATCTGCCCTGGATAAGGAAAAGGTAAAACTAAAAAACGTTAGAGATACATTGAAAGCTGGAAATGAAATGAGCTGTGGGGAAATTGTGAATGATGAACAAGAAATTCAAACCAGATCTTTTAGGCATGGGTCAGATGATGGAGTGCTCCTCAGAGAGTTGTCCCCCAGAAATCTCATCAGGTCCTTGTCAGCCCCAGTATCGGGAACATCATTTGGGAAGCTTCTTCTGGAAGATCGTCACATTTTGACTGGTGCCCACATCCGGAGAAAGCATGAAGCCATCGAAAATGCGATGGTGGACATTAGAAAACAGAGAAAAGAAAGGTTTAATTTTAAAGAGAGAGTTTCCAATTTCAGATACAAGTTCACTTTTAGAAGAAGGCTGTTTGGAAAAAGGATGCAATCAATGGTGGAATCACATTGCAGTGAACACACTCTTATGGGAGATATCATGAGTGGACCAACAGTTCTTATGAACCATGGCGACAGGCATGTAAGAGCATACTATGTTTCTTTAATTTTTTTTTATTTGTACAAGGATAGTTTGGGTTCAACTGTTTTCCGTCTCTTCTTGTTTCAACTTATGCATATTTTGTTTTGTGGTTTTAGGAGAACTCCACTGAGGTGCCTCCTAGCCCTGCATCTGTGTGCAGCAGTTCTCTAGAAGATTTCTGGAGGCCAACTGAACATATCAGCTCAATGTCAACACCGGATATAACTCCAGCAGAAGATGATGTTGTGCCACAAGTTTTTATAGGGATCAGCTCTAACCTTAATGGTATGAAAACATTTGATTTCCAGCTTTGATACATAACCCAAATGTGGTGTATGCTTGTCTGTAGAGTAAAATAGAGTGCTTTCTGTGGTTCATTGCATGGATTTATTTGAGTCAAGACCACAGGCAAATGTCCATTATGGCTTGCTAATCTACAGATGAGCTTATGTGCTACAAAAGCTGAAAGAGTATCTGCAGGAATAATATATATTTTCTTTATTTAGCATAAGTTTGTGATTGAGTTTGAATAATTTTCAGATATACTTTGTATCTAACATCCCGATTTGGCTATATATATGCACTTTTATTTCTGAACTTGAAAAGAGCAGTAGAGAGAAGCAACGCTAAGATCAGTGTACTTTCCTGATCTGTTAAAATGCTTGTTTATATTTAGTGTGTGTGCAGTTTATGGGTATTAGTCACTAGACTTATCGATCGACCATGCATTCCATTCAATTGCAAAATATTAATTTCCATCAGGAGCTAATTGATTACTTTTTATTATTTTCTCCATAACCTCAGCAAGCCTAGAAGAGATCAATATGTTATCTTCTGGAATACAAGCAACCTGTAAAATAATTATCTGACGCAATCCTTCTTTCTTTCTTTTTCTTCTGCTCCTTTTTTTTTTTTTTTTTTTTTTTTTTATAATTTTACAGATCTGCAGAAGCAACTGAATCAACTTAAGCCTGAGGACGCAACAATCGAACAGGAGTCCAATGAGTCTGAAATGGTTGATCTGGAGGACCCAGCAGAAGCTTATGTTAGGGATCTGCTCGTTTCTTCTGGCTTGTATGATGGATCATGTGATAGATCGTTATTTAGTTGGAACACATTTGCACAGCCTATCAGCAACTCTATCTTTGAAGAAGTGGAAGAATCTTATAGAGATTTGGCCAAGGAGGATGGAAGTACAATGAAGGATCACAATGAGAAGGTAGATCACAAGATGCTATTTGATTTGTTAAATGAAGCACTTTCAACTAGTCTTGGACCAATTTCGACCATGTCCAAATTCAAAAGAAAAATTATTCATTTCTCTATCCTTCCAACTTTACATGGAAGGAATCATGTTTGGGAGATCATCCATGTGCATATACAGCCTCTGATTGACAAATCCTATTGCTCGCTTGATGGTTTGGTGGCTCGGGATCAGGCATCAACCCCTTGTTTTGTATTTACAGATGAAGAGGTCAATGATTTGGGAAGAGAGGTGGAGTGTCTAATAATTGGAGATATGGTTGAGGAAATTGTGAAGGACATGCAATTACGAGGATGAGAGCTTTAACCTTCCTTGGTTTGATCATTTTGTGGTCGGGAATGTATATTTGGAATTATAATATAAACATGCATACGTGGATGCCAAGGCAAGAAGGTCTTCCATGTCTGCGTGCGCCTGTATATATGTTCTTTGTCCGTGTTCATAGTGTAGAATTGGGTCGAGTCAATACTATAGATTACACGGCTTGTGCTTCTTCTAGTATTGTTTAAACAAAAAGTGGAAATCAACATTCCATATACAAGTGGTTTAATTAAGACCACTGTTCATGGGTTTTTTACTTATTATTATAAGCTATAGATTTCTTCTGGTTGGTGCGAAAGTGTAACCACTCAAATTGACTCAAAATGCACAAAGTTTTCCCCATATTCATTGATGATTCGAATTATGATTATAAAGTTTTTCCCACTAAGTATATAATTATGCTAAAGCTATTTAAAAGATTGTCTTAACCAAAAGGAAGGGTGGAAAGAGGAAGGGGGGGGGGGGGAGACCATTCCAAGAATATTCAAAACAAATACTTGAGAAGATGCTCTACTGACTATAGAGATCTTGTGGAAGCCACAAGAATTTGTTTAAGAGACAAAAAAAAAAAAAAAAAAAAAAAAGAAAAGAAAGAGAGAGAGAAGAAGAAGACCGACCACTCAGCAATCTTGGCACGGGCATTAGAAGCATGAGATGTGATAAAGTCGAAGCTGCAAGCCGGCCATGGGTATCTTTCTATACTTTGATATGGACATAAACCAAATTTTCATCTGTTTCTTCTGTTAAAAGAAATAGGAGTAGATAGAGAGAGCCCCCCCTCTTCTAATAAATTAAACAATCAATACCTGTTGGTGAGGTAAGCTTGAACCTACATTATTATTATTATTATTAAAATTACAAATTGTTGGGATTATCCAACATCGATTATAGAAAGAACTGGTAGTCAGTTTAGTTTACTCTTAAACTAGTTTTTGGGATCGAGAGAGGTGTAAGACACCCATATTGTTCAAAGAGAATTTGAGAAAGTATGAAAGTGGGCCCTAGCCGTTCTAGGTTATGGCTTTACGTGCCCTCAAATATAAAGAAATAAATTTAAAAAGAAGCCATAACTTTAAGTAACATTTCATGGGTTAATTAAAATATAAGAGCCACGTTATGAAATAGTGAATATTAGATTAGCCTGTGGATCCAATGTCTCAATTCTTGACCCCATCCGGTGGTGTGATGGTACAGCTGCACATGCCATGTCGGGTCTTCCTACTATTGTCACTTCAACAAATTCATTAAATATGTCAATTATATATATATATATACACACTAGGAAACGGCTCAGGTGCATTAGTCTTGAGCTGCTCTTAACATAATGATTTAAATAAATAAAAAAGTCAATAATCTATTTGTCTAAAAAAGAAAATACAAGATTAAAGAAAGATAAGAAAATCAAGATTAAAAAAAAATCCAAACTTGAGCAAAGAATCTAACTATGTTACACCACTGGATAAGTGTGATATGATCATTCGGCTATTAAGGGTCTTTTAGTAAAATATGATTATTCATTAAATTTTACGAATGAGTTACAAGTCAAATAGTCAAGAGTCTTAACTTTTGGTAAAACATGATTTTTTTTTATTAAATTTTATAAAAAAGTTACACATTAAATAGTCAAGGATTTTAAGAGATTTTTGATAAAATAAGACTTAACAAAAAGAAAAAAGAAAAAATAATAAAAAAATAAAAAATAAAAAATATTTATAATTAAATAATTATTTATTATAATAAAATAGATATATGAAGCGTGACCGGAAGTGAAGAAGAGCTCTTATATCACGTTAAAAAAAAAAAAAAAAAAGAGAGAGAGGGAGAAAAAGAAAAGGAAGCGTGGCCGTACGCTATTAAGTATGACATACGTGTCAAGGCATCGTCCTTAAATTTTAAATTAAAATGTTTTTTTTCCTAATTGATTGATATAAAGAAAGATTTGATACGATTTTTTCAAATGAGAACATAATCATGACTCATGATTTGTCAGTGTCTCAGTGCGTGTTTGGATAATTAGTGTATTTTTGTCACCACAAAAATCATTTTCGATCTACAGTTAAAAATAATCCAATTTTTGTTTCAAACTGAAACATATATCATCTCAACATATTAAAAATATATTTTCATAGTGTTTTTAAATAATATAAAACTCATCTACATTAAAAATATATATTATTTAAACATATTTTTACAGAAAAGTTGAGAAATTTCACAAAAACATATTAAATTTTGTTATCTCAACTTCATTTGTAGATCACTGCATCTTGGTACCCATGTCTTCGACTGTCATGACTCTTGACCCTGTAATTATTAAACATTTGTATATATTTTCGTTCGAATTGAAAACTGCATCAATTTCTCTGAGTGTAGGTTGTCGTAGAGAGCAATTATAAAAATTGACGAGGGAAAATAAGGTGCAATTTTACCATTTGAGAAAATCAAAATAATAATAATCTGGAAATTTGGGTTATGTTTGGATGTTTTATCTTCTTTAAAATTTTCATCTCATCTCATCTTATCATTACAATATTTTCAAATTCCTATATAAAATATAATAAACAATTCAAAATTTTCAAATCCCAATACAACTTTTTCAAATTTTAATTTAACTTTTTCAAATCTTAAAACTAAAAAATAATATTTTAAACTTTAAAACAAAACACAAAATTCTCATCTCACCTCCCAAACATATCCTAATGTCTCAAGTCCCAACATAAACAGACAACAGACAGACCTCTTGTTTCAATTGATAAAAAGAGATTATATAAAATAAATTTATAAACTGATAAAAATATATAAATTGATGTGATTTTATAAAATCTGTTAAATTTATTTTATAATAAAAATAATTTTATGATATGATATTTCACCTAAAATTACGTTAATTTATAAATTTATTTTTATATAATTATTTGTAATTAAAGTATTTTTCATATAAAAAATATATAATGTGATATGAAAATAAATAGAGGGTAAAGATTCTGATTGGGATCAAAGCCAACGGTGTCAGGAACAGCCCGGGAGGGGATGGGCTCTAGAGCCGAGCAATTAGCAACCCCACACTTGAGTTCAGTTGAGCTTTATAATGCGGTTTATTTTTTTATAAAATACTTGTGAGATTTATATACTTTAAAATTATATATATTATTTTTAAAAAAAATCAAAATTAATGTTGATGAACGTAAAAATTAAAAAATGATTATATGTCTAAAGATTGCAAAAGGTTTGCATAAGGTACTAAACTTAGATAACATGTAAAAGAAGTCGTAAATAATCGAAATGTTCTAGCAATAAGTGACATATAATGAGCAGAAGAAGAAAACATTCCGTAGCTGTACCGAGTTCCGACCGCGTACTTTGTAAAATTGGTGTTTGGGAATTGGGAGAGTGAGTGGTACGAATTTTAAAATAAATAATGATAAGAGTTACTATTTTATTACTGCTCATTTAAACATTGTCAAAATACGGGATTTAGGGTACCGCGCCTCCAATCTAATCCAAACAACTAATCAACCGCACTTTTTCTTCACCGCATTTTTCTCTCTTTCGGTCTCTGCCCCGTTTTGTCTCTTTCCTTACTTTCTCGTTATCTTTTCCTGCTTAGGCCACACTGACTGCTTGTTTCTCCTCTGTGAGAGAGAGAGAGAGCGAGAGAGAGACTACTTTGGATGACTGAGTTTAGCATGATGGACTGGGAGAAACAAGGAAATAATGACCACCACCATCATCATCATCATCATCAGCAAGAGAGGGAGGAGCAAGTGCAGAATGGGAGTGTTGGTAATATTGAAGTAAATGAGAATGGGAATAATGGAGGGATGTTGTATGTAAAAGTCATGACCGATGACCAGTTGGAAATTCTCCGCAAGCAGATTGCTGTTTACGCCACCATTTGCGAGAAACTCGTCGATATGCACAAAAACCTTACCGCCCAACAAGATCTTGCAGGTCTCTCTCTCTCTCTCCCTCTCTGTGCCAATATTATCTGATGTGTTGCTTTGCTTTGCTTTCTAGTTTGTTACGACATTCGTTTGTACTCTTCTTTTTATATATACCTACGGAATTATACTCGTGAGACTTTGGCTTTTGATTCAATACTTTTTTCCTTATGGTTTTGTAGATTGTGATCATACAGGTATTAATGCTTTTATTGGGAATTTTTAGTCTCTCTTTTTAGCCAATCTATTATATATTGGTTCGGTTTATGACAATTCTGCTATAGTACTTCTTTCATTTTCTGTATGGGTTGTTTTCTTCCGTTCTAATGTATACATGCTTCCAATATGCGTCTTTAAAAATGTGTCCCCCAAAAAAATTTGGATTTCGTTTCCTTTTTCACTTCCAAATAAATTGGGCCGAGATTGTCCTTGGTAGATTACATTGTTTCTACTGTGCCTTGTGGGTTTCTCATTGATAATTATCATTTGGGATATTTCTTTGTGTTTCTTTGTTTTGATGAGGTCTCATCTCATACATCTTTTCTCTAACCATTGATCTATGGTTTTGTATGTTTAGAAAAGTCCTATGGGCATTTTGGGGGAGAAACCTGATAACTTGGTGCTTTATGTCTCACCAAATCATTTTTGAATTCTGATAAATGCTTTTGGTACGAGTACAACTGAGTTAACTGGGGTGAAAGTGATTGTGTGAAATCCCGCCGACTATTTTTTGTTTTTTCCAGTTGGGATAAGTTAATTTAGTCCAGGATAGATTAATTGGCTTGAAATTGTAATCGGTTTAATAAAGCAGGAGATTTACCTTGTTCTATTAACCCATAAAAAATATTTTGCCTGGACCACCAGACTCTAGGTATATGCTTCCTGAGTTTATTGCTTTATCGTAATTGATCCGTAATCAGACGGTTAGACGTGGCTCTAAATTGCTAGGGAAACTATTCTCTGATGCATTTTCTTTGCAACTTTTGGCCTTCTTCTTGTTCTCGATTTGGGTAGTTAATTGGTGTCATTTGCATTAAGAGACTTCAAATTTACACTTTCTTTGCAGTCGGTTGTCGTATAGGTTCACTCTAGTCATGGATGCATATCAGTTGATCATTTTATCACCTGTCTATTGCATTGTCGGCCTTCTTCCTGTGTGAGAGACTGAGAGTGAATGTGATTCTGAAAGAAGCAATTGGCCATGCAAAACGAATAGAGTGGAAATATTCACAACAGTCTCTGCTTCCCCAAACTGTGGAAGCAGAGACTGTCTCTAATTAGAGAGAGGCAACAGTCTCTAATTAGTACTTGACGAATATATATAGCTATCAAAACCTTACTTGTTCAAAATTTTCACCCTCCCAAGATTTTCATCAAAGTTTCACATTTTCATTACGATCAGATGGCTATATCTTTGACTGGTTTCTTTTGCTTGCTTTACCTTACTAGAGAGAGGCAAAGGCCAGAATAATCTTCTCGCCTAAAGGGAATGGTGTATCGTGTCTGGAATTTGACAGCATGCAGCAGTTATGAGCTATGTTGTCCTTATGTCTATTCAATTGTAGTTGATCTTGTCAAGCTTTTGCTAAAACTAAGCTGATCTGAAAAGGCAAATTGAATGAATCTCCCCATTTTGAAGATATAAACCGTGGATTTAACGTGTTCTAGATACATATAAGTAGTGGCATCCAATTTGGAATCTACTTATTGCTCTCTTTTATGCCTATTCAATTCGCCTATTAGTTAACAATATCCTTCAAGATTCCATATTTGCTCAAACCAAATCTCCACCCTTGCTTTCTCAGGAGTAAGGCTGGGCAATTTATACTGTGATCCTTTAATGACATCTGCTGTGCACAAAATTACTTCCAGACAGAGGTGGACTCCAACACCTGTGCAGCTTCAAATTCTGGAGCGCATATTTGAACAAGGGACTGGAACTCCAAGCAAGAATAAGATCAAAGAGATAACCTCTGAACTTGGTCAGCATGGCCAAATTTCAGAAACAAATGTCTATAATTGGTTCCAGAACAGGCGTGCTCGTTCAAAACGTAAACAACAAAATGCAGCACCAAACACTACTGACTCAGAAGTAGAGACAGAAGTCGATTCACCCAAGGACAAGAAGACAAAACCTGAGGACTTTCACTCCCAACAAAACTCAGGTCCCAGGGCTGAAGATTTGTGCTTCCAGAACCCTGAGATAAGCTCTGATCTGCATTTCTTAGATCCACAGAGCAGTAAAGAAGAGACCATGTTCCCGTCAGATGGCAGTATAAAAATTGCTAGAGGTTTAGACGAAATCTCTTTTTACGATGGTTTGCAATCAAATCCAAGTATGTATGTTCTTCAACGTTCTTGCTTTATGTTTTTTCTTTGGGCTGACCATCTTACTGGAATCTGACACTTTGTCTTGTTACAGTGGGGATTGTAAGAGGTCATATCAGTGCTTTATCATATTTATCAAGTAATTTAGTAGGTTACTTTAATCGATCAAGAAAATATATAGCACCTGTTTCTTAGACGTAATTAGTGTGTACTAGCTCAGTCGTTGCTCATTGCTGCCATTCTCTACTTCCTTTTCATGTTAAAAGGATCGCTTGACTGGTATTGCCAGAGGATTCACTTGATTCCTATCAAGTTGATCATTGCTAGAAATGAAGAATTATCTCCTTACATTCATGTATGAGCACAAAGTATCTTGCTACACACACACACACAGAGGTCTGCATTTATTTTTTGACTGTAAATTCCTAATAGCAATGTTGTCATTACCGTCCTATTTTTTTTTCTTGTTTTGTTTTGCAGGAAATGATCGCCTGACTGGAAAGATGGAGGTACCGGGGAACTATAGTCTTTATCAGCACACAGAAGACTATGGCATATAGTTTGACACTTGTTTTTTCCGGAGTTATTTTATCTTATACAGATATGATAGATTGGGTTTGTTGAGCTAGCAAGCAGCAATCAGAGCTTAGCGATCCAGTCCAATTGATATTGATATTACCATGCCTAACGTAGTAGTCATATTATACTTAAAAGTGCAAAGACACGAATGAACTGAATTAAGCTGGAGTGTAGATATACCAATATGACATCATAATTTGGAATTGGTTTTTGCGTTTGAATGATTAATCTTTTTAGGTTGCTTCTGTCTATTGTTAACAGAGTAGTGAGCTTTTGATATTTTTATGAGAAGTGTAATGGGTGTTGAGGATGATGTCAAAATGTCTTGTTAACTTGGAAGTGTGATAGCTTTGTTTTCAAGGAAAGAGATTTGGGGCTTTGCCTATTTCACTTTTTGACTGTTTGCATCCTGAGATGAAGAAATTTTGGGCATCGAGTGTTGGTTTAGACTTTAGAGGGAGCAGCTATGCGCAATCAACGTTGCTGATAATCATTGCAATCACTAGCATTGGTATTGCTGTAATTAGGACAAAACAGCGCAGGAGTGATTATTATAATTCTTTCATCTCATCTAATTATTATAATTTTTTTAAAATTTTTACATAAAAATAAAATAAATAATTTAATTTTTTTAATTTTTAAAATAAAAATAATATTAAAAAATATATTTTAATAATATTTTATTCAACTTTTAACGTTAAATTTAATTATATTATATTTCATCTCAATTTTTTCAGTCGATTGCTATGGAAGCAATGTTACTGAATTATTATAAAAACGACCCCCACGAGTCACGATTAGATACCTGTAGATTTATGTACCTGTTTAGACTCTATTATTATCCCCCTTACCAAAGCCCAACCCGGCTTCATGATCTTCCCCACTTTTTTGTAAACTGGAGAAAATAAAAGGTGCTTAATGAAGTTAATGCAAAACATATAGAAGTTGTTATGATAATGAGATAATATGAGGTAATTTTATTAAAATATTATTTTTATTATTATTTTTTTATTATCCAAATGAGACTTATAGAGTTGTTTGAATTGATAAACACTCTTAATCCATTTTATTTCATCTCAACTTATTATTATAATTTTTTTAAATTTTTATATAAAAAATAATAAATAATTTAAAATAATATTAATATTAAAAAATAATATTTTATTTAACTTTTATATAAAAAAATTTATTCCCATCTCCCTATCTAAACTGTATCAAAATTACAAGCAACATGCACAAAAGGTCTCGTTTTTCATTCTATGGGTCACAAACTTGACATGGGATTTCTTTGTTTTACATTTTAAAAGCCAACGATTATAAATTTCTGGATTTCGTCTTTTTGGTGGCAGATAAGGAGGTCCTCGTACCATGAATGTGACAAGGGTCACTGAGATTCGGCGGGGGGAGGGGGGGTTTGCCGGCGATGGGGGTGGGGGTGGGGGTGGGGGAGGGAGAGAGAGAAGAGGGAGAAGAGATAAAAAAAAAACAAAGTAATATAGTTAACTGCACGTATTACGTGGCTGGATTTTTATTGACCGGTGTTGTGTTAAAAACTTAAAACGGAGTTTTCCAACCGGCTGGGAGCCTTTCCCCTCTCTTATATGCATATGTATATGTAAGCTCATCTACGATTTTTCTCATGTCACGTCTTTTCTTCCTCATCCTTGTGTCTCTCTCCCTCTCTAAAACCCTAAATCAAAGTCTCTTTCTCTATCCCACCTCAATTCTTTCTGAGATCACCAGGTATTTATGCAATCTTCCCTTCCTCATGCTTCAATTCTATTTCTGTTTTTTTTTTTCTCTCTTTTTTTCCTCAAAAGTTTTCTTAATACGAAAACGCAATGTAGTGGCTCTCCAACTGCCATTGGCTCGCATAAGTCTGTGAAATCGAGCTCCTGTCGTTCCAGATAAATGCTGATTCTGATCTGATTCTTTGTTTTCGACCGTATTCGTATTCAGATATTGGGAATTCGATGCTTTGCTTAAGAGTTGGTGTATGGATGAATCTGTGCATGTTTTGCGCGCTGAATTCTTCTGTGCTTTCGAAGTTTTGATTTTTCTTTGGGTGAATTCGATGCGTTGCTACTTTTGTTTTGTTCGCCGAGAAAATTGAGTCCTGTGGGCTTTCATTTTTGTTTTCCCAGGAGAACTAAATTCAGCTCAAATACTTGCGTTAAATTTAGTCGGCTCTGAACCGAAGCTGCCTTCTAGCTTTTGCTAGCGGTGCGAGGAGGAGGATACTAAGCTTTCAAGACAAAGAGAAATTCAAAACAACAAAGCCATAGTAGACTCTGAACCGAAGCTGCCTTCTAATGGCGCATCAAACGACAAATACGGTGCGTTTCGACTGTAAGATTATGAGATTGATTGATCTATAATTTTCCATGCTGATCCCGGCAATGAGTCGTTTTCACACATTTGCTGGCTTATCTCTGATGCAAAAACCAAAGACAACAAGCAGAGCAGGCAAATTATGCTAGTAATTTCTATCGTCTTGCTCCTTCTATTCTTCTCATCTTTTGAGCCCTCTTATCAGTTTCTATTCTCTTCATTTAAAAAAAAAAAAATCTTGTAATCTAAATTTAACATATTAACTAACTTTTCTTTTGGTCTATCCAACAACTGAATTTCCTTCAAGCATTTTTCGTGTTTTGAGTTATAAATTAATATAAATATACATTGTTTTTACAGGTACAGTAAGAACCTATGATTTATTAAGATCCTTTTAGTGTAACGAGATAATGGCGGAGTGTGGTATATTTGATAAGAGATATAGTTATGTACATGACCGTAAATGGGGTTCTGAAGCGGCTGACGCGCACCACATCATTGTTCGGAAGAGCCGTGCAAAGGGTTTCCTCGTATACTTGTCGCCCATTCTTCTTTTAGCAAGTGCATTCCACCTTTTCCTCTTCAAGGTATGCTCTTCTTTTTTATCTCCTTGTCTCTAAACTCTTCATTTCCTTGTAATTACGTCGCTCCACCATCGGGGTTTCAACTTTCTGTGTATACACACACAGACACACACATATATATATATATATATATATATATAATACTGTCATGCTTATGTGTGATGAGACTGGCTTGTGGGATATATCCTATGTCAGGTAGAAATGGCAAGAGTGGTTGGTTGTTCGGCCCAAAACCTTAGAGTAAAGCTTTTCCTTTTGGCTAAATATAGTTTCTCTCTTCCAGTTGTTTAGCCTCACCAGGTTATTTCCTTAGTTGCTAATTTCCTAGTACCCATTATTTTATATTTTTTTATCGAATGCATCGGAGATTCAGGAGCATGAGTTCATTGGTTTTTGCTTGGTATTTTTCATTAATCTTCTTCATATTGTACTTGTCACAAGTTTTTTCTTAAGCGGTCTCTTTACATTTCTATCTCAGCTTTTGCAAGAATGTCTGGGAAATTATAGTGATTTCAATTTCTGGATGTTTAACAGATCTAGTAAATATTTTATTGATGAGTCTGTACAGCATCTGTTCAATTCTAAACTTGTCATTGAAAATCGATTAAACTTGTTCTTTATTAAGCTTGTCAGGATCTAACGCGATGGCCTTAAATATAACAGGATAATATCACAATTACTTTCTGGAACTTTCTTTTGATTGCATTCCTTGTCAAACTCTTACTTCAGAAGCGTGTAGAGAAAGGTGAGAACCGGAGAAATGGCTTTTTTTAGGTGCTCTGAAGTTTGTCTTATCTATTATAGAATCATTTTTTTTTTCAGATGAGCAATTCGTTTCTATAATCACTCTCATTAACTACCTAATTGGTTTAATGTTTGATGACTCAAGAGTCTGTTATAGTTATGCCAGCTTTTGGAGTTCAACTTGAAACTCAACGCGGAAGGTAATTTTTATTTTTGATCCATTCAGAGAAAGATATTTGCGTCTTGGGAGGGAATGTGTAAAATGACTCTTTGTTTTCGGATGTCTGCCAGTTTAACCATAATTTTTTTCACAATCTAGTACCTTGATATTACTTATAAAAAAAAACAATCTAGTACCTTATATCCAATGTTATTACAATTTCATTATTAGAAAACCTCTAAGCCAATGATTGGATGCACGACGTTCATATCATTTTAGACAGTCCATACATGGAGTACAAAACTAGTTTGATTGGAGTTTGTACCTGCTATACTAAAAGGTTGAAAAGAATGGATTTTATGCTTGTTACTATGTGTAAGATTCGCAGCAATTGGACTTAAGATGGAGAATATCTTGTTTTTTTCTCTTTATTTCAATCTTTCACCATTGTGCCTTATGTTCTTTATTTGTAACCCAATTCTTTGACTGTATTGCATTCTTCAGGGCCTGAAAATGTTTTTTTAGTGTTCTAGCTAATCAGAAACATGGCAAACCTTGTTTGGCCCTTGAAGTGAATCTAACAATAACCAGGCAGTTTATATTATGACATACAGTCCCTGGTTTACCTAACATAATCTTTTGTCTTTGACACTGTTATTTTTCATATAGCAGTAAAATCGTCCGTCGCTTTGTACCCATTGACAAGATATTAAAACCGGTGCTATCAGAATGTGTGACCCCTGTTACTTGTTACTGGTGCCTGTCTTTCATTATACGAGGAGAAGCAGAACTGATGTTAGTTTTTAAGGTAAACGAGTCTTTTTTGTTTCAATATCCTGGAGTTCATTTGTTCGAGGAATAAAGGTGATTAATCACCTATTCCAAATATTCTGGCTCCTGAATCTTGATCCATTATCCAGGAAGTATGTCCGCCTGTGAAAATGCTAGTTCCCATCTGGAAGGCCTTGTGTGCCGCCACTGGTAATGAAGGAATCCTTGGCACGCCTACTGCTGAGGCCCCATAGTGTTGATCGATTTTTATCGAGAACAGTGGACTTGAACTAAGAGGCACCGCACCGTGGACAGAGGAATTATATATCCACATTGTGGTTGAGTGGATGCATGCTTTTGAAGATCAATTAATGCGTTAGTACCATTAACATTGAAAGGAAGAAGGTTCACAGCATGAATCAATTCTTGTGCAGATCAAATTTATACCCATTTTCAAAATTTTGACGCATTTATTGGCATTTCCTATTACAATTGTGTGGGTTTTTTCTAACGGTATCTTACTCGTTAACCAATCAAAACTTAGAAAAGAATAGATAGTCGAGTGCCAAGTTTGGATGAACCCCAGGGAGGACAATCAGGCTGACTACTTGAAGATAAAACACATGCTACTTGAGTCACTAGGGAAGGTAAATCGGGTGAGGATGCTAAATCCTCAGAATGTGCAAATCATAAGTCAGCTCGGCTTTCCTGCTATCCCGGTCAAAACACCAAAGGTTCAACTGATCATGATGGTGAGGAGACAAGACACTTTAGCTGAAGCGAGCTAGATTTCTCTGGATCGGTTAGAGTTGGTGAGTGTGTAAGTAAACTATACTTGGAACAAGTGGTGAATTGGCCGGCTAGAAACAAGGACGACTGTGCATGGTGCCCTGGTTAATATGTTCTCTCGTCTTGAAATACTTCTATCTCACTTGTGTTCAGAGAAGCAAATCAAAGTGGCGGCGGACTGGCTGGCAAAGAAGAGAGCAAATGGGTTTAATATGAAATAAGGCGTTTGCCAATTGGTGATTCCAGGGGTTTTGATCGCGAGAATCACAGGCATTGCGACACTGGATGGTGAGTTTGGTAACCTTTTCTCCAATTGGTTAGTACATGTGGATTTTTTTAAAGAAATCTTTTTCCTGCTAGAGTTTATATTAGATATAGATATATAGTTTTGGTGTATTAAAATTTAAAGAATAATGTTTAATACAGTCATGAGTTGTGCAAACACCGCACACTCTTTTAGAAAAAATGTGGGGTCTACTAGTAAAATATAAATTTTTTCATATGAATATTATACTTACTCATTTTTAAAAAAAAGAGTGCAGCATTTTTGTATTTTATGATTATAAATATCATTTTTCAAATTTAAAACATGAGGTAGGTTAGAGTTTTTTTTGTTTTTCAGTTTTAGGGCAGGTTTGGATGTTGAGAATTCTCAAAAATTCTCATCTCATCTCAACTCATCATTACATCTATTTTAAATCTCCATACAAAATATAATAAATAATTCAACTTTTTCAAATCCCAATACAATTTTTTCAAATCCTAATTCAACTTTTTCAAATCTCAAAACTAAAAAATAATATTTTAAATTTTAAAACAAAACACAAAATTCTCATCTCAACTCCATCCTGGGCTTTGTTTTCATCGAAGTAGTGGTGCACTGGTCGGTCGTTCAATTCGGAGTTGATCATGTTGGCGTAAACTATAGAAACTATAGAAGCATCATTGCATGACACATACAACACAACTTGTTCGGATTATGATCACCCATAAGTCCTAGCTAGCTTGCGTGTGAAAAAAAGAAAAAAAAAAGAAAAAGAAAAAGAAAAAAAAGGGCCCTCCGAGTTGACAATTAAGATCTCAAGCCCACAATTATTCAAAGCTTAATAAGTCAAGCTGGCTTGGAGCCATCAAGTCTGAAACGTATCTGCTCATATAAAAATAAACTAAAACATTATTTGAGCTCAAATCAATTAAAGCTCATCGAATACAACCTTTTAAATTTTACGGATCCAAGTAACTGATCATCTCATTTGAATACTCTTTTTGTAACGTATAACAGCCTTACTTACGTGTATACCTCGTCCGTCCTTTCAATTTTATTAGGATACTAAACCACTAGTAACCAGCTAGTAAGTAAGATGGAAGAAAAATTCTACTCTTCATTTTTTTATGTTTTTATTTTCTTCTCTTAACAATTATGTGATGTATGGATAATGAATAGAAAAATTCAATGCATTTAGTAAAAAAATATATATATATATATATAATGTGTGATGTGTGGAATAATAAGTAGCAAAGCTCTAGATAAAATAGACTTGGCTGGCTGCCTGTCTGCCTACTTTGCGTATCTTATTTCCTTTCTTTTACTCCTAAATTCAAATAATAATTTCAAAGCTTGAATCTTGATTTTTAAAAACATTTATAAATATAAAATAGTTGCATCTAGTTTCTATAAAAGTAGAGAAAGAAGAGCCAAGTACAAAACCAAATTAAAATTTAAAACGAGTTCACTTCTTTGTTAGCAGCATTTAAAAAAAACAAATAATTGAACAATATTACGTATCATCGATTGATAAAGAAATCAGAATTAAATAAAAATTAAAAATAATAAAGAAAAGTGTTATGTTTGTAAAAAATAAAAAATAAAAAATAAAGAAAATAAAGAAAAGTGTTATATTTGAAAAATAAAATTATAAATTAATATAATTTAATATGATACGTCAGCTATATTTTATAATTAAATAATTTTACGGAAGCTAAACATTTCTCTCTCTTAGTTGAGGAGTAAAACATTTCCGGTGTGGGAGTGGATACGATGAAATATTATTCTGTAACGTTGATATAGTTGAACAAAGAAAAACCAGAACCAATCGATATTACTTTCCGACATTATATATAAGCTCATCTTCGATTTTTCTGATGACGTCTTTTCTTCCCCATCCATCTGTCTCTCTCTCTATCTACCTCTGTGAAAACCCTAATTCAAAGTCTATTTTTCTATCCTACCTCATTTCTCTCTGAGATAACAAACGAGATCGCCAGGTATTTATGCAACCTTCCCTTCCTCGTGCTTCAATTCTATTTCTGTTTTTTTACTCTTCTCTTTTTCCTCAAAGTTTTCTTAATACGAAAATTCAATGTAATTGCTCTCCAACTGCCATTGATTTGCATAATTCTGTGAAATCGAGCTCCTGGCGTTCCAGATTAATGCTGATTCTGATCCGATTCTTTGTTTTCGACCGTATTCTTATTCAGACATTGGGAATTCGATGCTTTGCTTAAGAGTTGGTGTATGGATGAATCTCTGCATGATTTGCGCACTTAATTCTTCTGTGCTTTCGAAGTATTGATTTTTCTTTGGGTGAATTCGATGCGTTGCTACTTTTGTTTTGTTTGCCGAGAAAATTGAGGTCTGTGGGCTTTCATTTGTTTTCCCAGGAGAACTAAATTCAGCTCAAATACTTGCGTGAAATTTAGTCGGCTCTATTGTTTTTCTGTGACCTTTGAAAGCTAAGATGTGGAAACCATGAGGATATGAATTTTGTTTCATCTTTTATTATTTCTTTGATATTCTTGATTACCAATCAAAGCATGTCTGTATGTCAACTCAGTCTCAAAAATGGGTTGAATTAATGTTGGATCTGGATGAAGAATGCAGAAGCTTATCTGGGTTTTCAAAATTTTCAAATCAGTACAGATTTCATATTGGACTCATACTGAACGTGTAGTTTTTCGTATGTTTTTTTTTAGCCTGAATGTAAATGGAGACACCAATTTATACATGTGGAGTATTGTTCAACATTTGGATGTGAAGCAAATTAATAAATAATAGGAATAATGGAGGCTAATATCTGTGATGTCAATCACTTGGATGCGGATGTCCTTTTGCCTCCTCGAAAGCGCCTGCTTGCAGGATTGAAAAAGCAAAGCTCGGAAGCTGATGGTGCTTTCGGTCTCTCTCTAATTGCTTCTTCTGCTTCTGCTTCTGTTTCATCTGCTGCTACTTCAAGCGACTTTGAAACACGTCTTAACAACCTGTTAAGCTCTCATTCGAATAATCCTAACCTTACACCAGAGGAAATAGTGGAGGCTTCAAAATTAGCAGCTATTGCTGCAGCTAAGGCTGCAGAGGCTGCGAGAGCTGCCGCTGAAGAAAAGGCTGCAAAAGCATCAAAGGCAATGGCTGCTGCCAAGAGCGCCTTAGATTTGGTTGCCTCATTTTCTGAAGAGGCAGCCAGTAAGGAAAAATATCTGAAAAAGAATAGGCTGAAGAAGCATCTTCCAGTTCGGCTTTTGTACAAAAAATACCAACCGATTGAGAATAACAAGACAGATGAAGAGTTGGCCCGTAAGTTGCATCGAGCTATTAACAGCTCCCCAAGAATCTTGAAGAACTCTTCAAGTTCTGACTGGAAGGGTCATAAACACAGGAAGCCTAAAAGCTCAGTGAGTTCTGAGAAAAGTAGGGTATCCAATGGGGGTATCTTGTTGGAAGGACACCTCCCATCTATGTCCAATGGTCATGCTGTAACAGGCAAGGTCAATTCTGAGGGTTCCATCCGAGAGTTATACACACACAAAGCAGATGAAAGGGCCTCCAAGTCTGATAAAGTAAGCCAACTAGAGGTGGATAATGAAGAAGCAGAATCAAGTCAGCCAAAGGATAAAACTGGGGAAGATGTGTGTGCAACTGGTAAAAAAAGGGGAAGAGTGAAGCTAAAAAGGTTGCCGCTAAGCATTTGTACTTTTAGGGATCGGTCAAACCCCAAGGAGGAGACGAATGGGAGAAGCACCCCAATGACTGAGAATAACGTGGGCAGCCCCACTGCTGGCAGTATGCCCTTATTCTCAATGCAGCCTTCGGCCGATGGTGTGATGCCAATTGGGGCTACATCGGTGTGGAAATGCCAAGAGTTCAAAGTTCCAACTTGTGTTGAACAAAATAAAGTACTGCAGTCGTGATGTTCAAATGTAATGTGGTGACAGGTGGCTACTGTGATAGAGGTTGATAGCTGAGGTAGGTTCGTGGTGCTCTTTTTTACAGAAACGGCTTTCTTTGATTTATCTTTTTCGCTCATTTTTTCTGGCTTTGTAATGAAGATAAACTGACTGAATGTAAATTTAGATATTTAATTGCTTGCATCCGTGCTTTACAGAATGGCAAAGCTTCAAGTTAGGATTCAAGTGATGGAATAAATTGAATAGTATTTGTTAACATGTTGCATATTCGTCCTGCTCATAGAATCGATGAGAAATGAACAATAGAAAGCTGAGTGTCATTGGTTATATATATTTTTTTTCAAGTTGATTGTTTTACTTTTATATGCTGTGTCGCTACTTATCAAAATAACATATATATGTTAGTTGCTGCTTTCGTAAATACAGTATTATTAGAAATGGAAATAACATTAAATTTAAATTTAGTGAAGAGGGATATTGGTTGGTAAAAGGCTTCTCCCACGTGTGGACTTTTCGAGGAGAGCATAACAGTTGAACTTTTTAACTTTGAATTCTGAGTGAACGGATACACTTGTAAGCCTTCAATTTTTTGTTTCTTTTTAGCATTGCCTTCCTCATTGACTGTCTTGATCGCATTTTAAAAGGTCTTTATTGTGATTGTTTTTAGATTGGCCTTCACTCCTACACTTTCAATTGCAATTTTAGGACAAGTCAGTGTATACCTACTGCTTGTACCCAAATTTTATCTCCTCTTAAAAGAATTTATAGCAATGAATTTGAGGTGAATCTTTTGTTTTGGAAATGATATTAATGTGCTGATCTTGGAGATCCTTTCAGTAATATGTTGAAGATAACAATGGAGACAGAGCATATGAGGATCTATCATTGGTTGAATAGAGAGGCAAAATATTAGAGCCTATTCACAGAAAGCTCAAAGAGTAGTGTCGTCTCCCTCCGACGTGGGATTGCTAAAATCGGTTCCATGTTTACTTCTTTTTATTGCTGGAAGAAGAAATAAAAATCAATGAAGTGTAGTACAAAAGTTGTTCAAACATCAATCCACTGATCCATGTGAAAAATGCGGAGTGATGGGAAGCTGTATGGTGGAGTGCTGCTTTGTTGGTAGTTGATCTATCTCCTACCCAATTCAATTCATTCGCATAGAAATAAATACTTCATAGCCAGTTCCAAGCTAGTACGACCAATCCATGTCATTGAAAGGACATCACTTTGCTAAGTATTAATTGAAGATAAACGAGAAAAATTATAGCTTATATACCGTTTGTTAGCTGGAAGAGCCGGTCCAGTTCTCATTACCTTACAAGAAAAGATGCATTAACAAAGCTTTGACCTTCCATGGAAATGCATTTAAAATATTCTTTGTTGCTCGGGTTCTGAATTTTATTAGGATATTATAAAGATGTACTAGAAGGCAGCTATATACATTTTAGAGTAGAGCTGTGATATTGTTTGGGAGGTTGGGTTCGGTTGGTTCTAACTATTGTAGTATAATTGACTTGGAAGAAAAGGAAATTTCCAATAATTGATCGAGTCAATTCGTTATTTATACGTGGGCCCACTTCTCACTTTGATCAGATGTGCTAGACTAAGATATGGTACTACCATGGTTGGCTGAACAAGCATAATTTATGAGAGTGAAATCAAACAAGTTGGCTTCTTTCTTTCGCAATCCATCTAATCCTCCCTCTTGTATTGAAGAAAGTTATCGCCTGGCCTGGCCTGGACTTTGGATTCTTTGACAGATGACATCCAAGTAGAATCAACCAAATTAAGATCATCTTCATGGCAAAAATTCTTTTCAAGGTACTGGCGGTGATTTTAGACTACCAAGTTTGATTGCGGTTGGTTTGTTGGCATATCAACTTCATTCTAAGTTATTTTTTACCTCACTAAGCGCACAAGTAGGAATCTAAAAGGTAGGAAAACGACACCAACCCAAATTGACCGGTTGAACTGAACGTAGCAATAAACTATTGGGGCGATCAACTCTCTATAAATGCGCGCAGGGCCAAGACATTTCAGCTAACCCTGACTCGCACAGCAATTGACTTATAAAGTATACATTCCTGATTATGGCAAAACCTGAAGAAGCACCAAGCACACCGACACCCATATAGCACGGCCACCACACGCAATGCAACCAAGCCAATATGAATCAATCCAATTAACTACCTTTTCCTCTCAGTCCACACTTTCTCGATTCTCTGATCCGAATCAAGCTACCTCTTACACAAAAACCAGCCAGTTATATTTTCTTTTTCTTTTTCTTTTTTTCTTTTCTTCTTGCGTACACAACACCAACAGATCTTATCGCATTATAGTGCAAAAAATAAAATAAAACAATCATCCATGATTGTCGTATCAACTTAAACACGTGAATAACATATATATCTAATGTTCCGGTTAGCTCCCAGAGGGTATTTACAGTTGCAGTCAAATCTCTCATTCCCTCCCTTTATAGAATCATCACCACTCTTTCAACTTATAGAGTAAATCAAAAAATATATCTTATTAGAAAAATAAATCTTATTAGAAGTGTAACAAAAAAAAAAAAAAAGTAAATAGCCAGTAATACAGATGAAGGGAGGGACTCTGGAAAAAGAGTGATGTGGCTGTACCAATATTTTTCATGCCCTGTTCACTTAACCCATCTTAATCTCCAGGTTGCTCATCCCAACATTCACTTTTCCCAGATTAGCTTCATTTTTCATCTCATCCTCTGTTGAATTCCTGAGATTGAGCCATGGGTGTTGCAGACACTGCTGAGCAGTTGGTCGCTTCTCTGGTGCAAAATTGAGAAGGGGGCAAAGAAACTCTGCAAACTCCCCAGCATCATTCTCTGAAAAATTGTACTTCTCAACCAGCAACCGATCAAGTGGCCAAAATTTCAGCCTCCGAATCCTCTTCAGATCACCATGTCTGTCAAAGTAATCCTTGGATTGTGCTCCTCCAATGGCTACCTGTCAACCAAAGCACAAGACAGAAATCAAAATCAAAGTTACTGGACAACTATGTGAGGGTAGTGGCAGAATAATGTGCTCACCTTTCGAGGCATCTTTCCAAGGAGTTCCATCATTAGAGCAAGGTGGTCCTGAAACAAACGAAATGAAAAGTTCTATTACCTTGCTATATAAACAGGTACACAGAGATCATAACAATAACTGACATTGGAGTTAACCATTTTGATGATTACTATGGTATGGTTGACATGGAAATGTCATTTAATAGCTTGCCCTTTTAGATCATTCAGTGCAAGTTATTAGGTGCGTACCAATACCAACAACACAAAAAAAGGTCATGTGTTATACTAACTCTTTGCATGCACTGTTTCTAGACTAAAACCCAACTCCAGAACAAATATCAATATAGATCATCAAACAATCTAATTTCACCAGTGTACAACAAAAGAACAGCACGAAACTTTACACTGCTTATCTTTCCACCCACCCACAAAAAAAATGAAACTTCAAAATCGGTTCACTGTGACATGCTATAAGGTAGAGGGTAAACAGACGTGTGCTCGCACAAATATGAACAGATAGCAACGGTCTCACATATTTTTTCCTATTCTTCATCTTATTGTTCCCTTAACTTCCCATTTCCACTCATAACCTCCAAGATAAATCATGAAGTTATCTAGTTGAACTAATCTGCTCCAAATTTCTATGGTGCAGCATATTGTAATGGACCAAACTCTGAAGACCACATAAAACCATCTTACCTCATCCTCACTGAAGTCCTGTCCACCCTTAGGAGCAAACATCATGTCCCCAGTTGCAAGTTCGAAGGCAGTGCAAGCAAATGACCAGATATCAACAGAGAAGGAATAACCTGCTCGTAGTATAACTTCAGGAGCTCTATACTGCCTAGTTTGGATTTCTTCTGCAAACTGCTTATCGGCACAACATGCACTTCCAAAATCCACAACCTTGCATCTCGCATCAATCCCATCCAGGTTTTTCTGTGACTTTTCAGCTCCTTCGACTACCACTCCTCCCATGGAGGCTTTTCTTTCCGACATCTTTGCAACGGCTCTCCTAGCCCTCCTCTTCAACTTTTTTTCAATGATATTCATTGTATTTCCACCATTTAGATTCCCTTCAGGCCTTTCAAGAATTGGAGCTAGCCCAGACCTAACTGGGTCTTTGGTAGGATCAATGGTGGAAAAGAGAAGAATATTTTCAAGTTTTAGGTCAGTGTGGATTATACCAAGTTCTCTATGCAAGTAATCCAGACCTATCAAAATGCACTTGCAGATCTCCCTAACTTTATTCAATCCAAGGCCTTTGTATCGGTTATGCCTGATCAGCCGGAGTAAGCTATCACCAAGAAACTCAAGGACCATGCATACATGCTGCCCGTTTGGCCCCGTATGCTTAAAGTGGTCGATGAGTCGCACAATGCAGCTGGAATTTGAGGGATCACCGTTGGCAATAGCTGAGAGGATTTCAATCTCATGAAGAGCAGATTGAGCAAATTGTGCTGCACTTTTCTGGATCTTGAGAGCCACATATTCCTGACCAATGGAAAATAAAAAGGTAAATGCGACTACAAATAAATGCAAAGAGTTAAGGCTCCGTTTGGATAGTAAAAATATTTCATCTCATCTCATCATTACAACTTTTTCAAATTCTCACACAAAATATAATAAACAATTAAACTTTTTCAAATTCCAAAATAATAATAACATTAAAAAATAATATTATAATAATATTTTATTCAATTTTCAACTTCCATCTCAAACAATCTCATCCCATCTCACTATCCAAACCACACCTTAATCTTGCCACAGAAGGAAAAGACGCACTGTCTCTGAATCGTCAAAAAATGAAATTGCTACATATTGCATCATCGAACAAAACAATGCTTGCGCCTGCATGTGTGTGTGAGGAAACTATCTGGTATACCACTGGACCAAGAGCTGTGACCATGCTAAGTTGCGTAATTCAGATCAATTGGTATCCCTACAAGATTGATCATTTTAACCGCTCAGATCCTCGTATCTCCTTCGAAACTTAAACCCAGGTTCGCGACACTCATCATACCAATTAAGGATTGCAATTTGCATTGTCGTAGGGCGAAAAAGGGTAAGGAACGAATCTCTTGCAAAATCCGGTCCATAAAAACAGGAAAACATGATCCATGAATCATATAATATTCCAACAATTTCGATAACCCGATATAAGATTCACACAGCCATCAATAACGTATATTGAATACGAAAACAAGGGAGACATAGAGATTCCAAGGGAAATCAATAACGAAAGAATGGAAACAATCCAAACCCATTAAAAATCACGAATTTGAATAAGAAGAAGCAAAAAAAGAAAAGAAAAGGGAACGTACAGAGGTTCGAGTGTCGTAGGCGAGCCAGACGGTGGAGAACTGACCCCAACCCAACTTTCTCTGAGCGATGTAGCGGCCACCCGCGAACTGATCCCCAACTCTGACGGCGTGGTACCCTCCTTTCCTGTACGACTCCATTCCCTCATCATCTTCCTCCGAACCTGACGACGACGAACACGACATCTCTCTTTTTCTCCGAACCGTGTGATCTGATATATAATAGATTAATTATCTGGCTTTAATCCAATTCTACACCCTTCCTTTTCTTTCCGGTTCTACAGTAAAAAAAAATCCTGGGCGAGGAGAAAGGAAATTGATAGATATGAGATATGAGATATGGAGAAGAGTAGTAGACCAAAACGAAAAGGTAAAGAAAAGAAGGTGGGAGTCGTCTATGTAACTTGCAGTTGCAGGTGATGATGTATGTTTATGTGGATACTGTTTCCTTTCTATGTTATTGGATTTTCAATGTTACCAATCCTTTTTGTTGATATTTCTTTGTGTTTGTGGCTTCCATGGGAATTGAAGGACTTTTTCTCCCTCTCCACCCTTTTCTCCTCTTCCTTCCTTTCCCCTTCCTCTTTGCCTCCGTATAGCCGGTGGGTCTTTTTGCCTCTTTCTTCGATTCTCTCTTTTATTCTCACCTTTTTCTTTATTTTTATTATTAGTTTACTTTAAAAAAAAATGATCCAAAACCTTCTATATATGTTTCCTAATTGCTTATTGCAAATTAAATACCTTGAATTTCAATGAAGGATATCCCATCTTTTGTTTAATATTGTCTCAAAAGTAACACAAAAAAATAAAATTGATTTAGGTTAAATGGTATGCTAAACGCAAAATTTAGAATAAGTAAAGTCTCGTTTGTTTTTTATATTTTATCTCATTTTATTTAATTATTATAAAATTTTTAAATTTTTATATAAAATAAAATGAATAATTTAATTTTTTTAAAATATTAAAATAAAAATAATATTAAAATTTTATTTTTTACTAAAATTTTATTTAATTTCTAATTTTAATCTCATAATATCTTAAAGAAGATATTATAATATCGTTGTTGTCTTTTCTGACATCTATCTAATTCGATAATAAAGTGATTTGATGGTCTGTGTTTCACACGCAGTCCCTCGTCGGTGCTCCTTTAATCTTATCTCTTTTAGTAAATCAAATTCATTAATAAAGAAAGCCAGAGCCAAATGAATGTACCAAATCAAAGTGGCCATACTCCCTCCCGTATTGAGCTATCTATCACGTATCAAGAAGTTCAACGGATGGATTTAGGGCTAGCTCGAACCATGCTCGCATCACATAAAAAATGGAGCACAACTAAAAAAGATGATTGAAAGGCATTAATATGAGACCAACTACGATTGAATGAAGGTAAAGATTTTGAGAGAGAAGCAAAGCCATCAAATACGAAATATGTTGTTTTCTGTGACGATGGGTTCCATTTTTTTTTTTTGGAAAAGATTGTTGGTTTGCAGTTTTTTTTTTATAGTATTACTCTATTTTTTATATTTTGGAATAGAATTGTAAATAACAGAGTTGAGCCGAATTCGAATTCGATTAGCATGCTTACTTATCTCGAACTCGAATGAATTCAGTTTATTAATTATTAATGTTGTTCAAATTCAACTTAATCTCGAATTCGAGTTCTTTTTATTAAATTCTTGTTTTCGTCTTTTGATTAATAGAAAAAAAATTTTAATTTTATAAAAAAAGTAGTGATTAAAAAATTAGTAGTGATTTATCATCAAAAGTAGTGATTAAAAAATTCTTATGATATATATATATATATATATATATATATATATATATTTATAGAATAAACTAATTTATAGCTATAAATCAAAACATAATACATAAGGTAAATGTAATAGATTAAACCATTTAATATATATACATATAGACAACATAATAAATCAAAAGTTCGAATTGTATAATATAAATTATGAATATATTATAGCATATATTACTAAATATTATGTTTATTAGTGTATTAGAAGTATATGACATAAGAATATAGTTGTAATAATAAGTTATTGTACATGTATTACACTGTAAAAATATAATAATATGCAATTATATATAATAAGTAATAGTTATTACATACAATATGTGTTATCATATATCTAGTATAATGAAAATTATATTGTCTATAACGTTAATGATATGATTCCTTATTTAAAAAGAAATATCATCAACTTATGTTATTATGTACATTATATATACGAATTATAGTTAATCAGTTACAATTAATTTTGTAATTGTTTTAAGTAAATGTGTTTTCACACATTCATTTATTACCATATAGACTATAATCTATGTAACAATTATTAAATTAATATATAACACTAATGTTATACTACATAATACATAATTAACTAAATTTATAAAATAAATTTTATTATAAACATAAAATAGCTTAATATATCATATAACCAGTAATAAACTACACAATTAAATATTCATAACTAATTACATAAAATATATTCTAAAAAAACAATTATGCAAATTATCCTATACATATTTTGGGAACATAAAAAACATATTAAATAAGGTAAACTATACGACACATTCATATATAACACATATTACGAGCTTCAAAATCAACACAAACGAGTAAAGTCAAACTTATATGAGCTTTGTTTATGAGTTTAAATCTAGTCAAACCAAATTTATACAAGTTTTATTTATTTAGTTTTTGAATCAATATTAATATTTATTAAAATCTCATTTATTAAATAAAGCGAGTTTGAATATATTTGAGTTGCTGAAGTTGTTCACAAGCTGCTCTTTTGATTTGTAGCGCGGCTAGCACTGTTTTAACGCATAAGTGATTTTAAAAGGTCAGCACGACTGGCGATAGAGGGGAATGATACAGTTGCTTTCATGTAAAGAAGTAAAGAATTGATAGAGAGGGGCAGAAGAAGGCGAAGGTAAAGGGCGGGGATGAAAAGGGCGTTGTGTAAAGAATAGGCTGCAGAGAGGTAAGAGTTATTCACACTAGGAGTGGGCAAAAGTTCCGACAACTTCGACTCCGTTCGAGCTCCGAGTTTTGTAAAATTATTTTACATAATTTTAATGTTTTTATTATTTAATTTATAACTTATATGATTTTGTAAACCTAGTTGTGAACCCCAGACAAATTGTGGATGACTGAGATAGAAGTACCGTTGGATAGAAACTCAATACCATCATGCAAAACTCATCAGAATTAGAGGTGGATGTGAGTTCATAATGTAAATGTGTTCTGTAGTTAAATAACTAAAGAAAAGATAACGCATCTAATGTAAAGATAGTGCATGTGTTCTACTATTGTCCAAAATGACGTCATTATGCTCAAATCTATTTATTACAGTATCTAATTATTGAAGCATTAGGCTTTAAAAGTTTGAAGGTTGTGTCTAATGCATGATTATTGATTATTCAAGGTATGTGAATTAAAAATTTATCATATTAATTTTATTCAATAGTTTAACTATTCATGCTGCATATTGTGCGGATCTACTACTAATATGATAAGAATGAACAACTTGAAGCATATTAATCTTAACTTAAGAACAGGTACTCTACACAACTGCTATTGGAGGACCTATAACAAGTGTAACTAAACATGCTGTGGCACTACACAGCCTGTGTCTGTCCATGAAATGGCCCATGGCAAAGGTGCTTTCAATATTGCTGCTAGCTAGTAGTGAAGTTTATTCTATTTCTAGTGTTGTAATCAAATTGACTCCATATTAATATATATTACATGGCTTCACTTAGATTTCATACATACTCGATGCATGATATGTGCTTTCAGCCATTACCATATCCTAGCTCTTTGTATTCATGCGTGTAGAGACATGTGATTTTTCCTTTTTAATCCCATACTTATTAGGTAGTTCATTATTTGAATCAACTTATAAACTTTTTTTCCCAATATGAAGCATACAGCCTTATCATTCTTTAACTGTTGAAATAATATACCTAATTGCTCCCCTCCATCCCCCCACTCCTCTCGAAAAGGAAAATGAAGAAATAAATTGAAGGAAAATAAAGGTTTATGATGCCCCTGTCCAAGTAACAAGTTTCTGTCCTCAACGTTAAAAGGAATCCAAAATTACAAAGGATTAAAAGATTATAAACATTACTTTACAGTATTAATCAATGTAACTAGTGCTTATTTATAAGGAAATTACTGACCAGTATTTTGTTATATAGAAGCTTCAACCTCATCTGAATTCACTGCAGCTCCATTGGCATTAGGAGCATCATCTGCTCGCAGCTGAGCTGAAACATCATCTATGGCAGAATTCAATTGTGCAATCTTCTCAGTTAATATTTTACGGGTCCTCTGTAGTCATAAATCACACGACCAAAGCAATATCAGTGCAATTGTAAACATAAAAAATGACAACTAAAAACTCTATCGATAAGCAATAAACGATCATGAAAATACAGGTTAACCAAGCCCTAGGTGTGATGTCTAACAGCCTGCTGTCTATCGTGATTGAAAACCAATAAACCATGAATAGTCCTTATAATCAAACACGGACACAATGAAAAATCAAATAAATTGAGGAGGAAGTACATTTTGCATCTTAAGACTACCACCATTGTCCGATCTGAATGCTATCAAACCCATCAATTTATACCCCAGACTACCACTTTTGACAATTTGTACCTCAAACTGACCGTCAAAAGTGTGTCACATCCTATTTCCATCGATCTTAATTGTCAGATCTAAGCCAGATGCAAATTGTGTAAAAGTGGTAGTTTAAGATGTAAATAGATAGTTTTGGTAGTTTGAGGTGAAAATTGGAAAAAAAAAATATGATGGTAGTTTGGGGGAGTGAAATTTAATTTCCTCTAAATAAAAAAAAAAAAGAAAGAGCCAATTTGGACCCTCAACTATCAAAACCATCAATTTGAACCCTAGACTACAACTTTTGACAATTTTCACCTTAGATCTGGCCGTCAAGGTCATGCCGCGTACTTTGTTCATCAATCTTAACAGTCAAATCAAAACCAGGTGCAAATTGCCAACAAATGGCAACTTGCAACTCAAATACAGTTGTGGTATCTTGGGGTGACATTTTGGAAAAAAAAGAGGGTAGTTTGGGCACACAAAAGGTAGTTTCCCATAAATAGATAAATTAAGGTTTCACCTCCAAGGCTTTCTCCTCATCATATATGAATTTTGGTAACCTCCTCATCAGATCTTTTCTGTCAGCTCCAGCCAGTGCCTTACTTATCTGAAAAAGGTAATATGATATATTAGCTGGTGTCGCTTTTGAGTAACAAGTATCGGTTGGTGTCAACAGAAAGCTTCAGCCATCTTTCTTTTGGGTTGGCACAGGGGGAGAATTTTGGTACATCTGGTGAGCATCCTTCCAATACTAGCTGATGCATCAAATAGCTGCTCAGCTGAACCACATAACTATACTTACCTATCTTGCGAGACCAAATCTTAAATTAAATATTTTACCGTATAGGCTCAAAAAATAGATAGAACATCTGGTGACAAAACAAACACCTCCACCAATTTACTTGATTAATAACCTTGGCAAATACAGACACATAACACCAAGTCAGGCGGATTTTTTTACAGATATAAAAAGCTAGATATTCGAACAATACCTGAGGTGCATATATGCAGCCTAATGTTCCCACAACTATGCCTCCCAATACAAAGCCACCAACAAAGATACTTGCAGTATTTGGTCTTCCAACATCCCCACTGTACTTGCATAAAAATAGCAAGTGACCATATTTCAGAAAAAAAAAAAAAGAACTGTTAACTGAAATGGGGAGTGAAAGAATACTATTAACTGCATTTATTTTAAATTTTTCCAGCACTACAGCTGCAGTTCGTTTAAATATGTTTTCCCCCCCTTTTTTCAGGGGAGTTCCAACAGAAGTTGTGCATATGCTGGGGTAAAAGAAGCTCATCAACATATATGTTATATAGGTAATAAAAAAGGGAGAGTAAAAGCTTAATCCAAGTGTTCCTCAATCAAGCAAATGCTATAATGCTATTAGCATAGGATGTGAAGCCAACTGAATATAAGTGTGCAACTGTCGCCATAAAAACCCACAATTGCATGTACAAACATGTAAATACAAGAATCAATACACACATACATATAATTCTCAATGAATCAATAAAATCTTATGACACAATGGTGAACGTACCCTGCTCGAACAGTAAACATCCTTTTATTTGCCTCAAGTTTTACTTTACCACAGGAAGTGGTACCTAGAGATGAATCACTGGAGCTAACTTTTAGAAAACATTGGTCAGTTGGTGGCTTCAAAGGACCTGGCTTAAAAAAAATGGCCTTAATTAGTCAGGCTGAAATCTGTGCGAATAAAGTCATCAAAAGCATCATGACCTGTGTATTTATAAGCATGGTATAAATGGCAATACTGGAAAGTATTACTAGATTGTACCCACAATTCATGTAGAAAAAGAATGCAATATATTTACATATATAAATCACAAAATGCACCCAGGAATGGATCCTCTCAATTTCACTTCACGTCAAATGGATAGTATCCAATTAATGTAAAACACTGGAAATTTTGATCACTAAGAATGATTAGATTGGCAACTAAAATGACGAATAGCCCAATTTTGCATTGAAAAGTAAAATGAAATGAAGAGGATGTTTATCCCTTTAAGAGAGTACGTGAAACCAACTGTAAGGGTACACAACTCAACGCAGTCTATGGTGCACAAAGATCAGAGCTTTAAGCCGCATGGTGCCACTGCCGCCTCAAGACGCTGTGAGCGCAGCACTTGGTATAAGCGTAATACCTTTGGGGGTTTAATTCAATAAAACATTAGCAATCAACACATAAGCTATTGCATATAACAGAATATGGAAGATCCTTTATAACATAATTCTTCCCTAAGCCTAAGTGATGAAAACATAGAACCCACACGTAGAAGCATAAATAATTTATACGTTTCACAACGCTTCAAAGAGATTTGTGACACTCGGAGGAACAATTTCGGGGCTACCCAAAAGATATAGTTATGACATATCGTAAAAATAGGAAAAGTGAATTATAAATGTCGGTAGAAACAATGATAAAGGAAAGAGAAAGATGAAAGGGAAAGGATATTACCGGATAAGAAGTGGGTTCGAGGATTTTGGATTGGAGAGAAGGATCTGGGCAGAGCAGCCATCCCGTTTGGATTTCTCAGGCAGCGAAGACTATTCCCACCAGAGAAAACACACTAGACTCTGACTATTTGCTTCCACTTCGATATTATCGACTTATCACTTTTCGATATTACTGTGAGATGAGCAGATGAATCAGATAAAAGTTAAAAACGGAAAATGAGATATTTGAAAACGGAATTGAGACGATCAATCTTACGCAACCTTCTTAACTTTTACGCATCATAATTTTTAAAATTTTTAGATTTTTTAATGTTTTTTAATTTATTTTTTAAAAATTAATTCAATTCTTCTATTTATTATTTATATATTAAATATTTAATAAAAAAAATTAAAAAAAATGTAATGTTCGAGATTGTATAAATAATAAAAAATTGTATAAATTTTTTTTATTGAAATGAGATGAACTGTAACTTCTCGACTTTTAATATTATTATTTTTTAATATTTGAGTTAAATCGTTTATTATATTTGATAAAAAATTTAAAAAAATTATAATAATAAGATAAAATAAAAAAATATATTATTTTTATGAATCACCTTTAGCTTTCGATGGAGGCCTTAGTGTCGATGCAAGACCCTTTCTTTGATTGCTTGTAGGAGGAACCGAAGAAAGATAACTATTTAATAATTATTATAATTTTGTTTATAAAATATTATTATTTGAATTTAATGTTTTATTATGAATTTAAATTGAGAAATAAATAATTATTTTATTCAAATAATTGTACAAAAACTTAATTATCTCTAAAAAAAATGTTACTTGCCACTTGGAGTCTTGGACCGTCCTCGTGTTGTGTATAAAATAAAAGAGGGACTGTCAATGAGGAGCTCAAAAGGCTCTTAAGGTCAAAAGCTCAATTCTCATTTTTTCTTCTTTTAAAATATTTTAAAAGCTTTTTATTTAAACATCTTCAAATGACATTTATATGTTTGTGGCATTAATTGAGTTTGATATGTCTATTTATGATTAAAGAAATAATATCATATATTCAGAATTAGATACTTCAGTGTGTATTCTGTCCAAAAAAGGTCATATTTATAAATTATGTGTCTTAAGGAAAAGTTAAAATATGTTTAATTTTACAAAATACAGTTATATAGTATATAATTCCTGTTAAAAAATTAGACCGATAATATCTAAATAAGTTTTAAAATATTTATATGTTTTAAAAATAAATGCAAGAAATTTGCACACAAATTATCTTTCATTTTTCGAAAGAAAAATGTTATTTTGCCCATTCAAATTGCTCCCTCATTTTGACATATCATGTATTTTATTTTATTTTTTATTTTTTTCATTACTTAATAGTTAAGGAAGTGACTGTTAGTGTATTGATATTTTTTTTTATTTTTTAAAAATGTTTTAAAATGATAAAAACAAATATGAATAAAAAATTGAAAAAAAAATAAAAATGTGATTTTAGCCTAGCAGTCACTTGTAGTGGGCTACTCTGAGCGGCAGAATAGCACTGCTCTTTTCGAAATCAGAAGTTCACCGCTATCTTTTTTGAACTAACTGATTGCTTTGGTTGTGTAGCTTTGGAAGTTTCGTTTTTCATTAGACAGCGAAGTAATAAAGTAGAAGGTAAGAGTATTGACATTGGATTAATCATCTTAATCTTTAAAATTTGATTAATATGAAACTTTTTACTTTTAGGATAGGTTTGGCAAGTGGGATTAGACACAAAATTATCGTCTCGTCTCATTTCCTCTTATCTCGTCATTACAACTTTTCAAATTAACACACAAAATATAATAAATAATTCAAATCTCAATTCAATTTTTTTAAATCTCAAAACAATAATAATATTAAAAAATAATGTTTTAAACTTTCATCTAAAACTAAAAATTATTATCTCACTATCCAAACCTATCAGTCAATCACTTAAAACTTAAAGTTTACATTGGGTTAGCCATTAGACTCTCTATAATAATAAAATTTTATTATTTTTTATTATTAATATTTATTTAATTAAATTATATAGATGAACATTACTTATATTATAATTTGTTATAAGATAAGATTATTGCATTATTTTGTACTTTATAAATAATTAATAAAAAAGTTTATTCATAGTTTCTCATATTATTAAAATTTTTGCATGATTATAGATAGATGCCAAATATAATTTCTTAATTACTTTTATATTTTAAAAAATATTAAAATAAAGATGATTAATATTATTTTGTCAAAATATAATTAATAATAGAAAAATGCATCGTAATTCTAGAGATGAAATTACTATAGGGATGAAGTAACAATAGAGAGAAGGAAAATGGAAACACAAGAAATAATAAAATATTAGAATGGAGATGTTACAGTTCCCATCATATATGACTTTAGGGATGAAGTAACTGTAGCTCATCTTTCAAATAAATTGTATTTAGCTAATCCAATATAGCATAAATTTAGTGGACAAGTTCAAAATATGACTTTCACTAGCAATGACAGTGCTCTAAATTTAGTGGACACGAGCAGCTTTTATTGTAAGGGGATTTCCTCCTTGCTCATAAGCCCACGGAGCACACGACCAAGAGTGATGGGTTTCGCTCCAATACTCGGCCCTAGGGCCCAAACTTGCTCACGAAGCAACTTGCCTATAAGATAAATCAAACAGTGATGGATGGGATGGACAGGCGTAACGCCGCTTGGCTGCATCCTGCTCATGGGGATTCGTACAGGGCAGAA
Source organism: Cyclocarya paliurus (assembly GCA_029856935.1). NCBI lineage: Eukaryota > Viridiplantae > Streptophyta > Magnoliopsida > Fagales > Juglandaceae > Cyclocarya > Cyclocarya paliurus. The sequence goes on from CM056953.1 coordinate 34,443,179, forward strand.
CAAGAAAGATGGAGACCTTTTGATCTTCTAATATTGGAATATCGACGGACCACCGAAAACACCAATAGAGTCAAGCAAACCGGAAAATCACGCTGCATTAGTGGCACCACTACCCGAGTAACATGCCACATTAATGGCATTGTCATAGAGGCACATTGCATTTAAATGATTCTGACAAAAGGAACAGTAAAAAGGACATGAGCTTTGCAAGGGCAAGCACGATCTGTCTCCTCAGATTCCTGGTATAAATGACAATTTCTAAGTACAAGAACTCTCTCTAATATTTAGACTCTCTCTTTATTTACAAACTTCTAAAATAATTTACTGACTTTGGCATCGGAGATGTCCTGGCCCCAAGATGGCCCTCTTCCAGCTACTTTCTTATTTGTCTTCGCAAGTACAGCTTTGAAAACCTAAATTGTTGGAACCTGGCCCAAAGGCATATGAAACACAATGTTAACAATGGTGCAGTCTGTGGGATCCTTGTAGATCTTGCTTGTACTTCGAATGCCTGCGACAACCTATTCCAGACAACTCGGAAGCTCACCAATAGTGCTGACGAACATGGAAACTCACCAACAAGGAAGTAAAACTCCCAGAATTGGAGGAAGAGGCATCGCAGAAGAGAGGCAAGAACGTACCCAGGAAGGGGTGCCTATGACGTCCCCAGATTTTGCTTGGGATTGGACGGACATTTGAAGTGTCGAAACATGTAACACAAGATTACATACCCCCGTTTATAATATATATGATGCAATGTACTTAACATGCATATAGCATTATCGCAACAGTAATTTTTTTTCTTTAGCAATACTATGCACCAAACTGAAAATATCTTAAATACTTAAAACATATTTCATACAAAATGACATACTAAACAACTGAGATCATAACACTAGTCCAAAATGACTATGATCAAAAGAGTACTGGAGATGCAACTCTATAGTACAAGTAATTTAAGTTAACTACTATATTAACCTTGATGTCGCACCATTGTTCAGTCAACCGTGTTCAATTGGTCGAATCTCGATTCTCTTTCAGGTCTTGTAACAAGATCTACCATTCGAGGGGAATGGCAATTGGGACTACTACAATGACATTTGATTACAAATTTCAGGAAGTTAGCAGAAAACCTCCACACAAGTTAATGATGCATGCATGATAGTAAAAACATGAATGTATAATCAAAATCATAAGTAATCATAAAATAATTTGACATAACATAATTGATATAACTTAAACTGAAACATGAACTGAATTTGACTTGCTTGACATGGACTTAAACATGAACTTGAAACATAATATAGGCTTGAAACATGGCATAACATGAACGCGAACATAACATAACATAACATGAACGTGAACATAACATGACATAAACTTGAAATACACAACTCGAACGTGAACGTCAACATAACATGACCTTGGAACCTTTTTCTTTCATTGCTTAAACTCAACTTCTTGACTTAACATGAACTTGATCTGACTTATTGACTTAACATGAACTTGATTATAGTACGATAGATTTTACTCATTCACCATAGTACTCGACAACGCATAGCCTTAACTGTAGTGCTAGGCAACGCGTATCATCCTTGATTGTAGTATAATTTAACTGATATATCCTTCTGTAGTACTCGAGATTATACTCTTTCACCGTAGTACTCGACAGCAAGCTTTGACCGCAATAACAAGCAACGTATATCATCCTTAATCGTAGTACAATTTAACTGATAACATGAACTTAACTAGACATGACTGTTCTCGAAATACACAAACTGTATTTGAGACGAAACGTGACTTGAATACAAAAGGATAGAAGCCCTGATGTAACTCAACATGACCTGAACGTAACTCATAAGACATGACTTACTTGAGATGAAAACATTTCATAATATGACATAATATGTAACACATAACATTTTGTAACATAGCATAACATGTAACATACAATATACTTAACATAACATACTTAAAACATTGAATATTATATTACATAACATACATGATATTCCACGTCTTCCTGACATTGTCTTGATAAATTTTACCATAGAAATAGATAGTACTCACTATATAAGTTTTCTATGAAAAATTATTCTTTCCTAGACAGAACTTCAAGGTTCTCAAGAAAGATTGGAGGGTCATATCGGTCTAATTAAGTACCAATCTCCTAAACAGAACCTCCTTAGATTATACGTATCCACACTACTTGCAATGTATAGCAATACGTGACAGAATATCTTATATAACAGTTGAATAATTCCTGACAGAATAAATTCTGTGTAATAGATAAATATGTAAGGACTTGGCATATGTGCATGACACATATGATAACATATATACATATACTGTAATTCCTTTACTTATCACCCATACACATTAAACTGCTAATAAATTAAAAGTTAATTTACCTCAGTCTTCACGTTTTTAGGCAAAACTCAAGCGTGATCATGAGGAATTGAAAGTTGTGATTTTTAAGAGTTATAACTAAATCACTAACAATTAAAAATATTAAAAAATATCAATTTAGAGTAAAATTATCATTTTACCCTTTACATGTGGAAAAATGACAATTTTACCTCTAACTTAAGGATTTTGTCTACTAACTCAAAAAATACCAAAATTTACATACCTCATGTAAATTTTATTCTAAATTCAAATATCAATTCAGAAAAATTTAAAACTAAACACAACAATTAAAACTCTATAGAGGCCAAAACTTACATAGGCTATTTTCCTTGATTTTGTCGCAATTTTTTCAAATTTCAAAACTCATGATTAAACTAAAATATTTCTTCTCATAATATATTCCTAGGAATGATCATATTTTGAATCATGAACAAAAGTCATCAAAATCACTAAAACCATACTTGAACTTTTCGGTTTTTCTTTTAAGTTCAAAAACATATTTTTGTTTCTAACTTGCTTAGATCAATCTCTTGATACATGATTTAAAAATATGTGATCTTCAAACTAAAACATTACATGATTAAAAAATGTGTCCTAAAACATATCTAAGCTTTAAACTCAAGATCACATGATTAAAAATTAACCAAAACATGAATTTAGCCAAGAACATCATCACTTGGCCTATCAAAATATTTCCTTACATAAAATTTCATATCTTTGAAACTGATATCAAATATTTTCAAAACAAAATTTTAACATGTATATAAGAGGTTTAGGATCCTCAAATAAAAATATCAAAACCATTGGAATAAGATTAGACCATAAAAGATTTAAATTTTCTCAAAACAGAAACTATTTTTCCTCCTTCAGATTTGAAGTTTCTAAATCTAAGAAAATCTTTCACAAAAACTTTTAATCATGCAACAAATTCTCAACCAATAATCAAACACCCATGTTATCAATATTCCATAAAAATTTTGGACTAAGATTTATCCATTAGTTTGGTCAATAACTCTGAAATATAATATACTCTCTAGTTTATCGCTCAGAATGATATTTCTTGGGTTTAAATAACTTTTGACTCATCAAATGATATCCAAATGGAAAAAATAAGATATCCACATAAACTAGGCTAAAAAAGGAATAGCGTACATGAAGGAAAGTTTGTGAGTAAATACTTATAAAAACTTTGAATCAGGAGTGCAAAATAGTTAAAAAAAACTACCTAAGAGTGTCTTTTGTGTTCTAATAAAGTAAAGTGTAAAGGAGAGATAGTTTTTGTTGGAAGTGGCTGGAGGGCTTTTTATATAAGTTATGGAAGATGATAAGTCTGAAATGAAACTTGAGTGTTGATCTTTTTTTTCAATAAAATATACAAAAATTAGTTCAAGATATTTCTTTTACGTTGAGTGTATAATTGAAAAAGTGAGGTGTCCCCTTAGTCATTCTATTCAAGAAATTTCTTGGTCCTTTTGAACAAATTTGATCAACCATGTGGAGGGTAAAACTAATGCTAAGGTGGCCAAATTTGTGGACCTTAATTTTGAGTTTTAAGAGGGTTTGGTTTGCTATCAAGTCCAAATTCAAATTTTCTTGACCCAATCAAATATCCAAGGTTAATAAGGTTGGATAATGATATTCTAACACAAATTTAAAAGATTAATAGCATGTGGAAGTAGTTTAATCAAACGTCTAAACACAATTCTAGAAATTGATTCATTAAGGTTTTGGAGGTCAACCTTATGGTTTGGATAAAACCGTTTAGGATTTCGGTTTCCACCATACTTTTAGATTCTTAGTTCGATTTCAACTATATAAGATTTACTAGGGTGAAAATCCTCTTTGGTTTGGCACAATTTGATTAGTCAGAGAGAATATGATTTTTGCTTAGGTGACAATATCTCATACCTTGATTCCTTTAAATCCATCAAATGTTTCTCATGGTACCAAGTGTCTAATACTATTCATTATGGAAAAGTGAATAATAAACTTAGCACTAAAAATCCTAAATATCTATATTAACCTATAATAAAAATCGTTTACTGAAATTAACCCCGAAGTACCCCTAAAAATAAAAACACAGTTTCGAATAGGCGTTTCGTCAAAAAATTTACAAATGAGTTATTGCACCATAAAATCTTAAATAATTAACTGAATCTAATGGCGCAAACCATAATGTATCCTAACACTTCTAACTACCTCAAGTAATTAGAATCTCACTTCTCGCACCATAGTGAGTGATAATTTTGATAATGCTCACAGTGTAAAACCTATGCGATTTGTCAAATCGTGAAAACTTGCAGTGTTTTTATGAGGTTCCTAAAACCTATAGAAATTCCACCATTGAATTTCTAACGGGCTTTTACAGTGCCTCTAAGTGGCAGGGTGAACGCGGTATATGCCCTATGATGGATGACTGCACCTTACCATTGCCTCCCGTCTATGCCCAGCAGAACGCGAAATCCAAGACGAGCATAGACAATGGAAGGTGGAACCATGCTAGCAGTTGGAGTTCGTTCTCTTAAACTCAAATCGACCAGAAGCCACTGCGAGGATCAGTAATGAGATGACGCTTGAGGTGCAGAATGCCATGCAACAACTCCTCACCAAACACTTGGATGTATTCACTTGGAGCCACAAGGACATGCTCGGAATAGCTCCCGAAGTCATATAGCACAACCTTAGCCTGGATCCAAATGCCAAAGGGGTGATGCAGAAATGCTGAAGTGTTAGCGCATAAAAGAACGTCGCCATAGTTGAGGAAGTGGACCGCTTGTTAGCTGCCAAATTCATTCGAGAAACCCATTATCCAGAATGGATATCCAACGTGGTACTAGTGAAAAACTGAGCGGCAAATGAAAAATATGTGTCGACTTTACCGACCTCAATAAAGTTTGCTTGAAAGACAGCTTCCCACTTACCCACATCGATCTGATTGTCGACTACACGACGGGCAATCGTATACTCAATTTCATGGACATCTACTCTAGATATAACCAAATTTGCATGAACCCAAAGAACGAGGAGATTACCTCGTTCATCACCGATCGAAGCCTGTATTGTTACACGACAATGCCTTTTGGGCTAAAGAACGTGGAGGCCACCTACCAGCGATTGATCAATTGTATGTTCAAAAGTTAGATGGGAAGAAATATGAAGGTCTACGTGGATGACCTGTTGGTCAAGAGTGGGACTCAGGAACAACACTTGGACAATCTGAGGGAGACTTTCACAATACTAAGCTAGTACCAGATGAAGTTGAATTCGACGAAGTGCTCATTTGGTGTCGTATCAAGAAAGTTTTTGAGATTCATGGTGTCAGAACGCGGAATCGAAGCCAACTCCAAAAAGGTGGAAACCATCCTCAACATGACTCCACCCCGAAGCATAAACGAGGTGCAAAGACTGATCAGGTGAGTGGCGGCTCTCAACAGGTTCCTGCTAAGATCCACCGACAAGTGCCTACCTTTCTTCAAGATTCTGCGAAAGGCACCAATATGGGACGGCAAGTGCGACCTGGCATTTGAGGGTTTCAAGAAGTATCTCACAAGCCCACCGCTCCTTAACTAACCCAGGTGTGGGAAAACACTGACCCTGTACTTGCCGGTCTCCCCCCAGGAAGTCTCTTCGACATTAGTGCGCAAAGAGGATGGAGTCCAGAGGCCGGTCTACAACACCAGCCGAGCATATCGTGCAGTTGAAGCCAAGTACCCCCGCATAGAGCAACTTGCCTTCGCGTTGGTGGTAACCACACGTAAGCTATGCCCATACTTCCAAGCTCATCCAGTAAGGGTCCTCATAGAGACCCCTCTGAAAAAGATCTTGCAAAGGTCGGACACTTTGGGCCAACTCATGAACAGGATAGTAGAGTGAGTGAGTTTGACGTCGACTACGCATCGCCAAATACTATCAAAGAGCCGGTGCTGGCGGACTTCGTGGCTGGGTCTATTGGTTTCCTGGCGGAGAGTGAATATGCATCTCCCGTGAAGCCTTGAGGGAGTGGATGACTCATCTTGCTGGGGTAGAGGGGGAGTGGAGGGAGCGGAGTACAATTACACGATCAAGTTAGTGTTCAAGACCACGAACACAAGGCGGAGTATGAAGCATTGCTTTCAGGATTGGCGGTAGCACAGACTTTGAAGTGCCAGAAATTGAAGTGCGAGCTGACTCTCAGGTGGTGGTTAATCAAGTACAAGGGGAATTCGAAGTAAAGAGTGAAAAATTGTGAGGATTCGCCTGAGACTAATCTCGCACGTTGGCTCTCCACGGGAAGGAAAGATGTCGGGTAGCTACGGGGCTGGACCTACACTTTGCCATGAGGAGGTTAGGCAGTCTAAGACTAGACACGCCTGTTGACTCTCCATGGGAAGATAAATCGTTCTGGCAACCAAGGGCTGGACCCAAGCTTGTCCATTAGAGAGGTTAAGCAACCTGGAGACTACACACGCCCATTTGAGCCTCACGAGAAGGCAAGATGTTAAGTAGCCAAGGGGCTTGTGACGCCCCCAAATTCCGCTTGGGATTGGACGGACATTTGAAGCGTCGAGACATGCAACACAAGGTTACGTATCTCCGTTCATGACATATAAGATGCAATGTTCTTAACATACATCTAGCATTATGCAATATTCGCAGCGGATAATTTTTTTCTTTAGCAATACTATGCACCAAATTCAAATATCCCAAAATGCTTAAAGTATACTTCATACATAAAGGCATACTAAACATCAAAGATCACAATACTAGTCCAAAATGATTGTGATCAAATGAGTACTGAAGATATAACTTCATAGTACATATAGTAATTTTAAGTTAACTACTATATTAACCTTGAAACCGCACTGTCGCTTAATCGACCGTATCTAGTTGGTTGTTTCCCAGTTCTTCTTTAGATCCTGTAACAAAATCTACCATTCGGGGGGAATGGTAGTTGGGACTACCATAGTGAGATTTGATTACAAATCTCAGCAAGTTAACATAAAACATACACACAGGTTAATAATGCATGCATGACAGTAAAAGCATAAGTACATAATCAAAATCGTAAGTAATCATAGCATATGGCATAACTTAAACTTGAAACATAACATGAACATGAATGAACTGAACTTGACTTACTTGTCATAGACTTGATCTGACTTGACTTAACATGACATGAACTTGAAACATAACATTGTCATGGATTTGATCTTACTTGACTTAACTTGACATAAACTTGAAACATAACATGAACATGAGCTTGAGCATAACATGAGTTTGAATTCTTTTTCATTTAACTTGATTAACGTAACATGTGGGTGCTACATGGGTCCCCGAGAGCCATGTGTCCCTGCCGATTACCGCATCACAACACAGGTATCTACACCAGCTGTGAGTGCGTTAATACATACTCCACAATTGTTGTGGCCCTATATATTCTACGTGTCACAATTGCTGTGTCTCACGTAGTGTATGTGCCACAATTGCTGTGACCCCATACTTCATGCTCCACAGTTGTTGTGGCCCCATGACTTATTAAAATAAAATGTGGCTCCATCGGCGTTAGTGCCTGGTGCGCTCCGGTGACCAGCTAGTTAGGTCCCATTCGCAACCTGTTGACTATACTTCGTCAACCCAGGGAATTTCACACCTATTTAGACACTCCAGCGTGAACAAAGGAGTTTTACTAGGATATTTTCCCATCCTAGTACTTAGGATCGTGATTGACATGAATAACTTAACATGATTGTTCTTGAAATACATAAACGGTATTAGAGACAGAATGTGACTTGAATATGAAAGGACAAAAGCCTTGATGTAACACAACATTACATTTTTAACATAACATGCTTGCAACAGTGAATATACATTACATGACATACATGACATTTCATTTTTTTCTGATAATATCTTGATGAATTTTTATCGTAGAAATGAATAGTACTCACTAAGTAAGTTCCCAGGAAAGATCAATCTTTCCTAGACAGAACTTCTAGATTCCCAGGAAAGATTGGAGGGTCACGATGGACACACTTAGGAATTTCCAATCTCCTTAGACAGAATCTCCTTAGATTGTATGTATCCATACTACTTGCAATATTTAACAATACGTGACAGAATATCTTGTGTAGCAGATGAATAATTCATGACAGAATAAATTATATGTAACATATAAACATGTAATGACTTGGCATAGCACATATAATAACATACATACATATACTGTAGTTCATTTACTTATCGCCCATACATAGTAAACTGTTAGTAAGTTAAAAGCTAACTTACCTCTGTCTTCGCGTTTCTAGGCAAAACTCAAGTGCGATCACGAGAGACTGAAAGTAGTGATTTTTAAATGTTATAACTTAATCACTAATAATTAGAAATATAGAAAAATATCAATTTAAGAGTAAAATTATTAATTCACCCTCTACATGTGGAAAAAGACTATTATATCCTTAACTTAAGGATTTTGTATCCTAATTCCAAAAATCACCAAAATTTATATATCTCATGTAGATTTTATTCTGAACTTAAATATGAATTCAGAAAAATTTAAAAACTAAACACAACTATTAAAATTCTATAAAAACCGAAACTTATATAGGCCATTTCCCTTGATTTTTGTTTCTAACTTGTTTTGATCAACCTCTTGATCTATGACTTATAAAGATGTGATCTTCAAACCAAAACATCACATGGTTTAAAAAGGTGTCCTAAAATAGATCTAAGCTTTAAACTCAAGATCACATGGTTAAAAATCAACCAAAACATTAATTTAGCCAAGAACATCATCACTTGGCCTATTCGAATATCTCCTTACATAAAAATTTCATATCTTTGAAACTAATATCAAATATCTTCAAAGCAACATTATATCATGTACATAAGAAGCTTAGGATCCTCAAATAAAAATATCAAAGTCATTGCAATAAGATTAGACCATAAAAGATTTAAACTTTCTCAAAACAGAAACTGTTTTTCCTCTTCAAGATTCGAAGTTTCTAAATCTAAGAAAATCTTTCACCAAAACTTTTAATCATGCAACAAATCCTCAACCAATAATCATATACCTATGTTAACAATACTCCATAATAATTTCGGATCAAGATCAATCCATTAACTTTGTTAAAAACTCCAAAATATGACATACTCTCTGGTTATCGTCCAGAATGACCTTTCTGGGTTTTAAACAACTTTTGACTGACCAAATGATCTCCAAATGGAACAAATAAGATATCCACGTAAACTAGACTAAAAAATAAACAACTTTCATGAAGGAAAGTTTATGAGAAAATACTTACAAGAGCTTCAAATAAGGCGTGCAAAAGAGTTCATAAAAACTGCCCGAGAGTATTTTTTTGTATTCTAACAAAGCAAAGTGTAAAGGAGGGATGATTTTCGTTGGAAGGGGTAGAGGGCTATTTATACAAGTTTTAGAAGATGATAGGTCTGTAATGGAGCTTGAGTAATGATCTTTTCTTCCACTAAAATATACAAGATATTATTTTGTTTTCAAGGTGGAGTCTATAATTGAAAGAGTGGGGTGTCCACTTAGTCATCCACTTCAAGAACATTTTAAGTGCTCTTGAATAAATCTGATAAGGTAGGTGGAGGGTGAAATATTATAGATAAAATCATTGCTAAGGTGGCTAATTTCGTGGGCCTTAATTGGCTTAAACCGAAAGGGCCTAAATTCATGGGTTTTAAGAGGGTTTGGGTTGCTATCAAGCCCAAATCTGATTTCTATTGGCCCAATCAAATATCCAAGGTTAACTAAGTTGGATAATGATGTTCTTACACAAATTTAAAAGATTAATAGCATATGAAAATAATTTAATTAAGCGATTAAACACGATGCTAGAAACTGATTCAATAAGGTTTTGGATAAAACCATATAGGATTTTTGGTTTCTAACACGTTTATGGGTTCTTAGTTGGATTCCAACCATATAGGATTTACTACGGTTCCTAAAGATAATAGAAATTCCATCATTGAATTTTTAGCGGCTGTTACATACTCCCCTCCTAAAAAAAAGATTTCGTCCTCGAAATCAATGTAAGTAACACCCAACAAGTTACAAAGAAGATGTTGCATGCCAAACCATTGTCTATTACTAAATGAATCATCATTGATTGGTTTTGGTGTTGGTGCACCAACGTCCATTTGCATGGTACACAAAAGAAGGTTTATGGAACTCTAGAATGGAAACATATACTTTATTGATATCTAACCAAGGAAATACAACATCTGATAAATTCAGCCTCATACTAAATGAACCAAACAAAACTAGATTAGGTGTCAAATAACTGAGGGTACTTGGCTCGCATATCAACTTCCTTCTCCCAAGTTGCCTCTTGAACATTATGATTTCTCCAAAGTACTTTAACCAATGGAATTTTGCGGTTCCGCAACTCTTTATCCTTTCGATCAAGGATCTGTACTGGCTTCTCCTCATAGGTCAAGTTGGATTGTAAAGGTACACTATCGGGATCCACCACTGCTGGTATCTGATTCCCAAAACTCTTCTTCAAAGAGGATACGTGAAATACATTATGGATTCCATGGAACTCATTTGGCAACTCCAGACGATACGCAACTGCTCCCACTTTCTCTACTATTTCATAGGGTCCAACGTATCTTGGACTTAATTTTCCTTTTATTCCGAAACGACTTACTCCTCTCATTGGAGATACCTTCACATAGACCCATTCACCAACTTCAAAACTTATACTCCTCCTTCGGTTGTCAGCATAGCTCTTCTGTCGATCTTGTGCTGTTTTCATCCTTTCTTTAATTAAGTGGACTTGGTCCTTTATCTCTTGTAAGACTTCTGGTCCAATCACTTTACTTTCTCCTACTTCGTCCCAATATAATGGCGATCTACACTTTCTACCATACAAGGCTTCATATGGTGCCATTTGAATGGTGGCTTGAAAACTATTGTTGTAAGCAAACTCTACTAGAGGTAGTTGCTTCTCCCAATTTCCTTCATGACCTAAAACACAGGCTCTTAGCATATCTTCCAGAGTTTGAATCGTCCTTTCTGTTTGCCCGTCTGTTTGTGGATGGTACGCACTACTGAACTTCAAATGAGAACCCATCGAATCTTGTAAGCTTTGCCAGAATCGTGACGTAAAACGAGAGTCTCTATCTGACACAATCGTCTTCGGCACTCCATGCAATCTGACAATCTCTGCTATGTAAATTCTCGTCAATCTTTCTAGAGAATCCGTATTCTTGATGGGTATGAAATGAGCACTTTTCGTCAAGCGATCAACTATCACCCAGATAGTATTATTTCCAGTTGAGCTCTTTGGAAAACCTACTACAAAATCCATCGAGATATCCTCCCATTTCCATTCCGGGATTGGCAGTGACTGCAATTCACCTGCTGGCTTTTGGTGTTCTGCTTTAACTAATCTGCAGACATAACACTTGTTCACAAACTCAGCTACGTCCTTCTTCATTCCTTCCCACCAGAAATGTTGCTTCAAATCTTGATACATCTTTGTACTACCGGGATGAGCAGTGTACGGTGTGTTATGAGCTTCCTTCAGCACCTTTTCCTTTAACTCTTGGTTTGCTGGGATGATCCTTCGATTCTTATAATACAAAGTCCCATCCTCTTTGAGACTAAAGTCCATTGGTCCTTTTGACTTCTCGATTTTCCTAACGACTTCTGCAAGTTTACTGTCTTTCTTTTGTTGGTGTTTCAGATCTTCCCAATCCAATGGAATGAACTCTTGGATTGCGGTTAGCACAATTTCTTGACTACGATTCCCGATTAGCAATTTCCTCATACTGGATAAGAGGGAATTCACTTCTGACGATGGAACAGATGAAATTTCAGATCTACTCTTGCGACTTAAAGCATCAGCTACTACGTTGGCCTTTCCAGGATGGTACTTGATGTCGCACTGATAGTCGCTGATTAATTCCAACCATCTCCTCTGCCTCATGTTAAGGTTCTTTTGCTCAAATAGATACTTGAGGCTTTTGTGATCCGTGAAAACTTCACACTTCTCGCCGTACAAGTAGTGTCTCCAAATTTTAAGAGCAAAAACTACTGCAGCTAACTCCAAATCATGAGTAGGATAATTCTGTTCATGATTCTTCAGTTGACGTGAAGCGTAAGAAATTACTTTACCTTCTTGCATTAGCACACATCCAAGTCCTGCTTTAGATGCGTCGCTATACACTACAAAAGGTTTAAGAGGCTCTGGTAGTACAAGTACCGGTGCAGTCGTAAGTCTTTTCTTCAACTCAAGAAAACTTATTTCGCACTTATCGCTCCAAGCGAACTTCACATTCTTCTTAGTCAAGGCGGTGAGTGGTCCAGACAAACTGGAGAATCCTTCCACAAACCTCCTATAGTAACCAGCCAGTCCTAGGAAGCTTCGAATCTCATGCACACTAGTCGGTCTCTGCCAGTTTGTTACAGCTTCAATCTTGCTTGGGTCCACTGCTACTCCTCCACTAGAGATTACGTGACCTAAAAACTTCACTTCTTTCAGCCAGAACTCGCACTTACTAAGTTTGGCATAAAGCTTCTGATCCTTAAGTATAGTCAAAGCCATACTAAGATGATTTCTGTGTTCCTCCTCGTTCTTCGAATAAATTAGGATGTCATCAATGAATACGACTACAAAACTATCCAGAAAGGGCCTGAATATTTTGTTCATCATGTCCATGAATGCGGCTGGAGCATTGGTTAACCCAAAAGGCATCACCAAAAACTCGAAATGGCCGTACCTTGTCCTAAAGGCAGTTTTCGGCACATCTTGTTCCTTGACTTTCAGCTGATGATATCCGGATCTCAGGTCGATCTTTGAAAACACTGTTGATCCTTGTAGTTGATCCAACAAATCATCGATTCTGGGTAACGGATACTTATTCTTAATCGTCACCTTATTCAACTCTCTATAATCTATGCACATCCTCATAGATCCATCTTTCTTCTTCACGAATAGCACAGGTGCTCCCCATGGCGAAGAACTGGGGCGAATAAAACCTTTTTCCAAAAGTTCCTCCAACTGCATCTTAAGCTCCTTTAATTCGGTAGGGGCCATACGATACGGCGCCTTGTGAGTCGGAACTGTTGCGGGTTCCAACTCTATCTTAAATTCTACTTCTCTATCTGGTGGTAAACCATGTATTTCGTCGGGAAAAACTTCAGGAAAGTCTTCAACTACGGATATCCCTTGGATTCCTATATTCTCGACAGTCTTCTCTACAGTCATCAATAGAAAAGCTGAGGCTCCATCCTTGATATATTTCCTGGCTTGTAAAGCCGAAATCACAAGCGGAGAGGCTTTAACCGATGCACCTGAGTAACTCATCATGTTTTCATTTGGGGGTTCAAACACGACTTTCCGTTTCCTACAATCTATCTTAGCGTAGTGCTTGAAAAGCCAGTCCATCCCCAAAATTAAGTCAAACTCCATTTGACTGAATACTAATAAGTCGGCTTTCAACGTCCTTCCTTTCAACTCTACAGGACAATCTTTAACTAAACGGGTACAAGTTACTGTATTCCCGTCAGGAATTAACACTACAACCGGTCTAGGTAATAGTTCCGTTTGTAAACTACACAACCGTGCAAATGCCGTAGATACAAAAGACTGTGATGCGCCCGAATCGAAAAGCGCACAAGCCGTGAATCTTAACAAATTAACGTTTCCTATCCAAAATGAATATAATGCGATACAATTAATAAAAGAAATTAAAATACTCGAATTTAATAATAAAGCATAAATTCTTAAAGGAAAATACCAGTGATGACGCCAGCTTCCTCAGCCTCTGTTGCGTCAGCGTCGATATCACCTGGGGTTACAGCATACACGCGCGCTGGGATGTGGGGCCTTGGTTTGTGATCACTAGCTCCACTACTTTGTGCAGCATTGGGACAGTTTTTGATCAAATGTCCAGGTTTCCCGCATCGATAACAAACTCCAAAACCGAGGCGACATTCTCCAGTATGACGCTTTCCACACTTAGGGCATAACGGATAAGAAGATGGCATTTGTCCTCCTGTCATTATTCCCTTGCCTTTTACTGGGCTGGAAAAAGACCTCTTCTTCTCGTTACTACCGCTTGCAGTAAATGGCATGGTCCTCTTTCGTTCGGAATTGATGTGGATTGCCAGACCTCTCTGCTCAGCCTCTGCGATTGCGGCCACATTCACCAACTCCTGAAAATTTTCTATCCTTAGGCAAGCTACTTGACTACGGATCCTTGGCTGAAGTCCTGCTTGAAACTTCTGCGCCTGCATCTTTTGAGTAGAGATTAAGTGTGGTGCAAACCTTCCTAACGCCATAAACTTAGCAGCGTACTCTTCTACAGTCAAACTGCCTTGAGTTAATGTTGCAAACTCCTGCGCTTTCAACTGTTTGACCGAATCCGGAAAGAATCTATTGTCGAACTCTTCCTTAAATCTCTCCCATGATAATGTAGCGAGACTTCCTAGTTCTCTAATTAGAAGCTGCCTACGTGTATCCCACCATATTCCAGCTTCTCCTTGGAATAGGTATCCAGCATAAAGAACTTTCTGATCTTCAGTACATCCACAGATCTCGTAGGTCCTCTCAAGATCCATAATCCATTTCTCAGCTCTCAGTGGCCCTTCATTACCAAAAAAATTCGGGTAACGGTAAAGTAAAAACTTCTCGTACAGACAACCCCTAATTTCGGGTCTGGGTATCAGCGCTTGCTGCTGTTGCTGATTTCTAAGTACGTCAGTTAGCATACGTACAGCTTCAGCTAATCCTCCATCCATCGGTAAATTCTGATTCTCTTGATTGTTGTCTCCTTCAGGGTTCTGAGGTATTCTACCGTGATTCATGTGTTGATTCCTAAAACACACGAGTACATGTATTACAATCATGTACTACCTCTCATACTAATAGAAATTCAAGCCTAATGAAGACTAAAATTTCAAGCCTAATATTTGGTGCATTTCCTAAGGACATGTGGATTTATAACCCAGAGACGTATTGCTCTGATACCACCTGTGACGCCCCCAAATTCCGCTTGGGATTGGACGGACATTTGAAGCGTCGAGACATGCAACACAAGGTTACGTATCTCCGTTCATGACATATAAGATGCAATGTTCTTAACATACATCTAGCATTATGCAATATTCGCAGCGGATAATTTTTTTCTTTAGCAATACTATGCACCAAATTCAAATATCCCAAAATGCTTAAAATATACTTCATACATAAAGGCATACTAAACATCAGAGATCACAATACTAGTCCAAAATGATTGTGATCAAATGAGTACTGAAGATGTAACTTCATAGTACATATAGTAATTTTAAGTTAACTACTATATTAACCTTGAAGCCGCACTGTCGCTTAATCGACCGTGTCCAGTTGGCTGTTTCCCAGTTCTTCTTTAGATCCTGTAACAAAATCTACCATTCGGGGGGAATGGTAGTTGGGACTACCATAGTGAGATTTGATTACAAATCTCAGCAAGTTAACATAAAACATACACACAGGTTAATAATGCATGCATGACAGTAAAAGCATAAGTACATAATCAAAATCGTAAGTAATCATAGCATATGGCATAACTTAAACTTGAAACATAACATGAACATGAATGAACTGAACTTGACTTACTTGTCATAGACTTGATCTGACTTGACTTAACATGACATGAACTTGAAACATAACATTGTCATGGATTTGATCTTACTTGACTTAACTTGACATAAACTTGAAACATAACATGAACATGAGCTTGAGCATAACATGAGTTTGAATTCTTTTTCATTTAACTTGATTAACGTAACATGTGGGTGCTACATGGGTCCCCTAGAGCCATGTGTCCCTGCCGATTACCGCATCACAACACAGGTATCTACACCAGCTGTGAGTGCGTTAATACATACTCCACAATTGTTGTGGCCCTATGTATTCTACGTGTCACAATTGCTGTGTCTCACGTAGTGTATGTGCCACAATTGCTGTGACCCCATACTTCATGCTCCACAGTTGTTGTGGCCCCATGACTTATTAAAATAAAATGTGGCTCCATCGGCGTTAGTGCCTGGTGCGCTCCGGTGACCAGCTAGTTAGGTCCCATTCGCAACCTGTTGACTATACTTCGTCAACCCAGGGAATTTCACACCTATTTAGACACTCCAGCGTGAACAAAGGAGTTTTACTAGGATATTTTCCCATCCTAGTACTTAGGATCGTGATTGACATGAATAACTTAACATGATTGTTCTTGAAATACATAAACTGTATTAGAGACAGAATGTGACTTGAATATGAAAGGACAAAAGCCTTGATGTAACACAACATTACATTTTTAACATAACATGCTTGCAACAGTGAATATACATTACATGACATACATGACATTTCATTTTTTTCTGATAATATCTTGATGAATTTTTATCGTAGAAATGAATAGTACTCACTAAGTAAGTTCCCAGGAAAGATCAATCTTTCCTAGACAGAACTTCTAGATTCCCAGGAAAGATTGGAGGGTCACGATGGACACACTTAGGAATTTCCAATCTCCTTAGACAGAATCTCCTTAGATTGTATGTATCCATACTACTTGCAATGTTTAGCAATACGTGACAGAATATCTTGTGTAGCAGATGAATAATTCATGACAGAATAAATTATATGTAACATATAAACATGTAATGACTTGGCATAGCACATATAATAACATACATACATATACTGTAGTTCATTTACTTATCACCCATACATAGTAAACTGCTAGTAAGTTAAAAGCTAACTTACCTCTGTCTTCGCGTTTCTAGGCAAAACTCAAGTGCGATCACGAGAGACTGAAAGTAGTGATTTTTAAATGTTATAACTTAATCACTAATAATTAGAAATATAGAAAAATATCAATTTAAGAGTAAAATTATTAATTCACCCTCTACATGTGGAAAAAGACTATTATATCCTAACTTAAGGATTTTGTATCCTAACTCCAAAAATCACCAAAATTTATATATCTCATGTAGATTTTATTCTGAACTTAAATATGAATTCAGAAAAATTTAAAACTAAACACAACTATTAAAATTCTATAAAAACCGAAACTTATATAGGCCATTTCCCTTGATTTTTGTTTCTAACTTGTTTTGATCAACCTCTTGATCTATGACTTATAAAGATGTGATCTTCAAACCAAAACATCACATGGTTTAAAAAGGTGTCCTAAAATAGATCTAAGCTTTAAACTCAAGATCACATGGTTAAAAATCAACCAAAACATTAATTTAGCCAAGAACATCATCACTTGGCCTATTCGAATATCTCCTTACATAAAAATTTCATATCTTTGAAACTAATATCAAATATCTTCAAAGCAACATTATATCATGTACATAAGAAGCTTAGGATCCTCAAATAAAAATATCAAAGTCATTGCAATAAGATTAGACCATAAAAGATTTAAACTTTCTCAAAACAGAAACTGTTTTTCCTCTTCCAGATTCGAAGTTTCTAAATCTAAGAAAATCTTTCACCAAAACTTTTAATCATGCAACAAATCCTCAACCAATAATCATATACCTATGTTAACAATACTCCATAATAATTTCGGATCAAGATCAATCCATTAACTTTGTTAAAAACTCCAAAATATGACATACTCTCTGGTTATCGTCCAGAATGACCTTTCTGGGTTTTAAACAACTTTTGACTGACCAAATGATCTCCAAATGGAACAAATAAGATATCCACGTAAACTAGACTAAAAAATAAACAACTTTCATGAAGGAAAGTTTATGAGAAAATACTTACAAGAGCTTCAAATAAGGCGTGCAAAAGAGTTCATAAAAACTGCCCGAGAGTATTTTTTTGTATTCTAACAAAGCAAAGTGTAAAGGAGGGATGATTTTCGTTGGAAGGGGTAGAGGGCTATTTATACAAGTTTTAGAAGATGATAGGTCTGTAATGGAGCTTGAGTAATGATCTTTTCTTCCACTAAAATATACAAGATATTATTTTGTTTTCAAGGTGGAGTCTATAATTGAAAGAGTGGGGTGTCCACTTAGTCATCCACTTCAAGAACATTTTAAGTGCTCTTGAATAAATCTGATAAGGTAGGTGGAGGGTGAAATATTATAGATAAAATCATTGCTAAGGTGGCTAATTTCGTGGGCCTTAATGGGCTTAAACCGAAAGGGCCTAAATTCATGGGTTTTAAGAGGGTTTGGGTTGCTATCAAGCCCAAATCTGATTTCTATTGGCCCAATCAAATATCCAAGGTTAACTAAGTTGGATAATGATGTTCTTACACAAATTTAAAAGATTAATAGCATATGAAAATAATTTAATTAAGCGATTAAACACGATGCTAGAAACTGATTCAATAAGGTTTTGGATAAAACCATATAGGATTTTTGGTTTCTAACACGTTTATGGGTTCTTAGTTGGATTCCAACCATATAGGATTTACTACGGTTCCTAAAGATAATAGAAATTCCATCATTGAATTTTTAGCGGCTGTTACAGGGCTTGACCCGTGCTTTGCGGTGAGGGAGGTTGGGCAGTCTTAGGTTGGACCCACCTCTTGACTCTCCAAAGGAAGGTAAATTGTTTGGGCAACCAAGGGCTGGACCCGCGCTCCTCCATGAGAGAGGTCGAGTAGCCTATAGACTAAACTCACCCCTTTAAACCTCATGGGGAGGTAAGATGTTGGATTACCATGGGGCTGGACCCGTGCTTCGTTGTGAGGGAGGTTGGGCAGTCTGAGACTGGACCCGCATGTTAGGATGGTAAATTGTTCAAACAGCCAAGGGCTGGACTTGCGTTGCACTCCTACGTGAGAGAGGTCGGGCAATCTGGGTTGGACCTACCTGTTGACTCTCCACGAGAAGGTACGAGGTCGGGCAGCTTGGGGTTGGATCAGCGCTTCGTTGTAAGAGAGGTTGGACCTGCATGTTAGGACTGTAAATCATTCAAGCAACCAAGGGTTAGACTTGCGCTCCTCCGTGAGAGAGGTTGAGTAGCCTGGAGACTAAACTCGTCACTTTGAGCCTCACATGGAGGTAAGATGTTGGCTAGTTAAGGGGGTTGGACCCGCGCTTTGCAGTGAAGGAGGTCAGGCAGTCTAAGGATGGACCTGCCTGTTAACTCTCCACTGGAAGGTAAGATGTTGGCCAACTAAAGGGCTGGACCGACGTTTTACCGTGAGGGAGGTCGGGCAGTCTGAGGTTAGACCCGCTTGTTGACTCTCCACGGGAAGGTAAATCATTCAGGCATCCAAGGGATGGACCTTCGCTCCTCTGTGAGAGAGGTCGAGCTGTCTAGAGACTAAACTCACCCGTTTGAGCCTCACAGGGAGGTAAGATGTCGAGCAGCCAAGGGGTTGGACCTGCGATTCGTCATGAGTGAGGTTGGGCAGTCTGAGACTGGACCCGCCTGTTGACTCTCCACGAGAAGGTAAATCATTCGGGCAGCAAATGGCTAGACCCGCACTCCTCCGTGAGAGAGGTCAAGCAACCCAGAGACTAAGCTCGCCCTTTTGAGCCTCACAGAGAGGTAATTAGTCTTGCGAGATAGCACTCAGTTGTGAGAAAAAATAACTTTATACATCATTTGTATAAATGTTTACATTTTCTAACAAAAGAACTTTTGTAAATATTCTGCATTCCTTATGTGCGACAGCTCTTTGCCTTGGGCATCTTGGAGTCAATAGCAGCCCAGATGTTGTTGGCGGTGATTACGTACGGACCTTCCCATCATGGCCCTAACTTTGCCTCATCTCTGGTGGTTGCCCTGTCTGTCTCAACACTAGTTCACCAACCTTTAAAGATCTCAGCTTGAATCTCTTGTTGAAGTGTTGCTCGATTTTCCTTTTGTTGATAGTCGTTCTCATCTAGGCCTCTTATCTTATTTCCTGTAGCATATTTAGCTATTCTTCTAGCCTCTTGTCATTGCAGTCTTGGTTGAAATGGTGGATCCTTTAGGTGGGCATCCCCATCTCGACTGACACCACCGCCTCATGCTTGTAGGTGAGGGTCAATGGGGTTTCTCTCGTTGGAGTTTTGAAAATTGTCCGGCGGGCCCATAACACCGAGGGAGTTCCTCTACTCAAGCCCCTTTTCTCTCGTCTAGCCTCTTCTTCAATATTGCGAGCAACATTTTGTGGTCGTCTTGATTTTCCCGTTGGCCTGTTGGTGTCCAGGGGATGAGTATCATAATTGAATTCCCAAGTCCCTACACCAGTTGCGGTAGTGGTCTAAGTAGAACTGCTTACTATTGTCTGAGATTATTTAACGAGGGATGCCAAATCTACATACTATGGCATTCCATAGGAATCGAGTGATGTTGCTTGTTATTATCATCGCAAAAGCTTAAGCTTAAGCTTCCACCTATTTGGTGAAATAGTCGACCGCCACGACTACAAACTTCACGCCTCGTTTGGTCAGGGGTAGGGGGCCAACTTGGTCAACTCCCCACAGCGCAAAGGGCCATGGTGACACTATCGATGTCAACTTTTTTGGTGGGCAGTGAGGTATTGGGGCGTACTTCTGACACTTCTAGCATTTTCGGACAAATTCTTCTGCGTCTTTGAGGCCGCATGGCTAGTAGTATCCCACCCTTACTACCTTTCGCGCTAGTACTTTCTCCCCTGAGTGGTTCCCGCACACTCCTTCGTGTATTTTTGTCAAGATATACTATGCTTCTTCTGGCGAAATGCGCCTTAGCAAAGGTGCAGAGTAACTCCACTGGTACAGAACTGTCTATGAGGTTGAAGTGTGTCGCCTTGTTCTTGAACTTCCTTACCTCCCACTTCTCGTCGGGCAGCTCGTTGGCATCATGGAATTTGATTATCTCTGCGGCCCATTCTTAAGTTCCCAGCCTTATTTCGGAGATCTCGGATCCATCATTCTAATTACTGTTTGCTCTGGTAGAGGGGCATCTTCCTGCCTGGACGCGGCTCATGCCAACCTGTTGCCCTTCTAGTTCTTCACCTTGGGCACTTGTTGGATCTGGAAGTACTGGAAGTGGTTGCGTCTTTCTCCAACCAACATCAAATATTTCTTCAACTTTTTTCCCTTTGTGGTGAATTCCCCCCGCACTTGGTTGACAACCACTTGGGAGTCAGCTCTTACTTCCACTTCATCTATGCCTAGTAACTCAGCGATTGCTAACCCAGCTGTAGTGCTTCGTACTCCGATGTTGGTGGTTTTAATCACCGGTCTAATGGCATAGTTGTGCTTTTCTTTGACATCTGTAAAGATATGCACCCTCACTCCCTCTCCAGCTTGGTAGGACGAGCCATCGACAAAAACCTACCAGGGCTTCACGAGAGGTGCATCTCGGACCTCTTCTGGGAATCCGGTGAACTTTGCGACAAAGTCTGCCAATACTTGCCCTTTGATAGCGTTCCTAGAGATGTATTCAATGTCGAACATGCTTAGTTATATTTCCCAGTTCATCGACCAGCCTAAGACATCTAGCCGTTGCAAGATCCTTTTTAGAGGGGTTTCAGTTAGAACCCATATTGGGTGTGCTTGGAAATATGGTCAGAGTTGGCACATAATCATTACTAGGACGAAAGCAAGTTGGTCCATGTGAGGGTATTTCGCCTCTGCTCCCTGAAAGGTTCGACTAGTGTAGTAAATTGGCTTCTGATAGCCTTTCCAATCCCATACCAAGGCCGCAGAGATTGCGTGCGGGGAGACATACAAATATAGGTTTAAGGCTTCTTCTGGTTCAGCTTAAGGGTCTTGAACGCTTGGTCACACCTGCCATTCCAAGTTTGCGCCTTCCGCAAGACCTTGAAAAATGATAGACACATGCTCGTCGACCTGGAAACAAACTGATTGAGGGCTGCTACTTGGCCGACGAGTCTCTGCACGTCGATAATGTTTTGTGGTGGGGCCATGTTGAGTATGATTTCCACCTTCTCGAGGTTGGCCTCTATCCC
This sequence comes from Cyclocarya paliurus, assembly GCA_029856935.1. NCBI lineage: Eukaryota > Viridiplantae > Streptophyta > Magnoliopsida > Fagales > Juglandaceae > Cyclocarya > Cyclocarya paliurus. The sequence continues at coordinate 34,465,496 of CM056953.1, forward strand.
TTGCTCAAAAACCTTGAAACCCAAGAACTTCCTATATTCGACACCAAAGGCACACTTTGCCAGATTAAGTTTCACCTGGTAGCGCTGTAGCACCGTGAAGGCCTCGCGCAAGTCGATCAAGTGTTGTTCAGGGGTCTTTCTCTTAACGAGTAGGTCATCTACATAAACTTCCATGTTTTGCCCTATCTGTTCTTTGAACATGCGGTTGACGGGTCGCTGATAAGTAGCCCTCGAGTTTTTCAGACTGGAAGGCACGACATGTCCTCGTGACCCATGCAAACATGTCTCGATGTTTTGTAAGGAGTTGCTGCTTAGCCGCCACATATCAGGTCCCATTCTGCTGTCGATCTTAACTGTAGCCTCAGGGCGGCTTGGATCTAAGTAGCCAACTCAAGTGGCTCGTTCGGCTCCACTTGTCGGAGGGCTTGTTCTTCCTAACCTCATCTTCTCCTGCAGCGAGCTTGAGGGGAGGTGGCGGGATGTTGTCACCACCCAAGACTTCTACCATTTGGATCCCTTTCTTCTGCTTTAGCTCTTGCATATAGCACTCGCATGCCAAAACCTGCCTGCCTCAGATATCCCCCTCCCCTGTGGCCATTGGAAACTTCATCTTTAGGTGGTAAGTTGAAGTGATCACCTTCTGGTTATTGAGGGTGGGCCGCCCCAGTATGGTGTTATACGATGAGGGGGACCTTTACCACTATGAAGTCGACCATGGTAGAGGCTGTGTTAGGGGCATTATCGACCAAGATTGAAAGGGTGATGGTTCCCATTGGTTGGACCAAGTCCCTCGAGAATACTTTTAATGGCATGGGTGCCAGTTGCAAGCGGGAGGGATCAATCCCCATCCGGGTGATGGCATCCGAGAAAAGAATGTCCGCAAAGCTATCGTTATTGACGAGGATCCTTTTGGTCGTGAAGTTGGCCACAAGTATGGTCACCATTAGGGTGTCATCGTGGGGGTAGAGAACTCCTTCTTTATCAGCTTCTCCGAAAGAGATGTCCGAAGTGATCGTGCTCCTTCTTTGCTTGACTGGGCGGTGCTTGGTTGAGTGTAATTCCAAAAATAGAGCTCTCATGTCGTGTGCGTTCCTACTAGAGGAGGTTGAGCCACCACCAGCAAACCCCCCGGCAATGGTCTTGATCTTGCCCAAGGGGCGCCCTCGTGGGGTGGCATTTGAGGGCGGTCTTGTGGGGGCCCTTACTCCACTCGCCACCTCTTCAGGCTATTGCTCATTCTCAGCTTGTCATACCTTCCTCTACTCCACTTTCACTCCCCTCTCTAGTCGGTTTGGTGCTGAGGGGGGCGATACTCTAGCACTCTTTCTCTTGGTTTGAGGGAGGTGCAGTCTGCAGTGTGGTTAGATGTTGTCCAGTGGTAAGTGCAGTAGTGACGACCTCTGATCCGATTGTCGGCTTCCTGAGTGGTTGGTCTACCCTCCTCCTTTACAGACAGCGTAACCCTGTCTTATCGAGGTCCTAGGCCTCTTGAGATGGGCGCCTCATCTCGCCTCTTGTCCTTCTAACTCCCTTTGGCCTTCTCAGGGGCTTTAGCTTTGCTTGACACCCTTGTCTGCCTATTCCAGCTCCATCTTTCTAGGCTCAGAGTGTGTTTTCGGCATTGATAAAGCTATCAGCCTGATCCATGAACTCCCACAGAGTGGTGGAGATTTTTCTAGTCAACTCTGCCATGAACTAGTTTGGGGGCCACACCCCTCCCAGGAGTGCCCCCAAGTAGGGGTGGACTCTGACTCTATCCAATTCCGACCTCCAACTCCGAAAAAAGTTGGAGACCAAGTTGAGCTAAGACTCTAACTCCGAATAGGAGCCGATTCCAACTCCAATCGGAGTTGTTGGAGTCGAATTCGGAGTGTCGGAGCCCAACTCAGAGCTAGGCTTTTTTTTTTCAATTTTCTTACCACTTTCCTAGCATCAAAACAACACCCAAAGATTCCAAACAACATACAGTATACAAAAAAATAAACAAATAAAAAAGCAACATCCAAACAACATTAAAGACAAGAATGGAAAGGATGAGGATGAGGTCAGACAATTGGTAGAAGAAGAAGAGAAAAAGGAAGAGAATGAGCTAAGAAAGAGACTAAGTAGAACCAAATGGGGATTAGGTTTAGAGAAAAGAAAATGATGAATATATATTAAGAGAAAAACAACATCGTTTAAGAAAGTAAATGAAAAAATGAAGAAGAGAAATCAGTGTTGTGCGGGCTCGAACGTGTATATGGGGTTTATAATTTTATGCCCCAACCATTAGGCTATTCAGACATCCTACACATATGTTACAAAATAAAATATATGAACTATATTAATTGGAGTCGGAGTCTTGTTCAACTCCAAACTCCGACTATTTTTCACCCTCCAACTTCGACTCCAACTCTGTTGAAGCGGGTGTTGGCCAGAGTTGGAGTGGTCAGAGGTTTTGCCCACCCTTACCGCCAATGCGATTTTTTCATCCTGGTCATCCGTTGTCATCCATTCCTTGTTGAACCTGGACAGGTATACCTTCAAGCTTTCGTCTTCCCTTTGTTTGACGGTTAGAAGGTATGTTGCTGGGCACCTTCTCCTCCTGCTGGTCATGAACTGTGTGAGGAATAGGCAGACCAGTTCTCCAAAGCTGTCCACTGATTTGGGAGCCAACGACTTGAACCACACCCTTGTACATTTCCATGTGAGCCTTGAAGGTTTCTAGGTGGTCAAGGGGGTCCCTGGTCCCATCGTACATTTCCATTTGAGGGCCAAAGACAATCCCTCCATTTTGGATCTGTATAGTCACGTAATGCTATATAATACTTAGGGTAATAAATTAAAATGGATTGGCTGTATTTTTCGTGAGCTATATATAGTTAAGAAAGTAACTATTAGTGAAGTTGCATATTTTTTAAATTTTTTCTTAATGGTTAAGGATGTTAAAAAAATACTTAAAAGAAAATAATAAAAAAAATAAAAATTTTAAATACACTATAAAGTAATAAAGAAGTAGAAGGAAGTAGTAAGCTTATAATTATCCTATAACACGAAGGAAAAAAATATTACTTTATGTTCAATGATAAATTTAGATTCAAAAGAAAGAAATCAAACCTAGCTAGTAACACCATACGTAAAACCAACAATTAATATAGTCATCCTGATCCAGACAAAAAAAAAATATAGTCATCCTGATCGTTAATGATCCGGTTTGGTTCGAAATAATAAAATAAAAATAGAAAGACTAATTCCAAGATTCTCATGCCGACAGAGCTCAAAAACAGACAAGCATTGTTCCTAACCCAAATTAATAAAGGAATAGGTTTAAACAGGGCAAGCAGAAAACAAGAACAAAGTCTCTACGCATAAAACACATAATCTTCCATTTTCTTTGCTCCTACACAACCGTTCTTCCTCTTGCAAAACAATATACCATAAAATAAAGAATGCTTTTGCATGAAGTACTTCGGGAGCCAATCAAACGATGGATTGGTAGGCATCACATCGTAAACAAGTTGATCATTGGCACACATTATTCCATTAATCTAAGGGTGACAATCTCTAATAATATTATTAGATTGCTTCGCCACTTTAACCCAAATTATAGATTGCTTCGCCCCTACTATTATTACTCTTGGCTTACATATATGGCTGCCGGCATCCATTTGTTTGTATTTGTAGTCTATCAGAATTTATTCTAACTAAAGAAGCTTCCTCTTCTTTCCCTGTACGCGACACACAAGCGTTCTTTAGCATAAGATTGATTCAGATCAAAGTTGTTTAGTCCTCTGAGAGTTGCATCTTTCGTTAGGCATGGCTCCAGCTGCTGCAGGAGAGAGGACATTGAAGGAGACACCAACATGGGCTGTTGCACTTGTTTGTGCCGTTTTCGTGATCATTTCAATTCTTATTGAACAGGGGATTCATTCTCTTGGAAAGGTATGACTTTTATGCTTGTGTAGTTATGCAACTACATACTTAAAAGTTTTGTGTCCAGTTTTAGCTGATTGACGGCCAGCATAAACACTAGTACAACGTTTTTAGATCGATGCTGACTGACACTGTTATGATGAAACATTCGTGACATGCAGTGGTTTCAGAAGCGCCAAAAGAAGGCCATGAGTGAGGCTTTAGAGAAGATTAAGGCTGGTAATTAAATCATTTGTAATCAAATCGTGTTGATGATTGAAAATATATACTTAAAATAAAAGTTAATTATTTTGATCTTTTTATTATGAATTGGATGCAGAGTTGATGCTACTAGGCTTCATATCTCTGCTAATTACGTTTGGGCAACAGCACATTGCGAAGATATGTATCCCTGAGAAAGCGGGCAACATCATGCTTCCATGTAAAAAGGAGTACTACCCCAAGGAAGAAGATAACGAAAAAGATGAGAATGATGGTGGTGACAGGAGAAAGCTATTGGGGTATGCCGGAGATGTTGTATGGCGGCGGGTACTTGCCCCAGCCGGTGGTGGAAGTGATCACTGTTCCAAATATGTAAGTGAAATATATATACGAATTTCATTCTAATAGTAGTACCACTTCAAAATTAGGCAGGCAGGTCTTATCTTTTTATATAAATAATATATATACATATATATGATCTTGTTTGTGGATTTCAGAACAAAGTAGCGTTGATCTCACAGTCCGGGGTACACCAACTCCACATCTTCATATTTGTGCTTGCGGTCTTTCATGTTCTCTATAGTGTTATTACCATGGCTCTGGCAAAGGCCAAAGTATGTTGCTTCTCTCTGATTCTAATTTCTACAACATATATGCATGAAGATTAATTCAGTTCCATTTTTTTATTTTTGTACAAAAAGGCCGGGGATGGAGCATTAATAACCAATATTTTCAAAATACAAATGATCTATCACTTCATGTACATGCAGGTGAAGAAATGGAAAGCGTGGGAACAGGAGACCACATCTCTGGAATATCAATTTACCAATGGTAATGATCATTCTTTGGAAAAACATTGAATCAGTTGTTTTTTATTTATTTATTTGAAGTGGTTGATGAGTTGGTGTGTTGTTGTTCGTAGATCCCTCTAGATTTAGGTTTGCTCGTCAAACCTCTTTTGTTCGGCGGCATAGCGGCTTCTCAACAACACCTGGTATCAGATGGATTGTAAGATGTATTCTTCTAAAATTTCATTAATGATACATACAAATTTTTGAAAGGCACCGCACGTTTGTGTGAAGTGGATGCCATTCGCCTTCTATAAAGAGAATCTCTTCATTCTCTCTAGAAAACTCAAATCACTCCAAGTGCCTCCGCCGGAGAGGAGAATGAGAGCTGTGATATGTTTTTCACCCTCATCTCCATCTCCATTTCATTTCCACTACCATTGTGTGAACATACTTCTATATATGGTAGTGTTTTTTTTTTCTCTCCTCCCCTCCACTGGTTCGATTTTCGTCAGATCTACTGCACTCCGGCCACCATTAGTCAACACGCGCCCCACCATGCAACCTTATTACCGCCGATCTACTAGGACGACATAGATCGGGTCAAAAATCTCGACGCATGACCCTCACGCACAACTTGCTTTCGTGCATGGTCTTTACGGGCCGCCGTGTCCCGACGACTCCACCGGCTACATGCGTTATACCAGCAAATTCTCCAATTCACGATCTTTCAGATTTGCCTCACTTCACCTCCCAACCATCGGTGCGTGGCCACCACGTGCCACTACAGAGGAATGGAAAGATAGATGATTCATCGCAGATCAGTCCATCCGAGGCCGGCCTTTCTACTATATTATTAATTTTCCTAATTGATGATCTTGAAAAATAGACTACAGATCTCTCTAAAAAATATCTTTAGACAACAAACTGCAGTACACCTATAACTTACACCTCCTCCAGCGGTGACTTACTTAAAAGTAAAATCATCTTTTAAGATGACGCTCTCTTCGTAGGTCATGGGTGGGGATCAATAAATTGGTCCCATAATTTTTTTTATTTTTTTTATTTTCATCACTTTTATATTGTAGTTATTGTATTGGAATCTCATCTTCTTCTTGTATATCATCTTTTCATTTTCTAATGCATGTACGTACGTACACAAACATTAAAGTGAGATATTAATATTAATTGTACGTTTCGTGTACTGTACACCTAAACGAGATGAATGGTTTAATGCTTTTCTCAGGTGGCATTTTTTAGGCAATTCTTTCGTTCGGTAACGAAGGTTGACTATCTGACCATGCGTCACGGATTTATCAACGTAAGTGGCCATCTTTTTGATCTGTCATGTGCATCACCGGTCCCCGGCCCGGCTTCCCCTCCTCCGGCCTCTTCCTTTTTCCCCAATTTAATTAATGATCATCACTATTTTGCTAATTCCTTCCTTAATGTTTAATTATTCATTATATAAGACGTATTACATCATGAAAGTAATTACTTTGGCAGGCCCACCTCGCACCAAATAGCAAATTTAACTTTCATAAGTACATCAAGAGATCAATGGAAGATGATTTTAAGGTGGTCGTCGGTATTAGGTACGTACGTAAAGTACTCTCTCTCTCTCTCTCTCTCTCTCTCTCTCTCTGCGTGTCCTGGCCGCCGACTCTTCATATGATCATCATGTGTGTGTCTTATTTGTGTTTATACTTATACTATATATATAGCCTAACAATGGATATATGTATATTGATATTACAGTTTACCATTATGGATATGCTGTATCCTCTTTCAGCTCTTAAACGTGTATAGTAAGACATCTATCTCTCCCCCTATATATCTAGCTAATTAGCTAATTCTTTTCCTAGATCATTAACTAATTGCAGTTTTTATATATGATTTGATGATTTCCTCCATGCAACTTTCACTACTGACCAAAAGCTTTTATATATCGTGCATGTACTTATGAACAGAATGGTACACGCTTTCGGTGATATCATTCATACCGCTAGTGGTAAGACAATCTCACACGCTGCCTTTAATTTGTTTTTTTCAAAGCTTTGTATAATTAATAAATATACATATATACATACATTATATATATACACACACACATTACATACGCGACAAATTTGCAAAAAATTGATAATTAACGTCTTCAACGCTAGCTAGCTAGCTAGCTAGGAGATAAAATATAACGTCTTTAATTAATTGGTTGAGTGGTTAATATCGATCGACTGTCACTTATATCGCGGACGTACGTACTGATCATGTCATGTGACCTGCTGGCAGATACTTCTAATGGTTGGAACAAAGCTTGAAGTTATAATCATGGAAATGGCTCAAGAAATACAAGATCGAACAACTGTGGTGAAAGGAGCTCCTGTGGTAGAGCCTAGTAACAAATATTTCTGGTTCAATCGACCCGACTGGATTCTTTTCTTGATACATTTTACTTTGTTTCAGGTACGTACCTCTAACTACGTACATCGACTAGCTGTCGATACATCAAAAAATAATTTAATTTGACTAAGTAACGACCAAACCAAATTGTATTTGTAATTCGAATCCATCCCATGACCCATATATATGTTGAACAAATAAAGTCAACATTAATATATAATATATCAATTATATATAAGGTGAAGTATAGATCATTTGAGCATAAAACAAGGGAATCGCGAAATTAAGTGGTTACATATATCATAATATAACACGTACGTAGTGCATGCAATTGTGTTGTATGTGCCCATGCATCAGCTATATATACGTACAACGAATCGATTCAAAATTTTTAGAGTATTTTTCTAAATTCTAGGATTGGGATTGAGAAAGAGATAAATACAAGAAATAAGTTATATAATATTTATTAGTCATTTAACTATGATGCCCGATAAACTCATAAATTAAGGCAATTAAAAATATTATATGGTACCCTACTTTATATGTTTATCTTTCTCCCACTTTTAAGTAAAGTTATTTTAAAAAAAAAAATCTTTAAGTTGAAATAAAATTCGAGAAGATGATCGAAATCTACAATCTATATATAATATAAACGCAAAATTTTAATTACATTTTCAGATTTCATTTTTGGTAATTTTCCTCGATGCTCCTAGACGTACTAATGAGATTTAAGATTTTGTATAATTTCTAGATTTAGAAATAACGTCATGTGGTACGAAAAAATCAGAAAGAAAACCCTCTTTTAATTTTTCCAAAGGTAATTAACCAAAACCATATTACCGTGTCACATTTTTCCATGTGATAGCTTAAATAAAATAAACTAATTTTTTTAAAATAATAAATGAAAAAAATAATGGTTTTATATCTAAGAATTAATTCTTAATAAAGAGAGGAGAACGCTGGCCATCCCTCGGTACGTGGCTGCCACAATAGGTGGCTGTTTCTTTTCTTTTTCTTTTTTAAAAAAGAAACAGTTATATAATATTTTTTAATATTAAAATTAGATTATTATTTTATAAAATAATTTATCTTTAAAAAACATTTAAATAGGCACGACAATTTATAAAATTAAAAAAATACGAGAAATATCTCATACCTAATTATATATTAATTAGAAGGTATTGATTCTAAAAATTTCTAAAAATTTCTATATATCTATAGGATCTTAAATCTAAGTACTGTGGAATTGGAAGCGTTTAACCAAAATTTCGATCGTTAATTTTCTTCATATAAAAAGAAAAAAGACATTACAAACGCTCTATCTAATTATCCTAAGCATGCAGCAGCTAGCTTGGGTCATGTGTTGTGACGATAATATTTCAATTCGAGCTAGCTGACTATTTTACTTTTCAATTTACAGAATGCGTTCCAAATGGCTTATTTTCTGTGGATTTGGGTAAGTGCAACTATTAATTTCCAACTGATCCGGACGTGCGTTGCATACATACATACATATATATATATATATATATATATATATATATATATGATATATATGATCTTTAAAATCAACATAAATCCTCTTATATATATTAAACTAATTAATTAAAAAATATTAATGCCATTGCAGTACGAGTTCAAGTTGACGTCTTGCTTCCATGAAAATTTGGCAGAAGTCTTGATAAGGGTTTTACTTGGTGTAGCCCTTCTGGTATTGTGTAGCTATATCACCTTCCCTCTCTATGCCTTGGTGACTCAAGTGAGTAGTTCTAACTTCTAATTAGCTGAATATGTAAATTAAACAGAAATCAAGAGACTATATATATAACAGTACTATTGAAATATTTGCAGATGGGATCTCACATGAAAAAGGCAATATTTGAAGAGCAAACAGCAAAAGCGCTAAAGAAATGGCAGAAAGCTGCAAGGGAGAGGAAGAAGTTGAGGAAGAGTGGGACAGATGTTTCCTCTACGTTCATGAGTGGAGAAAATACTCCAAGTCATGGCTCATCACCCATACACTTACTCCACAAGTATAAAACCAATTCTGCGGACATTGAAAGTCCTGATCTCGGCTCTCCTAGGGCTTACCATTCTGAAACCGAACTCTCAGAGATTGAAGGTCCTACACGTCTTTCTAGTGACGATATTCATGAACCAAGAAGACATAACAATCGGGGAATAAATGTTGAAGCTCATAATTGTGGTGATTTCTCTTTTGTTAAGCCCTGATATTAGTTGTTCAAATAAAGATGTAGAAATGGTCTTAAACTAATAATTAAGAGGGTTCTTTCAAAATGGGAAGTAAATTCAACTTCCTGTATAAACAAGAACAAAAACGAATAGCATTAATATCTAGTCCTTTTGCTTTGTTTTGTTTTGTTTTGTTTGTTTGTTTTTTTTTTCTTGCTCTGATCTTCAGATACATGAGCTTTATTTGCCCAAATAATCATAATAATAAAAAGTCTCTAAGTTTGAAGTCTAGCTAATTATGAAGAGATGACCACGAACGATTCATATGAAAAGGAAGTATCCAACAATGAGGATCATCTAGTTTTGTTAGCTACATGATGGCTCATAAAGTATTGAAACGAAGAAATTCAACGTCAAACAAGTCCTCGAAGTTTAATTATGGAACCAATTGATGTTCTCATGCAAGGAGTCACGTACCCAAGGAGAGAAAGAGATCAGGTTAAAGGACAAGAATTCTCATTAATTATGTCAATTGCGTTACATATGCGTGTTTATAAAACAACAGAAACTGTAATTTCCCATGAATGAGTTTTGCGGCAAAATGCAGACTTTTTATGCAAAAAATCCTATTCCCACAAAATCGTGTTGTGGGAAGCTCGTGAGATAAAAATCGCGGGAAAAAAATATTATAACCCATCAAAGATTTAAATCGTGGCCAATACCTATCTTTTTCCATGACACTTCTCGTAGCCAGAGCCAATGAAGTTTGCCGCAAAAGCACATCCATTTTCGTTTATGCTTGTGGGAATAAGAGCAATTACCGCGAGAGGTACTGGTGGGTATTAGTATTACCCACTAAAACATTTGGTGGCAAAAACTTCTTTCGGAATAAGAATAGTAGTGAGATCACTCCACTACCCAAACACAACCTTAGGGCTTGTAATTTGGATAGTGAGATCACTCTACTACTATTCACTACTAAGTTTTATTATTATTTTTTTACTACTATTCAATATTTTATTATTAATTTTCATTATTCTTCATAGATCATCTTAGATCAACTTAGTACACAAACGTATTATTTAAGCAATGTGGAGTTCTTGTATTACCTTGGCAATAGGCTACATTGTAACTTTCACAAAGTATTAAGTAAAAGCTATATTTAATACATATTACTATATTTATATATAGTAAAACTAATAACAAATATTTATAAATATATGTATTTATATAAAATATATATAAGAAGTAGGGCGGGAGGTGGGGCGGGGACCCAGGCTAGCCCACCCTTGCCCCTACCACCGCTTGGGCTGGCGAGGTTGTCCGCCCCACCATGTAGGGGCGAGGTGGTGGGGCGGGGTGGACAGGAGTGGAGTGCGGAGCCCCGTTGCCCATCCCTAATTCAAAGTAGTTTGTAATATACATATTGGACATTACTCATCCGGGGCTAATTCTTCATTCAAGTTTGTACCATTTTGCCTCCATCACATTGACGTTTAAATTGAGAAAAATTTGGATAGTGAATTGATACGAAAGTTGAATAAAAATATTATTAGAATATTAATTTTTAATGTTATTATTTTAAAATTTTAAATTATTTATTATATTTTATATGAGAATTTAAAAAATTATAATAATTAAATAATATAAAATAAAATCAAATCAAATATTTTTTATATCCAAACGTAAATTAAACTGTGTAAAGTTAAATTTTCATGTCTAGTTACAATAAATTAAGTTGAATATTTTTTTATTAGATGAGAACCGACTTCAACACACGTTTGAACGACGGATTGAATTAAAATTTAAATTGAGTTGAACTGCCAGGTTACCTTTTTCTTCAGGAAATAGTGTATAGGCCGCGTGTTAAACAATTGTGGAGCCCCCCGCCAGCCATCTCGCGTCAACTTTGGAATCAATGGCTACTGTGTAACGGACCACTCTCTAACATCCACTTCCATTCCATAATTATTTTATAAAATATTTAGTGTAAAAATATACTTACAATTTATTTATAATTTATGTTCAATCGATCAATACAATTATACCATTCTATTATAAACAAATTTTAATATTATAAAATTATCCTTCATTTTATGTAGAGTGGGAAAATAGTTACAGCAAGTCTATCATTTTTCAAATATTTTAAGCCTACATCACACCATTCACTTAATAACATGTAATTTATTATTTTTGATATTTTATTTTAATATTTAAATATAATAAAAATAAAAAATTATATATTTATTAGATGGAGTCGTGTGGTGTACGGTTGATCTTTAGTATCTCTTTTATTTCATTTTGTCTTTTTCCTCAAAATACATAGATTGACAAATAAAATAAAATTAGTAATGCCTAAATACAATTATAAATTATGCGAGCATGGATATTTTTAAAAAAAAAAAAAGATTTATTATTAAAAATTAATTTTTATATGCATCTTATATTTATTATTATTTTTTAAAACGTGGGGGACGGTTTTGCATTACAACTATAAATATCATTCTTATTTATTATTTCTGTTCGGACTATAGACTGCACCAAAGTCGAGAAAACATTCTTAAAGAAAGTTAATATTTTTAATTGACAATTTTGTGATATCGAAATATATTATGTTGTTTTGTTTGTGACTTGTAAAATATGTTAGTTTTAGGAATGAATTTTATTTGATAATGTGATATTCATTCCCTGCACTGCGAGATGTACAAGGAGTGTAAAAGCCGGTTCGATCGACCACAGTTCAGACATCGTCAGGGAACGTGGTCAAATATCCTCAATCAAAGGCAGAGACTCGAAGTAGACGCGTGATCAGGTGATGTGGTCAGATTTTGGACTGTTGCTGACATGCTGACATTGCTGAGAGAAACAGACAATATAATTTAATTCATTTATTCCGCGGCTCGACCTGCTACTTTATTTAAGGAACGAGGACGACTTTAGTACTGGGCCACTGGCTACTTTGCTAGTATATTTCACACCGTAAATGCTTCTTCATTCTCCTTCTTCGACACAAAACCATCGTTTTTACGTTTATCAGTAACCTCAACATCTCTCTCTCTCTCTCTGAATTCTAGCTCAAGCAAATAATAGCACCATGTTGGTTTGGTGCCATCTGTATTTGAGCGTCTCGGTTCTGCTCGGAGGAGGTAGGGTCAGGGCAACAACCGAGACTAGTAGTTCGCAGTCGAGAGAGCTAAATCAGACGCCCACATGGGCTGTTGCTGGTGTTTGTGCTGTCATCATCATCATTTCCATTGCCCTGGAGAAGTTCCTTCACAGACTTGGAACGGTAACTTTTTTTGTGTTTCTCTCTGCCATTTAATTATTTTGCTGCAAATTAAAGACGTTTCTCATTATTTTTCTTCTCCTTTTTTCTTTTCGGTCTCTAATTTGTACCAATTTGTATGTGTGTTGGCTCTTACTTAGGGCACTAGCATTGGCTTGGCCAAAGTTAAAGATTGGCTAAAATTTAAATAATATGTACTAGAAATACTCCACATTGGATTAGCCAAGTCTAAAATAAAATAGACTTTTGCAATAGTGATTGGCCAAAGATAGAGAATCACTATTGATTCACCAAACATTAAAATATTAATTTCTCACTTCAAGAAAATATTAAAATATTAATTTTTCACTTCAATAAAAATACTATTTGGTTTGTAATTAAGAAATTTAGATAAAAATTTAGATGAATTTAATTAATATTTTTTATTATTAACATTAAATGAATTTTAAAAATATAAATTTTTTAATATTAATTTAATTAGAATATAATTATTATTAATATTCAATTGCTAGAATTATAAAATGTGATACAAATAAATTAAATAAAAAAAAATTATTAATTTAATAATATTTTATTATTATATAGAGAGTAAATGGTTAATCCAATGTGGAGATTGAATGTAAATAGAATAAGTAAATGTAAAAATATGAGATATTGGTTAAAATTTAAAGATGCATTTGGCCAAGTTAATGCTAGTGCTCTTATCCCACCAATTTGGCTGAGCAAATGATTTCTTCGTTCTTTCGACCCCCATTTTCCAAACTCTTCTATCCAATTAGTTAATTCCTGTCTGAGAACAATTCTCTACCCAACCAAAACACCGAGTGAAACTTCCTATAGCACGGGCCTATCCTCAAATCTCGACTCAGCGAATTTTATCTGTCGCATATTAAAGATGCTATGGTTCTCAGAAAATTTTTGAAGTCATAGTAATGGAGGAACTCAAAATCCATAAATTGGAGGTTAAAAAAAATGTTTTTATCTGTGGATATAATTTCCCACCTGTCGATGTACCTGGTTTCTTGGGAAGCTCCATGTTCTTAGCAAAGAAAAAGTACAATTCAAACCTGTGAATTTTGATAACTGGAATAAAAAGGCGTTTAGGACAATCAAATGGCACCAGGAAGGTCTGTCTATAACAAATTACCACCAGGAAGGGGAAGTTGAGATATGTTTCTACTTGGCTAAGGCCTAAATGTGCTCTTTTTTTTTTTTTTTCATTTCATTTCATGATGTTCTATTTCGCTTTCTTGTGATTGACCCTCTTTTTATATTTTAAAATCTGGACACGGTGGCTTACAGAAAGGCACAAGAAAGCTCTATTTGAAGCTCTGGAGAAAGTTAAAGCGGGTAAGAATATAGATCACAATTGATTGTGATTTTGATCTCATGGAACTAGGAAAGTCATTTGCTTGGGTTGGTTGTTTCCTCTTTATTTGGCATGTTTTCTGTTTTGGGGTGCTTGTGTGGAACCACCTAACTTTGATGCAATCACTGCAGAGCTGATGGTTCTAGGTTTCATCTCACTACTCCTTACCTTTGGGCAGAGTTACATTGCTGGAATCTGTCTTCCAGTAAAGGTATTGAAAAATATGTTGCCATGTCGATATACTGGTGAAGATGACTCAAGTACAGAAAGTCATCGCAGACTATTATGGTTTGACCGCAGATTTTTAGCTGCTGGTAGCTACGCTTCTAATTGCAAAACAGTAAGTGTATCTATTGCCAAGCTTAGTCTTGAATATTGAATTTCGTCCATTTTCATGAGTGGAATATAACCAACGGACTTTTGCTAGCTATTTTTATTTTGTTAGGGTTGGGGGCTTTAGACAAAACAAGAGTTACATAGCAAAGCTTCTAGCACATACTGAATCTAGCCTACATGCCAGGACGAAACCAAGGGAAGCCTGTAGGCATCTTGGCCCCCCTTGTTTCTTAACATTTTAAATAGTTTTTTTTATATAGTTAAATGTGTATATAATTGGAGAAAATATTAGCTTTGACCTCTATAAGAAAAATCGTATTCATATGGTTGATTTATTGCTCAAAATTCAACCCATTTAACCTGCAACCATTTTATTTTTATAAACCATGAAAAAAAGAACCAAACTAGCATACAATATGGAATAATACCTCTTATTTGCATCTCTTAGGCAAGTTTGGAGAGTGAGATGAGAATTTTTGGTTTTAGATGAAAGTTTAGAATATTATTTTTTAATATTATTATTGTTTTGGGATTTGAAAAAGTTAGAATTGTTTATTATATTTTGTATGGGAATTTAAAAAAGGTGTAATAATGAGATGAGATGAGATGAAAATTTTGTATTTTGTCTTTGCCCCCAAATCTGCCCTAAAATTGTCAATTAAGTTTGGTCTTATGGAATTCTTTTGTTACGATCTTTCCTTAATATGACTGGATTTAGGCACCTTAGATGTGGGTTGTTTTCATATTTGTATTTTTTGAAGTTTCGGATTTGATTAGCTTATATATACACACATGCATCCATCCATACATACACACGCAGGTCTATGGTTTAGCTGGATTAAATACATGTTGCAATTGTGCTATCTCTTGGGATTCCTTGTAATTAAAAAAACTTACAATTTGGAAAGTTGTAAAGGGAAACTACATTATCCCTTACTCTTTTATTTTCGTATTTTGAATAGACTAATGGATTGGATACTATACCCCAACATCATTTGGACCTTGGGATAAGGAGTTATAGTTCCATCCTTGCCTACATGTTTCTTATTCAATCATAATAGGTGCCAAAATGAAACATTATTAATTGGGTTGAAGACAATTATGTTTAAATACAATCACTCACAAGCAATCATTATAGCAAATATTTTGGAATCATGCTGCACTGATTCTTGCATGCAGATTCTTAAATATCTATTATTTTATTGGCAATCCTGAAGCCACTGACTTGTGTTGAATATTAAGTTTTGATCACAACCTAAATATTGGTTTTAATCACTGCATGAGTGAACAGGATTCAATTGTGTCAAACTCAGTAATTGGATTTTGTCACAGGGTTATGCACCGCTTATATCAGTCGAGGGATTACACCAGTTGCACATCCTCATATTTTTCTTAGCATTCTTTCATGTGCTGTATGGTGCTATCACAATGATGCTTGGCAGGCTAAAGGTAAAAAAAACTTTGTAATCATATGTTCTTGTTTTTTATTTTTTGACGTCATATCATCTAGATCCATACTTGGAATCTTAGGGTATAATGTGTTGGTTCTCATCTTCAGATGTTCCCTTCCTTTTTGACTGAAGATAATAAATATAAAACCTCCTGAGAATGCTATGGTCTCTTGGAGAACGATATTAGCTTTGGCAAAGCACATCAAGAAAAAATTAATTGGAGGGTCCTTAACTGTATAAAACTGTCTGGATGCATGTTTTATTACATCGTTTGGCTTGGAAATGCAGGATAAATACTCTCTTTATTTTCATTTATAATCTGGGTTTTCTTGCTTGGTTTTAGATACTTGGCTCATTTCAGCCACTTGGTCTGATTTCCATTATTACTAGTTATGGCTATTGTTGTAAAACATAGAGAGAACACAAACAAGAGGGAAAAACCATTTGTTCAAACTTGTGTTTATTCATTACTGTACCACTATATATACCAAACATACAATTGGCAATTATACCCTCATGATTAGAATAATACCCTCTAACACTCCCCCTCAAGTTGGAGCACATATATCATATAAACCTAGCTTGGAACAAATAAACTTTAACCGACTATGACACACGGACTAAGTAAACACATCTGTTTACTTGTCAAAAAAATAAAAGTAAACACATGCAAGTTGATCATCATACTTCACAAACATATTCAAGTTGATCATCATACTTCATAGAAGGTGTGGAAATGTCACCATTCAATATCTTATCTTCGAATGGAGTGACAATCAATCTTTGTGTGTTTAGTTGTCATGGAATACATGATTAGAGGCAATATGTATTGCAACTTGATTATCACAAAAAAATTGAAGAGGAATAGGAGCTGGTAATCCCTTGAAGGAAGTGTTGCAACCATGTCAACTCACTAGTAGTGTGAGCCATATAGTGCCTTTTTTAACTAGCATACAACACATGGATACTCCTCCTAAGCAACAAGCCCAGATGGTTGCTCCGACAATAGTCTACCGAGTGACTATTGCGATCATAATGGGTGCACTTACGAGATTCACGACCTTGACTGTGACCATCCTTGGTGTCACGTCCCCCACGTGCACCATGACCTCCACGCCCGACGTGAGGAACATTGTGACTCCCATAAGAGGTAACTAAAGCAAATCTCACTACTATGATCAGAAGACAAATGAGATCCATGTCTAGACAATGTGGCATATTGAAGCCGAGAGAACACAACAGGAAATGAGCGAAGCTTTGTACTAGCCAAAATTTGGGAACGAATAGACTCATATTCTAGCTTCAAGCCACCAAGGAACCGAACAACATTATAGTCTTCATGTTGTTGTTGCATATGTGAAACATCAGAAGTAATAGGTTGATACATTTTGAGCTCTTCGCATTTACTCATCACCAAGAATAATACTCTTTAAGACCCAAAGTACCTTGTTCCAACCCAAAGAATTGCTTACACAACTCATAAGTGTAAGTCATGTTCCCAACACATGAATAGATCTGCTTGAGATGCCCCCACACTTCTCGAGCAGTGTCAAGATGCATCAAACTAGAACAAATATTAGGCTCAATGCTAGACAACATCAAGGACAAGATTTGAGCATCTTCTTGTTCCCATTGAGCAAATGTAGGACTAGTTGAGTATGGTTTTGTAACAACCAAGTGGCTAGAAGACCCTTGCCCTTTAAAAATACTTCAATAGATTTTGATCAAAGCACATGGTTCTTTCCATTCAATTTTACCGAGGTCATAGACACACTAAACTTGATGTAAGAGACAATGACTCAAATTTAGTAGACATGGGGGCTGAAAAATACCACACAATCAAACCCAAAGATAGCAAACCAATATAAGATGTGAATCTGAAAAATATAAACCAAGCTGAAGTTGTATGAAATATGCAGAAAGTACAAAAGAAACAGACCTGAATGACCGGATTTCGGCTTGTACCACTTGATTAACAACAAATATCAGTGAAAATAACTTAATATTGGCTCTGAACCAGTTTCTATCGGCTCCGAAGTAGTTTGTTTGGATCTGAAACGGTCTGTATTAGCTTGAACTGGTCTGTATTGGTTGGAATCGGCCTGTATCGGGCATGTGTTAGGCATATCAGATCCGAACCGTGTATGTACCGGTACAGATGACCTTGTACTAGATCCGGCTTGAAACCCAGATTTGTTTCATCTTAAACGAGAATAAGTGGGCTATGAGTTACCTTATTCTCATTACCGAATAGGCACTATTCTAGATAGGAGCAGACACTTAATCCAGGTTAAGGATGTCCTCACCCCAAGGCTGAATACCTAATCATCACAATCAAACACTCCCGCAGCTTTGATGTTGTTGGCAACGGGTGGCCCTACCAGTGGCCTCTAATGACGGGAAAGTCATTGGAAGGTACCGAAGATGATGGTGAGCTCAAATCTGGCAGGAAATACTGGATATGACGTTAGAAAACACTGGAAACAATGTAAACCCGAGTGTTGTGCCGGAAAAGTCCATTCTGGCCACACCCAGTGGCATCGCTGAACCATCAACCACCACAGATAGGGCTGGTGACCACAACCAGCCCCTACCAACTGACAACCTACGACATTAATGCCATCAAACCACCACCACTTAGAAGTGACTCAGTTTGCTTCTTTTCCTTTTTTTTTTTTTTGAATTTATACAAGCAAACAGGGGCAAAATCAGATGGAATGAACAACAATTTAGAAAGCACTCTCTGAAACCATGTTGTAAAATATAGAGAGCACAAACAAGAGGGAAAAACCATTTTTTCAAACTTGTGTTTATTCTTTTCTGTTCCACTATGTATATTAAATATACAATTGATGATTATATCCTCATGAGTTATACTTTTTACAATATCTCCCTCTTAACAGCTATAAACCAGAAAAGATCACAATATTAGTTTGAACTTTGAAGCTGTGGGAAGAATGCCACCAACGGGATGGATTAATATAGCTATGGGCCAACTTATCTATAACTGTTCTAGACTAAAACAAAAAATTTCCCATACACTGCATTGGAGGAGATGCAGTGCCCCGTTCTAATTGTTAAATATATGACTTCTGGTCCAAACCTATAAAAGGAAAGGGCTATGCCTTACAGTCTTGCTTCCAATTCTAATTGCCATTGTAGCATGTGGGTACTGTTAGGGAAATTCGTAAAATACTTTTACGCACATACTCAACGATCAACTTATAATGGTCATGATCATGTCAAGTACCAATGAAAATTTATATTCGATTATATCTAACAGTTTTCTCGGTTTCTTTGCACAGATTCGTGGCTGGAAGCAGTGGGAGCAGGAGACGTCATCCCATGATTATGCGTTTTTCAATGGTATGCCATCCCGTGATATAGAGAAAGCTTTTCCCTTCATGTCATAGCTTGAAAGTTACAGCTCCTCACTCCTGAACATCAATTTCACCTCTCAACAGCTGGATGCGTGTGCCTTCTTCAAACCTAAACTCTGGATTTCCTTTTAGTGCAGATCCTTCAAGATTCAGGCTTACACATGAGACATCATTTGTTAGAGCACACTCCAGTTTCTGGACCAGGATTCCATTTTTCTTTTATGTTGTAAGAATATCCTCTAACTTGCACATCTTGTTTTTTGTCTCGTTATTTACATTTTTATGGTAATAAGCTGGAGGTATAAATGCCATGATGCCAAGGAGATGAACTTTTCAGCTGCAACTTAAATAGTTGCAGTTATATACTAATGGATGCAAAAAAATTTTGAAAGATCAAGGAAGTGACTAGATTTGTGAGAGGTAAGTGTTGCACCAGTGAAAGAGAGAAGATATGGACTATGTGATTTGATGATGTGTTATGAAGGATTTACAAAAAAAATGCAGGTCCCCTGCACCCTACAGTAGTATGGTCAGAGGCATGATGAAAGAAGTTGTGATATTTGACTTATATTACACATCCATGGCCTGCCTATATGAAACTTTTTATATGTGAACTTACATAGATTATAAAATAATATATTGTACAATTGCCTAAATAAGGTTTGAACGATATCTTTAAAGCCTATTAAGTGTGATCCATAGAATGAAATAATCGGGCCACTTTTCTAGAAGTACATTATTTTAGTCAGATCGTTTGCGTTAAAATTAGAATTTGGGCACCATATGCGGTTATGGTCCCCACTCCAGTTTCACTCTTGACTAAAATATATCCCATCGCTATGAGATTATAATGAGAGTAAATATTGAATGTGGAAGGCTAAAGCCTCGTTTGTTTTCGGAGATGAGATGAGATGAGTTGAGATTAAAATTAAAAAGTAAAATAAAGTATTATTAGAATATATTTTTTAATATTATTTTTGTTTTGGGATTTGAAAAAGTTGAATTGTTTATTTTATTTTGTATTGGAAGTTGAGAAAGTTGTAATGATTAGGTGAGATAAGATGAGATGAAGTTGAAAAAGTTGAATTTGGAATTTGAGAAAGTGTAATGATGAAATTGAGATGAGATGAGATGTTTTCCCAAAACAAACGAGGCAAACCACTGCACTCTTCTTGATCTCCAATAGCTACAAGTACGCCTCTCTAAAAAATTTCTGCGATAGTTTGACATGCGATCTTGGTTTATTGGGAATCTCTATATCCAACATTACCCTCATATTACAATTAAGCAATTAAAATAATTAATTAATCAAGTACAAAAAAAAAAACAAGAAACTTAAACTTCACTGCTTTATTTATTCATGTTCTATACAAATTCTATTCCTACGCGTAGCACAACCACCATCTAGCTAGCAAGAGTTAGACTAGAATCACAAAGGAGTGTGTAGCCATTTTTTGTTCTTAACTTCTTCAAATATATATCTTTTTGCAGGGATGCTTCTTCAGACAATTTTTTAGGTCTGTTAGTCATGCTGACTACTTAACATTGCGCAATGGTTTCATCACTGTGAGTTTTTGTTACATAATTCCAGTCTTAGTAGGATATGTCATCATTTTATGACATTTCTACATCTATAGGTCCACTTCGCTCCTGGAAGTAAATTTAACTTCCAGAAGTATATCAAAAGATCATTGGAGGATGACTTCAAGGTAGTTGTTGGTGTAAGGTAATGGTCACTTCATTTGATCTCTCGTTTACTTCAATATAACTGTGGCTTTCAGTAGGCAATCCCCTATAATCTATCTGGAGCATGAGTTTCATAAGTTCTTTTCGTAATGTTGTTGCAGTCCTGTCTTGTGGGCATCATTCGTGGTTTTTTTGCTATTAAATGTTAATGGTAAGCCCCTATTTCTTGAAAGCCTATTGGATTAGATTCTGCAATTTTCAGTAAAAGTTGAATTGTCCTTTCCAGGATGGCAGGCATTGTTTTGGGCATCTTTAATCCCTGTGATTGTGAGAAATCCTCTTTTCTTTTTCTCTCTTTTTTTTTTTTTTTCAGCCAGGTTTCCAGATTGTTAGGAAATGAAAAGTTATAACCTTTTTATTGATGGCAGATAATCTTAGCTGTTGGAACAAAACTTCAAGCCATTTTGACGAAGATGGCTCTTGGGATTATAGAAAGGCATGCAGTGGTCCAAGGGATTCCTCTTGTGCAAGGCTCAGACAAATACTTTTGGTTTGGTCGGCCTCAATTAGTTCTTAATCTTATCCATTTTGCGTTGTTTCAGGTATTGCATACTAGATCTAGAGGTTCCTACGACTTTGGTTAGAATGATCTGATTAATGTTATTTGGTCATTAGGTTTGTACAGTTGAGAGGCCATTGCATTGAGATTGTGGTGAATAAAAATAAAAGTGCATGCGGCTGGATCTTATGATTAGGATAGATTGATTGGATTAAAGCTAGAATCCTCATTGGCTTAGGCATGCTCTAACTTTAGCTAAAATTTAGCTAATATGTCCCTTGAAACCCCCACATTGGATTAGGCATTGGCATATAAATTTGATTATGAGCTACAGTTCTCAACAAATATGTTGAGCTACAGTAACTTAGCCAAATGAATTTTATATTATTTCTCACTCTATGCACAAGCTCTATGTGGAGATGTTCATGCTCTATGCATTAAAAAACTAGATATAAAATAAAAAAAATAATAATATCTTATTATAATAGAGAGTGAGATGACTAATCCTATGTGGAGTTCAAGTTTTGAGTGATTAGCCAAAAGCAAAAAAGTGACATATTAGACAAACTTTACCAAAAACTTTGCCTAAACCAATGCTAGAGCTCTTATGCTTTCTGAACACAAATTATGTCCTTCAGGCCAAGAGATGATAAGTTATCATCCTAAATCTTTATCCAGTTTTGATCTATGATTTTAATTCTATTTAATAATGTCTATTGAACATTCGTTCAAGTGGCTAATAACCCTAGTAGCTATTTATACATTGAACTCTATCAAATTCTGCACAATTAGAAATCTTTATAGTTTATATTTTGACTTCTAAATTTTCTTTCATGTTAGTAACAATTCTGAACAGTTCTCCTGTTACATGCAGAACGCATTCCAAATAACATATTTCTTGTGGATATGGGTATGGAGCGTTCCTCACTTTGCTAACAGCTACTGAGTTACTTTTTTTTCTACTTTTCTAGTGGCTTTATACTCCATTGCTAATATCTTGGTTTGGATATACACATTTCCTTCTTTGCAGTACTCATTTGGGCTGAAATCTTGCTTCCATTCCAATTTCAAGCTTGCTATTATAAAAGTTACTTTAGGGTAGGCCCTTAATTCATTTTTTTCCTTTGCAATGGAAATGGGCACTTTTTTAAGCCTGGATAATATTACCAAAACCAAAAGTTTACAAAGAGGGGTGGGGTCCCTAACAATGTAGCTTGCGCACTGCTACCAAAAAAAAAATGGAATGGACCAAAAGGGCCTGGTCCAATGATCTCTAGGCCCAGACGCAAGATGAGGGCTATAATGACTGGCTGTTTTAATAATCTGGGTTGGCTCAAGTGGTAAAGGCCTTGGGCTTGAAGGTATGCTTCCCCAGGTCTAAGGTTCAAATCCCATTGGGTGCAAACAATCTTTAGGAGTCATTGGACTGAGGGATTTTCCTCTTGAATTACCCGAGGTGCACTTGTGGAAAACTCCGTGCTGAGGGCCTGTGCACCCACAGAATTAATCGGGACGTTGTTCTCGGACACTCGGTGCCAATAAAAAAAAAATGACTGGCCGTTTTTGCAGTTGGCCCAGCAATGGGTTGCATGAAGGAGCAGCAGGTACCAGTGTAGTGTTGTGTTTTGTTGAATGAGGGGAGAGTAGCAGCAACTGTTGTTCTATGCTGTGGCAGCTGGTGTGTCAGCATGGCCGTTTACCTGAGACAACTAAGGTTGATCTCCTGGTGCCAGGCAATGGCAGCACCTAAGCCTTGAATGAGCAATGGACACCGTATATTACTTTCTCCATAGACAAAAGAGTGGTACCTGCCATGGGAGTGAGCATTGCATCAATCGCATGTGCCATATGATATGATGAAAGGAGTGAGGTTGGAAAGAGGATGATGGGAGGCCAGCAAAGGTGGTGGTGGAGTGAGTGAACAACAACCGCAGGGCAGCAGATTTGAGAGACCAAAAAAACATAGGAGGGAAAGGGGTGGGAAAAAGATGAAAAGAAAGAAAGGGTGGGGAAGGGGGAGGGGGAGGAGAAGGCGCCCTCACAGAGGTGCTGGAGGTTTCTCACAGGGAACAGGACGGAGAGTTGAAGTTTAGGGGAGGCGGAATGCTCTAATAGAAATTTGAACTTGAAAAGTATTTTTTGTAAAGCTTTCTAATGAAAGGCTGAAAAGATCTAAGAAAAGTTATTTTGTTAAATAAGTAAACACATCTTTGTTGCAAATCAATAAGATTGAAGCCATGAAAATTACCTTGAATCCATGTGCCGAATCTTTTTGTTACCTTGAATTGATGAGTTGAGTTTTCGTACATGTCACAGGGTTGCTGTCCTATGTCTTTGCAGTTACATCATACTTCCACTATATGCCCTTGTTGCTCAGGTAATATCACTAATTCTATGGATGCTAAATTAATCTCTAGAATATATAGATAACATTAAAAGTCATGTTAGGTGGAGTGGAAATAAGATAACACTGGTTTTGGAAAAGACTTTCTTCCAATTCTCAGAATCTCAAGCGGTTTATTTGATGCCACTCATGTTTTCAACTGCCAACCAACCGTCTTGGTAGTCAGAATTGAATTACTTGTAACAATGTTAGGGGAAGCTTAAAGTCAATTATTGTGACCTATATTCGGCAAATGAGTGCTGTTCAAGGTTATTATTCTCTTTTTTCCTTTTTCCTTTTCGAATGAGTATCTCTTGCATCTCACAACATTTTAAAACCACATACATCTAACAAGAGAGCTTAATTCTAACACGAGACATGTTAAGGAGATTCTGGATTGCTTGCTTTATCATTAATTCTGTGTGGTGTGATTGAACTGGTGATGCTCTTAATGGGGGACTGCAGATGGGCTCACACATGAAGAAATCAATTTTTGACGAACAAACATCAAAAGCCCTTAAGAAGTGGCACATGGATGTGAAAATGAAAAAGGTTGGGCGAGGAGGAAAGTCCCCCACTGTAACTCTAGGTGGGAGCCCGACCTTATCAATGGTGCGCGCCTCTGGACAATCATTGCACCGCTTCAAAACGACTGGTCACTCAACCCGCTCGTTTATGTACGAGGACCATGAGAGCTCTGATTTTGAAACTGATCCTTTGTCTCCCACCTCATCCACTACCAACTTGATTATAGTAGATCCTGATGAGCTACAATCTGAACTAGATGAACCCCACCATGGAGAGGAAACCAAAAACGAAGATGACTTCTCATTTGTCAAACCTGAGCCACAAAAGGAACTTTGATGTTGGCATTGGTGGGGCTATCAACAAGAATTGTATCAATTTTTTAACATGTATTGTGAGAGAACATTGTAGTTATTGGGATGCAGGCCGCCAAATAGGGAAGCATTTTCGTATAATTTACAAAGGCTTGTTCATAAAGTTACTGTCCGTCAAAAATCAAAACATAATTTTCAAAATTTTATTTTTTCCAGCCTAACTTTATGTTTGTAGATTAGTAGTTCAATTCATGAATTTGAGCCAAGATCTTTTGGATCAATTGGCAACACTTTAGTTTCTCACTAATGGATTGACATTCTTTGATGGCAACTAATGGAAGAATTGAATAGAATGCCTAGTCCAGGTGTTGTGTAAAAGGTTTTAGCCAATAAACAGGTGTTTCATTGTTACAGTACTGGTACTCAACCCACCGATGCAAGAGTAATAAATATCAAGGGGTGGGATGGGATCATAAATCGCTGCGCCAAAAAAGAGTAAAGGCCATACTTGCCAGACAATTGCACATGCTGAATTTCAGGCTCACTTCTGCCGTCCCATCCAGATTGTCAACATGTAAAAGCATGCTACGGCATTTTAGACACCCAAAATCATTTCCTTATAATGGTTTGTTTGGCAAGTAAACAAGGATTGTAACGCAAGTGGTGCTTTGGACCGTATAGTGAAAAAGTTTTATCTTATCTCATCTTATTATTATAATTTTTTTAAATTTCTATATAAAATATAATAAATAATTTAATTTTTTAAAATTTTAAAATAATAATAATAATTTAATAATAATTTATTAAATTATCAATTTTCATCTAAAATTATTTCATCTCATCTTACTATTCAAACCGTACCTTAATTTAATAGCGGAAGAGGCACCAGTGGACAAACGAGACAGAACATGATTCTCAAGTGGCTTCTTCAAGCCTAAACAATAAGCATCATTAATGGTTGCTGTATGTTTAGCTAACTAGGTAGTGGCTACCACTTGCTTATTTTGCTCTTTCTAGACGATGACATACATACATATATGTTCCTCTTACGTGTCCAAATTTCGTCAGCAAGCTACTCTCCATGCCTTTCCAAACTTCTAAAACTTCAAATAATTAAAACTAATACCAAATATCGGAATCAAAACAAATTTTATTGTTAGAATGTTCCTAACTCTGTTATAATATTTCCTTCACAACTTATCTTCGTAATTTCTTCTCTTAGTTTTTTAATTGTATTAATGAATCATATGAGCAGATAAGATAGAAAAATAATTACTGTCTTCAGAATCGAAAGACAAAATTCTTCATTTTTTTTTTCAAGTCTTTAGACCGTGCAAGCCCGAGAAGGATTAAACAAATATTTTGAGTATCCAAATAAATAAAGTTATTATTGAGTAAAAGAACAAAATAAGATAGAAAAATTATATTTTAATTACTACCCTGTATCATAATAATAATAATAATAATAAATAAATAAATAAATAATTTTGTAATAATTTTGTTGATATCGTGTTTCGCAGCTCGAGCAACTCCACAGTTTCCTTTCATTCGGAGCCTGCAAGAATGCAGGAAGTGAAAGTTCGAGATGGTGAGAAACGCCTCTATGCTTAAGTTAGTACTTGTTTATTGGGAATATATACCTTGTGATCACCATGATGGTGGTCCCTTGCTAGGTTGATCATGGCTCTACCACACTGTACCCAGGTTGTGCCATCTACCGGCTTCCTGCCACGCAATAGGATTGCCATGCCTAATCGTGGCCACTCCGGTGGACCTGTCCCCAGATCGTGGCGTGTTCACCCTGTCCATTAAATGCAACGTGATCTTGATTTGGTGCGCTCACTCCCCATGCCTGTCCACCTGTCGGTAACCTGGGGCAGTGGCCATTCCTGTCCCTGCGGCTAGTAGAGATGTTAGGCTTTTTGACTGAATGGTTCACATTTCATGCATGATACATCACCGCTCATTTCTAGACCGATCTCGCCCTTCAGGCTCGTCCCTACAAATCCCTTACTGTCAAGCTATCCCGAAACCCATCAATGCCTCGTGGGTTGGGCCCTGTGGTTTGGCCCGACATAGGGCACGACCTCCCTCACAGATTTAATAACATATAAAAGAATAAGTAAGGAAAAATCAGGTGTCTAATTGGTTATGAGCAAGGGTGCAAATCAGTTTGTCTGGTCCGACGATGGATCGAACATTTTTGGTCCATCATTTTTCTGAACCGGACCAGACCGAACACCCATAGGGACCGGATTGAATCGATAGCTATCGATCCGGTTTGGTTCTGCCTAATTATTTTTTTCTTTTTTTAAATCAATTAATAAAAAAATTATTTAAAATACTAAATTAAAATTAAGTGACTTATTAATGTAGATTATGTAACTAACTTAATAAAAAAAATATTTTATGTGGTCAATAATAATAAATTAGATGAAAATTACATTATTAATTTATATAATTACTATAAAATTAACTAATTGATATTATATATTAGTTAATTGATAGAATATTAATAAATGTTAATAATATATTTAAAGTTTTATATTGTTAATAGTGATAGGTTAGATGAAAATTATATAAGAAATTGTATAATTATTATATAAATAATATATATAAAATATATTTTTTATTTTTATTTTTCATTCGATCTGGTCTGGGGTGAAAAAATCCTGGACTGTGGACCGGACCGAAACTTTTTGGTCCTCTAAAGGATGGATTGAGATGGACTGGTCTCAGTTTCGGTCCAGTTCATTCCAAACTAAAACGGTCGGTCTGGACCGATCGTTTATCACCCCTAGTTATAAGAAATGATTTGTACAAGCCTTTGATGGATTTTCAGCAAATGGAAAGGAAAGAAAATGGGAGGGAGGGAAAGAAAAAATGTAGGTCTTCGTTGGCAAATGGAACCAATTGGAAGGAAAGAAAAGAAAAAAAAAATGGAAGGGAGGAAGGAGAGGATTCGGTGAGGGTGCAGAGGAAAAAGAAAATTGGAGAGAGAGGGTGCGATTCGGGGTGAGAGAAAAGAAAAAGAAAAAAAAAAAAAAGAGAAATGAGAGAGCTGAAAAATAAGAGAAGAAAGAGACGTTGGAGCTAATTTTAGTCTAATAAAACAATGTTTGAAAGAATAATAGTGCTAATCAAATTTGGAAAAATAGATGGAAATACCGTTACCCAAAGCTCAACCCAATTAGTCCATTGTAGACCAATCTTGACATAATTAATTATAATTTGATGAGTCATTAATATTTGACTAGACCAATATCAATACTTTTTCAGAGACATCTCTCTTTGTGGTAATCTTATCCTTTGTCCCAAATTTTTTTTGTTTGAGCCCCCTTTGTTCTACGTGACATGACTCGAAGTTGTTTGCCTTCGATTTTTTCTCTCGATGAAAATTGAAACCACTCAACTCTTTTAACGCTTAAAAGACACCACCACCTTCCCCCCTCCAATCTTATCCTTTGTCCCAATCTTTTTTTTGTTTGAGCCCTCTTTCTTCTACGTGACATGACTCGAAGTTGTTTGCCTTCGATTTTTTCTCTCGATGAAAATTGAAACCACTCAATTCTTTTAACGCTTAAAAGACCGACCGACCGACCCACCCACGCAACCCTTATAATTGTGCATATCAATCTCATATTTATATAATATGATATGCTTTCTTCCCTTTTACGACTGTACCAGACCCCAAACATCCCCCAGGACCCCCACCCGCAACCAATCATCTCTTCCTCTCTTCTCTCACACCCACCATGATTCGCTCTCTAAAAACTCTGGCACCCGCGAACTCATCAACGACGGCGGCGGCTGCTCCTCCTCCTGAGGCTCTCACCGTGGAGTCGGACTTCGTGGTCATACTGGCTGCCCTTCTCTGCGCACTCATATCCGTGGTGGGGCTCATCGCAGTGGCCCGGTGCGCTTGGCTTCGTCGCAGCTCTACCCAGACTCGGTCTCCAGCTGGGGCTCAGGCTCTAGCAAACAAGGGCCTAAAAAAGAAGGTACTTCAGTCTCTCCCCAAGTTCACGTACGACTCCGACGGCGCCAAGAACCCAATGCTATCGGTGGCGGATTGCGCCATATGCTTGGGGGAGTTCATGGACGGGAACGAGCTGAGGGTTTTGCCACCGTGCGGTCATGCCTTCCACGTTTCATGCATCGACACATGGCTTGTGTCACACTCATCGTGCCCATCTTGTCGGCAGATCCTGGTGGTAGGGAGGTGCCACAAGTGCGGTCAGTTCCCGGCTCCTCAAATTGATCAGGCTGGCCTGGATTTCAATGCCATTACTACCAACACTAGCATTAATCACAATACTCTTACTCCTACTTTCTTGCCTTAAACTTTAAACAAACAAACAAACAAAGGACCGGCCTTTATTTTCTCGTTGCCGTCTGGCGTCTTGTAAATACAAGGTAATATTCTAACACTACGTATCAGCATATATGTTTAGGAATAGGGTCTCTTTTGGTGTATTTCTTTTTCTTCTTTTGATCCCTGAGGTCAATTGCTCTGAATATGAGATTGACAGTTGCGCTGTATGTTCTATTTTTCGGTTTCCCGACCTGTGCGTGCTCATTTTTCTTTTTCAGTTTCTTTTTAAGCAATTGGGTATCTAGCTAATTCATATGCTGTGGAGTGTGGAGCATGTCAGTCCAATTTCAACCCAGGATCAGATCATGTAACATGCGCTCCCCTCTTGTTTTGTTGGGGTTTTCTTTATTTCTTTAGACGTAGTTTTTGTGTTTATCCTCAATTTTGGGTTTAAATATAACTTTCGTCAGGAAAAAGTAATAGTGATAAAGACAATTAAAGTAAAAGAAGATGGTGAAAAGATTACTTACTAATAGTAAGGAAGAGATGCTTATGGATCCCTTCCACATCTATCCGACCCAATAAAGGCCCCCATCCCAAATGATGAACTCAAGAGACCTGTGGACTCACTTTATCTTACAGAAGCACATCATCTTCTACTTTTTGGTAGTTCAAAAGAGGTGAGGGACCCACCATTTATTCCGAGGTTATCTTTTCAGGGGAGAGAGAGAGAGATGGAGATGAAGCGTTCTTTCTGGTAGGCATACCCAATGCGGCGCCAAAGATTACACATCCAAACTCCAAAATTCTCTCTCTGTCACTTTCTCCAAGCACCTCAACAGGCCCTCACTCACTCAACCCCTGATTTTCGTGCTATTTTGCCTACTCCCACCCCCCTCCATTTCCCAAGTGCCCCGATTTAATCAATAAATTGACTTCTTCTTTGGCAATTTCCTGACTACATTCGACCTTTCCACTTGATGCCACATAGAAAAAGTGGCACTCAACTCTTAGCTTTACTTGTATCTCGAGTAAAGCGATTACGAACAATAGGATCGCACCAACTTTCTGCTTGATTTGTCTGCTTGATTTGCATACAAAAAGCCTTATCAGCTTTCCTCATTATATCACCACCTTTTCATGGCTCACTCTGCTGCCATTTTCCTCTGATAATTAGGCAGGATCTTAATTAGTCACGCATAATGTTCCTAATAATCTCAGACATCAATTGCTCCAAACCCTCAAAAGTCAAAATGCGTACCCTCACCCCTGTGGTTTGGTTTTCTCAAATGCATCAACTATCACATGACCTTGGCCTTCCTCATCCAGAAATGGAGCCATCGATGTTGAAGGCCACAACTTGTCTTCATCAGATCGGGTTCCATTCTCACAAACTTACTTCATGACAGCTATTTTGAGGAACAAACCTAGACATATCTATATATACAAATATATATATGCGCATGGGGTAATTCCATTTGTAGAAGCCCGTCCTTTGTCCATGGTAATACCATTTGCAGAAATGCACCCTTTATCCGCTTCATCCCACATTTCAACTGAACCCGTAGACTTGAATTTTTCATATTCAAATTCCTAATTAGATTCTCCTGACTTCAACTCTGAACAGAGAGGACGGAAATATTTGGTCATGAAACTAGAAAGTAAAAACTCAAAATGAATGGAAGAATTCTATTATTATTTAGAAAACAGAGAACCTTGTTTTTCAGGAAATGATGGATCAGTTATCTGATTGCCAGGTTTCATGGTCATTCGAGGCCACATATAAGCAGACTAAGCACCATAGAGACGATCAATTCCTAGTGAATTACCATCAACTGACAAAGTTTTCAAGAATGGCTTCTTTATCTCACAGTGAATTTACGATTATATAAGAAAATTATACAAATGCATACAGACATACATATCAGGGCAAAAAATTAACCCCTAGAAGAGTTTTTTTTGTTTCTAATGCACAAATCTAGAGAGTATTGGAGTCTCAACCTCCACAAACCCCTGTATGTCCTCTAGATATTTTCGACTAGGTTTAACCACCTTATGTCGCAGCTTTATGTTGAAATTCATTTACTGCCGCCAAAGATCAAGACATCGATATCTTCATAAGATCTTCTCCTTGACAAATTTTTTTGCATCCTCCGTCGTAGAAACTGAGAATGTTAACTTCAACTTTACAACGTTTATTACTTGAAGCACTTTACTATAACCCCTATTGAGCCTGTTTTCATCTTCTTGTTGAACGACTCCCTTGGCCGAGATTGAACCATGCCTTCCACAGTAATCACAGACTCAAGCCTCGTTCGTTTGGTAGAGAATGGTTACCATGGCCGAGAATGGTCATCATGGAACTCATTTGGTAGAGTTGCAACGTGAATGACACCGACATGGCCTCTAAGCTTGAGAAAGGTGAGACCATCGTGAATCCTGTGAAGCACAAACTAGCTGCAAGTCAGCCACAGATAATTCGCCACAGAACCCAATCCAACTAACCCATTCGACTCTATTTCTGGGAAGTGTTTTGGAGAAGTGTTCGTGATACCAACATAACACCAAACACCCAAACATATACTCATTAGGCACACTACCATACTCATCCAACACATCAATTGTTTTCTTAACCATCATGGCCTCGAAAGATTTCAAAACAATGGTGAAAGCATCCAATGGCAGCATCGAAGCCACCAGAAGCTTGAGCACCTTGGCAGATGCCACGAGCCAACCATTCGAGACACCCAAAAAGTCCTTCCCGAGATCCCAATGAACCAGAATGCCAAGGTTGGAGAGCCTTTCTAAATCTGACTTTTGCATCAAGAGATTCATGTACTAGTCAAGATCGAAGAAGGAAGAATTTATTTCTTCCAGATTGGGTCGTTTGGATGAAGATGATGTTGTAGCGGAAGAGAAGCTCGAGAGCAAATCTCTCAGTCTGCTTGGCCTTATCGTCCAGAAGGTCATCATCAACCCCATTTTTGCTTTGAATTTTCGGTAGCTCAGAGTTGGTTCGTCATCGACCCCTCTTGAATGTTTGGTTTGGAGTGATTGGGAATGATGTTGTTTGGCTACTAATTGGTTTGGTTTGGATATCAAATGAGGCATATGGTGGTGATGAAAGTTTCTAGGGTTAGGAATATGAGGGTTGGCATGGAAAGGGAAGACATTGTTAATGGAAGAGTCATCACTAACTAGGCTCTGAGAGAGGCAGCTTTGGTCGAAGATGAAATCAAACAAGCAATCCAATGTTGCTCGTTCTTTGTCTTCCTGCATCGCACAAACATGCTCCAGAATACTTAAATTTTCATGGAGGTTGTTCCAGTAACCTTTAATTTTTGCAAGATAACTTGATAGCCTTGCTGATTTTGTTTCACCAGTTCCTTGATTTTGAGTAAAAGAAAATAAGAAATTTGATTTAAGTTTTCGGCTAAACCTTCTTTTGTGAAGACTGAAACCAAGCGGTCCCACATATGGGCCTAGACTAAAAGCACAATGAAACAAAAAGTGAAATGAGAACTACTCTAAATGGCCCAAACCTATTAACCCATTACCACTAAAATCCAAATAAAACAACAAGAGCCCAAAACAAGTAATGAAAACAACTAACTAAACAAAAGATGGCCCCATGGCCCAATGGTTGGAATCAATTTCACTCGGTCTGGGACTTTATCTCCCTCCACAAGCACGAACTGTGACATGCAGCCATCCCGCGTGGGATGGCTAGATCCACCCCACCCAAGGTGGTTCCACACCCATCCAGGTGGTGGCAGGATTATCGATTATTATTTTAAATTCTCAAATACCTTACAGAAATAGTCACGATTATCTCAATCTTTAGAAAACAATAAGATACTGATGAGTCAACCATTCATTGGAGCTTATACCACATCTTCGAATACTGTTGGGAAGAGATAATACCGAGAGAGAGAGAGAGAGAGAGAGAGAGAGCCGTTGCATTCGACCAGGGTTTTCACGAGAACGGGGTCATTCTTACTGGTGAGGCATAATAGCTGATTGCACACGCAATGGTCTTCCGATTTACCGAGATATCAGTGGGTTATTTTTCAACTGCGAAGTCAGAAGCAAACACGGACACCTTCCTTCAACTCAAGGAAAGTCCAAGGCCCTTGACTGAGGTCGCAGTGATATACAACTAAATTTTTTATTACAATAACATCAATGAAATGGACAGGAAAAAAAAAGATTTTATGTTCTATATAAATAGAGGCGGATTCTGTTGAAGTGGTAGAAATGTTACACTCAAATTTCATGAACAATAGGAGAGAAATGAACAGTACAACATTATTATGCCCCCGCTCCCCCCAAAAAAGGAAAATCTCTCCTTGCCGTTTAAATTTTACATGCTCATGGGTAACAGTAATATAAGAGAACGAATTAGAAAAATATAATGGCAAAAAAAGGCAGGATAATGAAAGAAATCTACAACTTGAGACATAAAACTCAAAGACGTTTTGAAAAACCCACCCATA
Organism: Cyclocarya paliurus; assembly: GCA_029856935.1. NCBI lineage: Eukaryota > Viridiplantae > Streptophyta > Magnoliopsida > Fagales > Juglandaceae > Cyclocarya > Cyclocarya paliurus. The sequence goes on from CM056953.1 coordinate 34,499,090, forward strand.
CCAGATGCAGAGTCATTGCAGTGAGATTTCTGCTTTCATCGACCACGCTATTGGTTGATATCCCTGTAATTTGGACGACAGTGTAAGCATTCAGGAAGAAGGTCCACCGGATATTTATGACATCATCCTCATTAGTTACCATCTACCTTGATTATTTATGCTACTTTTAAGCTGGCAGTGGCACAATCAAGGGCCAAAGGATGCATTTGGTAAGACTTAGCACTATAAATATATCAAAATCTGTCTATATGGTCTATTTACAAGTAGTTCAGGAAGCGATGCGACCACTTACTAACAGAAAGATCGCGTCACATTTCTAGTCAGCAATGCTGCTGTAATCAATCAGGCTTTCACATAATCTGCACCATTTCGCTTCCTTTTGTTAGACCTCGAAAAGAAGCATATCTGAGCCCAACCCTTTTTCTGCTTAACAGATTGGGATTTAACATCCCCTTTTTCCCCTTTGTCAAAGAGGTCGGCCATGAATTGAACAACAGCCTAGGATACAGCAAGAAACCGTAATGAGCGTTGGAATAGAAGAAAGAGGTCTCTTTTAATGATGTGATAACGTCAACAAAAGAGAACTTACCTGTGCACCCGTTTCAGCTATATGTCTCGGTGGAACTTCCAGAGGATTTTCTTCCACACGAAGTATACGTAGTCTTGTGAGCATTCTAAACGAGTCTGGAAGCACCCGTATCTGGTTATTACTAATATCCAATTCTTCAAGCATCTCAAGGTTTCCAATAGACCTTGGTAGAAATCTCATGTCTGCAAAATTGTTTCCGACGTTCATCTTGACAAGTGTAGTAGCAAAACATAGGCTCTCAGGCACTGACTCGAGCTCATTGAAACTGACATCAAGCTCCCTCAGGTTTGATAGAGACGACATTGTTGTAGGCAATTGTTTGATATTGTTGTAACGGACTGACAAAACCTCCAGGGTCTCAATCTTCCCAACAGCTTCTGGAAGAGCTTTAAGTCGGTTATAATCTGCACAAAGCTCCCTAAGCGAAGTACACCGACCAATGCTATGTGGGATTTCTTCAATATCATTTGTCTCTACATTCAATTTCTTGAGGCTGACGAGTGATCCTATTGATTCGAGAAGCAACGAGAGCCTATTTGAGCTCAAATCAAGCTCCTGAAGACGTACCAATCTGCCAAAGGTCGCAGGTAGAGATGACAACTGGTTACCACTTAGGTCTAGATAGATTAGGCTAAGGAGATCTCCAATAGAATCTGGGAGTTCAGAGACCCTATTTGAATGCAAATCCAATTTTGTCAAGGATGAAAGGCCTCCAACGGAGGCTGGTAGGGCCACAATCCGGTTGTCAGATAAATCTAGGGTGATCAGACCGGACAACTTTCCTATTGAATCGGGCAGCCATTCGATTTGATCCATCAACTTATTCTGAAGATTAAGATCTCGAGTGCCTTTTTTAGACCACACTTCAATTAAACTAGCCAGCTTTATCAAACTCAGTTCTTCTCCATCTTGACCTGCAAAAACAAACTTAAATCTGGTAAAAGTTTATCTATGACAATTCTTACTACAATCTTAGTAATCGGAAACACTCGTAAAATAAAATAACATAAATCTCAACCGATATTCTTTTCAGAATCCCACTGCCATCCAACCCCAAGTGGACAAAAGAGTACCAAACAGGAGTAAACCAAACCCCAATAGGGAAAACGAAGAGGAACAAGAACAAAATGTAGAAAAGACTCACCTGAAGAAGTGGTAGGAGGTTTTAAAGAAGGGTCCAATATCTGGGCATTGGACGAGACACTGGGTCCAATCCCAATGCCGTCCACGTAGAATGTCGACCTGGCTTTGCTCACAAAGTTGTCATCTTTGGTGAACAATTCAGAAGTCCTTACGGGTTCTTTCTCGGAGTAGTACAAGCTCGACGACGAATTAGAAGTAGCCGCAGATGAATTGGGTTTATAAGAGAAACTTCCGCCTCCGCCAGAAATCGTCGAAGGCACACATTTGGAAGCTCTCTGAATGAATTCGTCGAATAGAGAGTGGAGGCTTTCGAGATCGAGCAGTCTCAAAGCTTCCCTCTTTTGATCTTTACCGTAGAAAAAGGCCAAGCTCTTATGCATCTCTTGCAACACAACGAAGAGCTCCTCCGGTACATCGGGGCTCTTGATTTGTCTTGCAATGGCATCGAGTCTCACTTGGTCTTCTTTGTCCACATTTCTGATCAAGGCCTTGGCGGCCTCCACCTCGTCGATAGCCGGTCTGCTCGGTAAAGATCTGTGAATTCGCATAATATCTTCCACCACTTCATCCATGGAAGATGCCATTTCGCCTTCTCATCCAAATCCCGGAATCTTTTTTTTTTCTTCTTATTTCCCCGAGATTCCAAGAATTCTTTATCCTAGACCAGAAAAACGAAGAAACCAAAATCCAAGAATTAGTCGGAAGAGAAGGGAGAGAGAGAGAGAGGCAATCGCGCAAAAGTAGTCAGCCTAACGAAAGAAGCAATCATTCTGATATCTTGATAGATGTTAAAAGGAGTAATAGGAGCAAATGATTTATCGCTCTCATTCAAATTAAGCAAGAAACAGTACAATATAGAAGTGAGGAAACAACAACGGAGCCACAGCCATACCTCCGTATCGAATGACGGACTGTGAGAGAGTGGGACGACTATGTGATTCGGAGAAGAAAGAGAGGGCAAACGGTTGGGGCTTCCTGGCGTCGTCTGAGAAATCCAGCTATTTTTCCATGACCGACTCTCTCGTTCTCAACTTCAGAGTAAACTTCCCCCACCCTCTTTTGGCGGATTTTATTTTTATTTCTATTTTAGCTGTAATATGCATATATATATATATATATATATATATATAGGATGAAATTCATTTATTTAGGGATATTCTATTTAATAATAACGATAATAATGTTATGTCCGGGGTATCAGTTGGTGCAGCAGAGGCAAATACCGTGAAATGGATAATGACCGATCCGTAATCAGAAAGATCTAATTAATATACTTTTCTCCCAGTGCTCTAGTACTGTCCAGAAGTGATCGCTCAGCAGTGATAGTTAGGTGTGTAGATAATTTTTTTTTTAAATTTTTAAATTTATATATTTTTAATATTTTTAAAAAATATAAAAATATATTAATATACTATTAATCATTTTCTTAATTAATAAATATAAAAATATAAAAAAATCAAAATAAAAGGATAAAATAGAACGGTGAAGTAGTATTATTTTTTTTAATAAATTCACGAATACTTTTAAATAAGAAATTACTTTTTATCAATAAATATTTAAAAATAAATAATTTTTTTTCTTAACTAAAAAATTATATATTTTTCACTTCTCTAATGTTTTCAGATGTTTTCGAGTTTTTTTTTTTAATATCTATTTTTTTATTAAGATTTCAAATTTTTACAGAGAGTACATTGAATTTCTGAATAGTTTGGAAAAACTCATTGCAAAACCAATCATTTAAGAAAGGAATAATTGATCGTAATTTGGATGCGTGGTCGTGCGGCGTGCCGAGTACCTTTGTCCTTTTCCCGAGCCGGAGACTCCGATCCTTGCACCGGTGGCTCAACTGACAGAAAAATAAAAATAAAAATAAATTAAGAACAGGGAGGGAATTTTGGATTGGAGGAGTAAATGCAGGAGCCAGGTGTCCACGTTCTGATGGGGTACACGTGTTTGTTCACGTCCATTGTCCGGCCAACCGTTTCCAGCTGGCTTTGTTCCTCACATTATAACCGTTTCTCTCTCGTGTGCGCCCTACACCATTATTCCATTCATATGTCTGTGTATGAGACATGAAGAAGCCCTCACGTGCTCTGTCATCTCTCTCTCTCTCTCTCACACACACTGACACACACACACCCACCTGTTTTCCTGATGGCTGATGGCAATGACGATGGGCGATGGAGACTGCTGCACTCTCCCATGCTAACCCCGTGTCTTCTCTTTCCTTTTTCTTCTAGTTTCCTTTTGACCCAACGTTCATCTTGGGATGTTTAAACTTTAAATATAACTCGGCATCTAATTCCTTCGATTTTTTGAGTTGAGTCTCATTGTTTATTTAATCCAGATCAAAGTCAAATTAAGCTGTCCATCTTATAACTACAATTAATATTTGTGAAATGTTATTCTCAATCTTAAATTTTGCCATTTTAATCATATTTATTGGTGTGCTACAATTTTCTTTTAGGAAAAATTTAATAAAAACAGAGCAAATACAGAATCATCAGTCATAATTACAGACAAAATATGATTAAACCCAAGAGCTCCTTATAGCATCTACAACCACCCTACTTAAAACAAAAGTAGAAGATTGTTGCCATCATTGTAGAGAGTCTTCCACAACTCTAGCGTGAAGTTACAAGATATAAGATAACAAATATTTAAATGGTGTGCTACAATTTAAATGGTCATTTTTATAGAATGAGAAATGTTATTTATTATCTCCATACTATTATACTATACACTAATATGTAATTTTTTATTTATATTCTTTTATTTAAATACACATATTTTCACATCAATATATGTGTATTTAAATAAAATGTAAAAAATAATAAATCACATGTTGGTGTGTGGAGTAAGGAATAATAAATAAATTTTTTATTTTATAGAATAGATTCGTAAAACTGCTAAAAACTTATCAATTAATAAATATGATTGAAAAAAACAAAATCGAAGATAAAAAATAGCATCAACTTTAATATTTATATGACAAACCAAAACTATAGGATTTCATGTTAACCAAAACTATCTGATAGTGTAACCATTATTTGTAATATTGTAATGGTAAGATTTCATGTAAACATACATAGCAGAAGAAATACTTTAAGGACAATATGTGTAATTGTTTCATGAGTGAATCCATCGTTCAAATCTTCGTTCAATCCGAGTTTGTCTACACCCAATGTGTAAGTGTGCTATGTAGATAAATTTAGAGACACCCTCAAGATGCCCACAGCCTAAGAGCTTTCCACGAAGAACCAATATTGAGAGATTCATAAAACACTTAAACATATGTATAGCAAGAATGGAAGACTAATTTTTAACTTAGTCCTCCTATGGTAACAGTCGACTGGCCTTAAAGGCCGGCCTTCATTACCTCCATAACTCCAATATGGGAAGCAATAGGGGCACACCCACTAAGGGCGCCCCTGCTTTATTACATCTCCTACTCGCACATAGAGAGAACGCTTCAGGCATATATCTCTCAACATGTTCTCTATCTTGTTCGTGCAAACAAATAGATTGTGTGACCAACGAGTATACCTAAAAAAAATTATGTGGGAACACTATATCAAATCTTTCTTAGAGAAGACTAGCATAGCAACATCCCTAAAGTGTCTCGTATGTGCTAGACTCATTCGATCGCATCTGATCAAGCATATTTGATCCCTCTTGAGTTCCAAAAACTCATAACTATGCTTAATTGCTTCTAAGTCATCGCGATGTGTTCACAAAATTTGTCGCTACCAAATTGTAACGCCAAAGTTTGGCGTCAACAAACACAGCAGATGATGCATTGTCAAATGGTCTTCCTTTCACCCTCATGTCACTCAATTTAAGTCTAACCGCTTTTCCAGCAATACCCTTTAGACCGTATCAAACATGGCTAGAGACAGTATGCTAGAGTAGCAAATATTAGAACCTCCATCTTATGATATTGTTAAATGTTAAGAAGAGCACTCAAAAGTAAATTACAGGACTCACACTGTGAAGAAACAAGGAACCATTCATTCACTTCCTTACCTAGTCGCATAAACACATGTAGTATGAAATACATGCTACGGTGGATATTTCTTTCTCAAAGAATGTATGTCCATATTAAACACCATACAGATCTTAGTCTATACACTATTTTTGCATCTAACCCAAATCTCTTCATAAAATCACCTCTAAGGCACCAAAGGGAGTCTCGCATCTGGCTTACTACAGTTTACATAGATTGTAAGGTGTCCATGCATGATCCTCTAAAATTTGAGGAACCTTATCTTTGTTCTCACTAAGGTAACATATCATTTTGTGTCATACAACTTATCCCTCTCTAAACAAGTACCGAGTGACACAATATTTCATTTCTACTAGCTACCTCTTTGTAGGGCCAAAGGTGATCGCTCATGTGAATGAGCCGATCTAAGCCCATTAACATACCTTGTATGTGTGTATAATTCATGCAATATGATAAAAATAAACTGAAAGACAATATCACACTGCATTAATATCTCCAAAGAAAGTTTACATTCCTATGTCAACTGAGAAATAAATTATAATCATAGTCTAAGTAGTCCTTAAGTCCTAACATGAGCCATAAAAGCGTCTTTCACCATGGGCTTTGTCAGGGGATCAGTAACCATACGACTTGTAGATAGATATTTCAGGACCACTTCTTTTTATGCCATCATGTCTCTAATGTAGTGGTATCAGATATTAATGATTTGGTTTTTCTATGATATTTTGGGTCCTTAGTATATGCGAGATCATCCATGCTCTCATGCAAAAAATAAGTACAATCAGAATGATCTACGCCGATATATAGGTGCTAAAAGAACCTCTTCAACCAAACAGCCTCCTGAGCTGCTGCTGAACATGCAATTGTCACTAGATCAAAATGATCCACGAGCGATATCTAGGTGCTAAAAGAATCTCCTCAACCAAATAGCCTCCTGAGCTACTGTTGAACATGCTATGTACTCTATCTCCATGGTGGATAATGATATGCAGGGTTGTTTCTTGCTATTCCATGTAATGGAGCCATTGTTTAGTAAGAAAATATACCTAATTTTTGATTTTCGCTTGTCTAGGTCACTGCCCCAATCAGTATCACTGTAACCCTTCAGCTGCAAATTTGAACCCTAATAGCTCAACACAGTCTTCAATTCCCATGAGGTATCTGAAAATCCTTTTAACTGCCTTCCAACGGGCTAGTCCAAGATTAGATTGGAATCTACGGACCAAACCAATTGCATATCATATGTCTAGTCGAGTACACACCATTGCATACATCAGACTACTCATAACACTAGCATAGGGAGCACGAGTTATCTTCTCTATATCTCTTGGAGTCATAGGATACATTTCTTGGCATTTGATCTCGCCCTTAGAAATATGCATGTCAATTGATTCACAATTACTCATTTGGAAGTGCTCAAGGACCTTTTCTATGTAAATCTGTTGAGACAAATACAGAAGTCTTTTTGAACGACCTCTATAGATCTTAAGCCCAAAAATGTATTATGTCTCACCCATGTCTTCATCTCAAAGTTGAGGGACAATCACTCCTTAGTGACGACAATTAGGAGTGTAATTGGTCCAGTTCGGTCAGGGAGGGGTCACAGACCAAAAATTTTGATCTATTATTTTTATTGAAATGGACTGTTAGCTATCGGTCCATTCAGTCCAATTTGGTCCATGAACATTTTTTTGCTCTTTTTTTTTTTTTTTTTTGATAGAAAAATTAATACAAAAAATTAATTAAATTAGTAAAATTAAAATTAAGTGATCATTTTTTAAGCAAAATTAAGTGATCTCTTATAAGAAAATTACATAATTAACTTATACAACTATTATATAAAATAATATTATATATAATATATAATATATATATATATATACATTTTGTCCGTCTCGGTCCAGTTCGGTCCAAAGAAACCACACCCTGAGACTGACCAATAAGACTATCAGTCCGGTTGATTTTTTCAATCCGGACCGATAGTCCTACATCCCTAGCGACAATCATCTCTTTATCATTTTCAGCCAACAAAATATCATCAACATATAATGACAACAATATGAAACTCGATAATGGCTATTATCCACCCAAATTGGTCTCATACATCTTGGGTACCACCCAAGTTGCAGCTATCAATGATGGACTTAACTCTCGTGATTAAATCTCCCAGCTTTTGAAGGTACACGTACAGAAGGGTTCCAACCGTATGAAAAAAGTATGCAGATCTAAAGAGGCCAGAGATTATTTTTCAAGTGGGAGATTGGGTATACATGCGGTTGCAACCCTATCATCAAATGACTGTAGCAATTTGTTGTAAAATGAAGCTCTCTCCAAGGTTTTATGGACCTTTCCGTATCATTGAAAGGACTGGCTCAGTGGCTTATAGGTTGGGTTTTCCTCCTGGAGTCTTGGCTCACCCTATATTTCATATCTCACAGTTGAAACCCAAGCTAGGCTAGTATGTTATGGCTATTCCTCATCTACCCCCTGATGAACTCTCAAGGGGTTTGCCACCTAGAATTGCAATCTTAGATCTCCGGATGCATACGAAGGACAACCACCCAATTACTGAGTTGTTAGTGCAATTGACCGGACGATAACTTGAAAATGTTTCATCGGAGTCATACCATCAGTTGAAACTTGATTACCCACATCTTGTGGGTAAGGTGTTTTAAGAAGGGAGGTATTGTAACACGGGCACGATGGGGAGTTGGGGGATTAAAGTAAGCAAGAGCAGTGTTTTAAGAATTACAAGATATTGTAACAGGTCCTTGATAGCCTTTTACTTGTTTGTATGTATGTTAGTTGGTTACTTACGTGGAAGAGGGGAAAGGGGAGTAGGAGGAATATGTAGAAAAAGCTAGTATTGTATTTCTTTTCTCCATACTTAGAGGTTGGCTTTCCCTCAAAGAAAACCCTTCTTTTCTTTCAATCAATTTCATATCACTCTTTCGATCTTTGTTATTTTCCTTTGGTTGTACTTGGGTTGGGTTGAGTGTGACACTTTTTAGGGATCGACAAATGAAAATAAGCATGGAGAAGAAGACATGTAGAAGAAGACTGTGACATTGATTTATTTCTAGGAGTAGTAGCTTACATTGAATCTTTCAAGTCAGCCACTGATGTCCTTTCCCTTAGTTATATAGCAGTTTTAATATCTAATATTGAGCAAATTACTCGCCTTGAGCTTCCAAACCAGTTTGTCTCTGTCCAAGACTCCAAATCAGGTTACTCTCTACATTGGCAACAAAAACAGCTTCATCCACCTGCATTGTCCTCTACTCTATACAGACCTAAGGTAATTTTGCACAGTAACTCTATGCTCAGTTCTAACTTCTAAAAGTTAGTCCAATTCTCTCAAAGGTAATCAAACATCTTCGAGCACCTTCTAACATACAGAGGTGACGTGGAAAAAAGCTTGGAAGATGTCATGTGAACAAAAAGCTAGAGCGATGTGGAAAGTTTGGAGAAATAAAGATTAAAAAAAAGAAGTTAGGGAAGTTCTCTAAGCAGAGGCTTCACCCATTGACTGTAGAGGTTAGAACTTAGAACCATACATCATTTCACAACATACAAACTTTGTTAAGTCTGCGATTTTTTTTACTTGAGAAATTACGCTCCTAATTTGGAATTTAGGATTTTCATGAATATCTGGCGTAGACAAAGTTTTGCTCGATGTAATTAACTCTTAATTTCAAAGGGTAATAGCATTCACATTCGGATGAACACATTTTTCCTCAAATTTTAACTAAAAATAATATTTTCTTAAATTTCTTTCTAAATTTTACTTATCTTTCTAAAACCTCTTATATCCTACTCCCTATTATTTCTCTATTATTTTTTCTACTAATTTCTTTATACATTTTTAACTATTTTTTTTTCTTTTCGGAAAAGAGTGGAAGAAAAGTTTTTAAATTATTTTTTTCACATTTTCATAATTATTTAATTATTAGTTGTATCCATATTTTTGATACTTGATCTCTAATGAATCTTTTAAAACTACTCATCTCTCTAAATGATAATATTTTTAAAAATCAGTACTTTTGTAACATTAATTTTTTTTAAAAAATCGTATTTTCACAAATGGTCAATTTTTTTTTCTTTTATAAATTGGATCATCTCAATGGTGACATTTTTTTCAAATTCCAACTATAACAAAAATGAGCATGAGAGAAAGTATAGAGGATTAGAAAAAGAATTTGTTTTATGAGTTAGAGTAAAATATTTGTAAAAAAGAATTTAGAGATGAATAGTAACTCCTTATGTTTAGTGAGCCACTGTTCAAATCCTAGACTCTTTCTTTCAAGAAAAAGTCTACTTACAACCGTTTGGGGGAACCAGTCGCGCAACCGAGTCCTACGTGGCAGTAAACGGCGTCGTTTGCTGTTTGAATTCAAAACACGTTTCCTGCATCAAATATCTCACTTTCCCATTTCAGTCCCTCCCATCGTCTTCCCCATCGTCTCCCCTTTCTCTTCTCCCCACTCCCATCGTCTCTCCCATTGTCTTCCCCAGGAAGGCTTCGATCCGCTCTGGTAAGGTCAGCGTTGAAACGAGTAAGCCAGTTGCGCGCCTCCACCATCGTCTTCGATCCAGACCCATCGTACCCCAGGAAGGCTTCTTCGTCTTCTCTACCAGAACCCACTGAGCCAGCAGCAAAATCCTCCTTTCTCACGTTGCCAGCTATCAAATTCTGAGAGGATGTTATGAATCCATTAAAGTGGGCAAGGTTTTTTAAAGAGGAGGGGAACGTTAAGGCTCCGGCGTGAGGTTGAGAAAAGAAACGAGAAATGAAGAAGGAGGTCGCATAGGTTCTGTTGAAGTGAAGAGTTGAGAAGCTGAAGAAGTTTGAAGTATAGGAAACGATGTCGTGGAGTCAATTTTTCTGTGAAGTCGGAGGCGTTTTGGCTTGGATGTTTTTCGTATTTCATGAAGGTCTGTTGTAGGTTGAGTCAGTGAGTCTGTAAAACGCAAGGGTGTTAGTCTGTCATGCTTTATATTTTACTATCAAATCAAGTTAGTTATATCTCAATTCTATTAAAGGCAATGCATTAAGGCAAGGATGGAAAACATTGTAAGGCATCTGGAATTTTATTGAGGAAATTCTGTAAGGAGGTTTGGGAGCCCTCGAAGCACTCCCATATGAATACAATTTCTCTTTAGCAATTTATCAAACAGTTTGTGTGCGATCTGTTCTTCAACTTGCAGCAACCATCTTCTTCCCTTCATTTATCTTTCCTTTTTACAACAGCATCACAGATTCACAAGCGGGTATTTAACAGAGGAATCGGCCACGACAACGGGATTGAGCTCTCGCGTGAGCTCCATGGCGTGGGGAGCTAGGTTTTAGTCAGAGGGAAGATTGGGCGCAGCCGAATTCAAGCGAGGAGCTCCATCTTTGTTGTTGCTACCGGTCGGGCGATGGAGAGACGGCGACGTATGGGACGTTAGGAAGGAATTTTGAGCTGCGGATGACGATGTTGATGTCGAAGCAAAAGGTTGAAGCACGTCCATGTATAGAGAGAGATTTTTGTCAAAAGGTTAAATCTTTTTACTAAAATTTAGGGAATTTGATGGTATAGGTATTCAGATGCGGATGGGTCAGCTATTTACAAATCTGTACATCTTATTATGCTGGATCTTTTATCAACTGATAAAGCCATAAGAACTTCAACTTCGTCAGGTGTATACAAGGTTGCAGTTAATTTCTATGTTATTCTAATTGGCTATCTATGGTAGAAATTATTCTTATATGCTAAGTGTTGATCTAGTATTTGTGATGATGCGACGAACTATTGTAACAAAACCTGTCTCCCACAGTTTAACTGACGTGAGAATTCCCAATCTAATTGGGTTTGTATATTTTGATTATGTTATTAGAGTTATCACAAGACTTACATCTCCTCTAGTGGCCAATGATATATGTAACTCTATCAGTTAAAATCGTTTCATTTTTAAAAAAATTGAAGTCCAAGTCATTTCCTCATGAGAAGTGCCGCAACCACAAAGATATCCCAGTAAAATAAATTTAAAAATTGACATGATTTCATATGATACATTAGATCTATTTAACAATAAAAATAACTTTACAATCTAACTTATCATATCAAACTATGTCAGTTTGTTAATTTATTTTTATGTAGTCTTTTTGTGGCTAAATCATTTTTCTTTTCTCATAACTGTTTGAGTGTTGTTTAAAGTGAACGGGTGAATTGTACCAAAAAAACATTAAATAGAAAATCGTTGGTGATGTATCATTAGAGGTGGTGTGTCTTTTTTTTTTCTTGTGGATTTTTGTTATTTCTATTGTTTATGTTGATGTAACATTGGAACCTCCAAGTCCAAATTTTATAGGTTTGGATAAAGATTTTATAAATTTGGACCGCATGTCCAATTTTGTTAAGTCTAGACGGATGATTATTTTATATTAACCCGTACATATTATTTGAGGATCTGAGCATATAGATTTGGATATGAAATTCTAGATCTAGATTCAAAATGGAGTAGGTTTGGCCAGTTAGGCCCATATGTAGATGGATAAGAACAAGTATTTTTAGTCAAAGCCCATTTTATTTTTGGCTTTTAAAGGCTATCCCATATAGGTTGCTTTAGTGGAGTTATTATCCCGATAGAAGTCAGCCTGCTAGGACTATTTTGGAATAGGATTTTAGGTGTTCTAGATCTGGAGAAATAGAAATCAACCCCAATTATGATTCCTAAATGGATCCAAGGATTAGAAACATATTTTCCCTACAATTTCTAGCCATTATGATTAATAGAACCATTTTTTTAAACAAATTTTGAGTTAAATTCGTACGATTAGGCTTTCCAGGTCTCATTAAAAGAACTCTATGGTCTGAAAACTAGACAATCAGAGGCTCATGTGAGTCTAGAAAGATTTTATGGTAATCTCGTGTGATGTTATTTGAGAAAACCTCCCTAGATATAGATAATTGCTGCAAATAGCAAGGAAAATGTCGGCCTTCTTCTCTTGAGCTTCTTGCTTGAGACCTTTTTAAAGAAAATCCTAGGAAAGTAGCTGCAATTTCAAGTAAATCACCCTATCAAGTCCGACCCCTTTTGAACAACTTCAAGCTGGTGATTGTTGACACCTTTGTTATGGTTAAAAGCAAAGATGTAGTATAATCATACTCTAATGTATATGGTAAACGATGTTTTAAGTATTATGTATGCATGACCTTTTATTGAAATCCTCTTTTTATGCATCAAATTACAATGAAAATGTATTTTGAATGTCATGTTATTGTGTGTTCTACATGCGTCATGGTTAAAAAAAAAAAATACAAATTATGAAAGAAAATCTTTGAGAATGGCCACAAGAGATGCATGGTACCAATATTGTTATGGGTGGATGTACGTCGTGGCTTTAAGCGGCGTGGTCCACCATGATATGTTATAATAAGTTAAGTGCTTCCCTTTGTGGCCACATATAGTGAAACCGGTGCATAGTCATACATGTGGGGGTTAAGGTGTGGTTGCCATTAAAGAAAGAGAAAGAAAAGTTTAATGAGTTATGCATGGTGCATCGTGTTTACATTAGTATAAGTATTAAGTATGCATATTTTTTAAGAAAATTTATGTTTATGATGTTGACTCTATGTTGTGCTACTTATTTAATATTCGACTCATTTTAGTTAATTTATTTTTATGTTTCTAAAATTTTCAAGTAAAGAATATAGTGCTAACGAGCAGACGACCAGGCATAAATCATGTTTCAAGAGATTCTCGGACTTGGTTAATAAGCATATTTACACAAAAAACAGTTATAAATTTTCTTGTTTTGAGACTATTTTTTATGTTATGTTTTTGGGAATTTATTTTCGATAAACGAGGTATTATTTTTATAATGAATTTTTTTAGAGGTGTAAGGAGTTTAGTCTGGATCGAAAAAATCGACCAAACTGAACTGAACTCCAAACCGGCTAGTTTTGATCCCATAAATTATGGACTGAAAAAATTCGGTCTGGTCTCGAGGTCTATAAATTTTGAACCAGACCGAACCAAACTCCTATATATATTTTAAAATATTTTTAATTATTTAATATATTATTTTAATACAATAATTATATAAGTTAATGATGTAATTTTCATCTAATTTATTTTTATTGACCATATAAAATATTTTTTAATGAGTTAGTTACGTAATACACATTAATAATTCACTTAATTTTAATATAGTAATTTAAATAATTTTTTTTATTAATTTCTTTGAAAAATAAAAATAAAAAAATAAAAAATAATTGGGCTGGATTCAACGAATTGGACTGGACCAGACTTATAGCTACTGGTTTGGTCCGGAGAAAATGATGGATCAAAAATTTTGGTCCATCACTCCACAGACCAGACCAGACTGATTTACACCCCTAGATCTTTTTGCTATGCATAGTTACGGAAGTTTCTGACACTCTAACCTAAGGAAAGAGGGTGTTACAAATAATTTTGTTACTTTTTCTCTACATTGTTTGTACTTAAGAGTTTTGGTGCATGATACCTTGGTGTGTTTTTCAGAACCGAACACTTTAAGGGTGCGTTTGGATGTTGAGATGAGTTGGGTTGAGTTGAATTGAGATGATAAAATATTGTTAGAATATTATTTTTAAATATTAAAGTTGTTTTGGGATTTGAAAAAGTTGAATTATTTATTATATTTTGTATTGGAATTTGAAAAAGTTGTAATAATAAATTGAGATGAGTTGGGATGAGTTTGACATCCAAACGAAGCCTAAAGCATCTTTGACCATTCATCTATCACACTGATCGATTTGCATGCATCTTTAGTTGTGATTGAATTCCCTTTATTATTTTCTCTTAATCCTGATTTTTTATATGTTGTTGCATGCTTACGACACCAAGTTTGCTGAAAGCTTTGAATTGCATTTGCTACTGCTTCAGGGTGATAAGCAGAGTAATAAGATATTTTGGTTCACCTTCATGGAGTTTATATGCTTCAATGAAAAACTCTTGGCATCATCCGATACCTCAACGCACACCCCACACCCTACGTGGGATCGGGTTCACTAATTCCATGAACCGACAACTTCCTTCTTTTTTTGCTTCTTCTTCTTCTTGTCCTACTCTTTTATTTTAGTGTTCTTCTCCTACATACTAGCTCTTCCATGCAAAACTTTCAGAACAAGTTAAGAAAAATTTACTTGCAATATAATATTAGATATATTTTGTAAATGTTGTAATCATAAAATCTTGACATTGCAGAGAATCAGAAAAACTTGGAAGGCATAGTGGGGGACAACAAGAAAAGGGAGAAATTGCTGGACAGGTGCATGTTGCGAAGAAACAAGAAAAAAGAAAAAAGAAATTCCGAAAAATCCTACTTCGGTGTTGTTTGGAAGCTAAGAAACAATGGGACAAATAAGACCCATTACAGAAAATCCCAAGCACTTGCTAGACAATGTCTCCGAGTCTCCTCATAGGCATTTTAAAATTGCAAAAACCCCTGCCCAAAACCTCAGCAACGATGAAGAGGAACGCCCAAAACTTGGTTGCAATCGAGCACATTGGGACTCATTCTCCAGGTCTCAGCAGCAAGCTAACTTTTGTATCAGGAGCTGGAAGGGGGGCATGGGAGCGGGATGGGCAGAGCCAAGCCAACGAGTCGCCGATGCTAGGCGACGACAGAGACGGCAACGCGCAATGAGAGGGAGGGAGGGGGGGTGGGTGTGGGAATGGAATGAAAAAATGTATCAAGCATATTGATGAAAAAAATGGTGTTAAGTAGGAAGGAAAAATAAAAAGAAAAAAAAGGCAACCACGTCGGATGTGGAGTATTGGGATGTTTATTGATGAATAGAGGTTCATTAATAGAACAACTCATGCTTCAATTTGTAGGCCAACTTCATGAGTGACTCATTTTAGTACCTATTTTTACTTGAGTTGACTTGGGATAGAATACATGGTATTATGTTATTAGATATGAATTATGTCATTACCATGTATGGCTAATGGCCCCAAACTTGAAAATCATTCCTACTTATTCTTTACCAAAATGGCCTCTATTTAAAACATAGTAGTAAAAAATAACATCTCTCTATCATTACTCTGTAATATATCACATTTTGTCTTGCTATATTCCCATATGAATCTAAAGCAAAATCACATGGTTAAAATCTAAACACAACAATTCAAACCGGTTGCTTTATCCTCTGTTGCGAAAATTGTATCAAGAAATTTACAAATTGATAGGACTTAATATGATCCATCATATTGTAAAGCTTTTTTTCTTGTAAGGTAAATCTAATGGATCACATTAGGCTGCATCAATTTGTAAACTTTCCTTCGTAGATTTCCAAGTAAACCTAGCACTACACTCTTTTCCGTTTTCTACTGCACAACGTCCAAAACATATGACACTGAATTGCATAACAAAACTGGCGAAAAAAGGGTCTTGATGCCTTCCTTTCTAACGGCATGTCCTATTTGTGAAAGAGAAGATTAATTACCCATAGGACATGCTGCTACACAACCAAAGTACAAGGATGCTCAATCTGATATAGCTAAATTGGCACTAAAGCAAAGTATTCAGTAAAGCAGAAGATTTAAAAAGCTACAATCAGCTTACTGCAAAAGTAAGCATTACCATTCTCAGATCATCAAGGAAAATAATGAGCACGTGCAGTATAAGGTAGTAATCTATGAATGCATTCACCAGATATATGCTACGACATCATAGGTTCAACAAGTTAATTGTCCAACTCTTTTCCCTATTTAAATTTGCTTCTAATTGAGCCCCTTTTAATTTCCGGGCCCATTCTAGGTAGTCAATCGGTTTTACCTTCCTGGGATCCGATCTCTTGCAAATAATGTTCAGCTTCCAAGGCTGCCATGCAACCTGCATCATTTAGAAACAAAAAACCAACAAAAACAAGTTAGATACACGGCCAACATTTAATGCATGGTTGTTATACTCTAAATACAACAGAACTTCAAAAAAATAAGTCATTTGTTTACATGATAACTTTGGTTATTCAACGAAACCAAAATATTTGTTGACAGGATTGTATTAACACAGCATAGATGGCATGATCTCTAAGGATAGTGATGGAAAAGAGAAAAAGAAGAGGAAGGATGCAATAGCCTCCCTCCGTCTTCCCCCCCGCCGCACCAGCATGGGCGTGGTGGTCATTTTCCACCCCGCCCTGAGCTGCTGTCTGTCCACCCCCGTCTGATGGACAGGTAGATTTTTCAACCACTGCTTGGCCTGTTCTTTGCACAGCCAAACTCCAGATATACAAACCCACATATTACAAATATCCAACCCCAAATCTTTTGATCCAACCAGAAATTTAAAAAACAAATCCGTGGGTTTCTGCAACCAATTTTTGTCCGTAGATCTTGAAATATGTAGATCCATATCAAGCCATGGTAGTAGATCTTAAAAAATGTGTAGATCCATAGCATCTGTGTGCAGACCAATCTTATTAATACCAATAGGCGTAGCCAAGTATATTAGATGTATACTAGAGAAAATACCTAGTTCGGATGCAGAGAAAACAAAGAAAATGATCCTAACAAAGCCCCAGCCCAAGCCCAAGCCCAAGCCCAAAGACAAAGACATGCCTGCCCCAAACCACCACTAGTGCACCCATGTCTATCCTACCAAACCAGGTTTTGCCCATAAACCAAGCCGCTGTAAAATCCCCAACACAGTCCTCTATACTTGTACACATAAAAAGCCACCAGCCCGCTTTTTATGTTTTAAGTTTTGATCCGCCCACGCACTTGGAAATACCGGGCAAGTAGTCTGCCAGGTAGCTTGCAAGTGCAGGCAAATGGGTCAGGTGGGCCAGTTATAGGGGCCCGCCCACCAGCCTACTTCAAACTAAATGAACAATTTTACTTATACGTTAAACTTTATAATGATCACATAAGGTGTTGCCGATTGCAGATGGCCTATGCATAAGTAGCACCAATCAAGAAAACAAGAAAAGAATAAAGAAGTCCTGGAAACTAGGAATAAAAGAAATAAAATGAGCACACATCCAACAATTAAAGGGTCTTGAAGAAGTCTTCAAAGCCTGCCACTGTTTTTCATTTTTCTTAAAGCTGTCGAGATGGATCTGAGAGAAGCTCGCCTTCCACTTAATGAAGCTTAAGATTTACTTCCAAGGGAGTAAGGACGGAGTTACTCGATTGGAGACCAGCCAATGAAATCACATCCTGCGTGTATTTGTGCTGGTGTAACAATGTACCGGTTGAAGTAATCTGCACCTCAAGGCCAAGAAAATACTGCAGGGGACCAAGATCTTTCATGTGAAAAGAGACTTTGAGATGCTGCTGTAATTGCTGAATTAATTCAGTATCGAAGCTAATAATTACAATGTCATCAACATATATCAGAAGCAAGACAATTTCTGCAGAAGTCTTACGATGAAAAAGAGAGGAATCATACAAACTCTGAGTAAAATGAAAAACAAGCAGAGTAGAGCGAAATTTATTAAACCATGCATGCAGAGTCTGTTTCAATCCATACAAGGAAACCTCTGAGAAAGGTATAGCAAACATGTCGGGAGGTAGAGACATATAGATCTTTTCTTTTAGATCCCCATGAAGAAAAGCATTTTTCACATCCATCTGTTGGAGAGACCACCTTTGCGATGTAGCAAGTGCTAAGATTGTCCTCACAATAGTCATTTTGACAACAGGTCCAAATGTCTCTTCATAATCAATACCATACTCCTATCGATTCCCAAGAGCCATGGGGCGGATCTTATATCTATCCAGTAAACAATTAGACCGAAACTTAACTGAGTACATCCATTTACAACTAATAGGTTTGACATCAGAGAGACAAGTTACAATATCTTAAGTGTGATTTTCTTGAAAGATTTGGATTTCTTTTTGCATGGCCTGCTGCCAACATGCTTGGGTGGCTGCTTGGCTATAAGATTGAAGAACAAATATAGTATCAAGAGTTGCAGTAAGCGAGGTATGAGGAAAACCATACCTATCTAGTGGATGTATAACTCAAGTGGAGCACTGGGGTATAGGAACCGTAGAATCAAATGTCGAATCAGTGTCTGGAAGGGATGTCGAAGAAGGGGGAAAAAGTCAATGATACACCATACCTGATTTAAATCGCTCAACAGAAGATGACACATCATAAAAAACGGATAGAAGAGTAATAGGAGGATAAAAAATAACATGAAACTGAAAGAAATATTGATTTTTCAAGAAAATCACATTCTGGGAGATCCAGAATTTGTTTGCATGAGCATCATAACAAACAAATCTTTTTTTATTAGGACTATATCCCATAAAAGCACAAGTGATAGACTGGGCAGTAAGCTTGTGATGCTCAACAGGTGGTAGATGAACAAAACAAACACACTCAGAAGTATGAAAGGATTGGTACTTAGGTGATATGCCAAATAATTGAAAATAGGGAGAATCATAATTTAGAGTGACAGTAGGCAAACGATTGATCAAATAGATAGCAGTAGATAAACCTTCTACCTAGAATTTAGAAGGTACAGAAGAATTAAGCAACAAAATACGAACGACATCTAAGAGATGACGATTCTTACGCTCAGTGACTCTATTTTGTTGAGGTGTATAAGGACAAGAACGCTGAGAAATTTCACCCACAGAAGAAGCCAACGGCCACAGAATCACCCTCAGACGACGCCGACGAGCACCAAGGTTGCTGACAGACCCAAAAATGACAACCCACAACTGAGAATCAATGTCCACTCCAAAAAAAAATTCGATGTCCACCAAAAAATTCAAACCCACAAGGTTTGATGCTATAGAAGTCAACGACTCCCACGAAGAGCAAGAAAAATCTTGCGGAAGTTGGAAAAAAAAATCCCCCGAGAAGGAAAAAAAATTACACTCCGTGATTATTTACAAATTAGAGGAAGGGCTCTGATACCATGTCAATTGGTTTGAATGCCCTTTCCATAGGGTTTGTACATCTTTATATAGAGAAGAATTTACATACTAGTGCCTGATTTCTTGGTAGATTTTTTGCCATGTTTTTTGGCCAGATTTCCTGGAACCATGTCTATACAATAGTGTCATGTTTCCTGGATGTCTATTTACAATCCCTAGAGGATGACATGTACAACAGCTAAATAATCATATCTTAATAACAAAAGCTCCAGTCGTTTCTCTCTCCAAATTCTAGCAACCACATGGGATCATCTTTCACAATGCTTCACTCTAAGAACAATTAAGGCTTTGCTTGGATTAGGAGAGCCTTTCAACTCATCTCATCTAATCATTACAACTTTTTTAAATTCTCACACAAAATACAATAAACAATTCAACCTTTTCAAATCTCAAAACAAAAATAATATTAAAAAATAATATTCTAATAATATTTTATTCAACTTTCATTTCATTTTATCTCAACTTACTATTCAAACCTCCCCTAAACCTTCCCTCCCAACATGCTGAAAACTCCACCACACTGTGAGGCATAATTCAATCAAAGCCAAGCAATTAAATGAACAATGAAGACTATGTATTCCCAATAGCACAATCATGAAGCTTGGAGTAAAACAGATAGTTTGCCTGTACCTCATATGGATATACTACTATAAAAATCTGTGTAATCTCTATTTTCACTTTTCAGGGTCAATTGAAAAAGATACTATCCATGATGCATGCCAATGTTTTTACTCAAAATACTTTCCCACATCAATCTAACTAAACTTTTTTTTTATTGTTTATTAAACATTTAAGAAGACAAACAGTCCAAGCCTAGTCAATTGTCTAGAAGTACATTCAAGCTTAGTTTAAACCGAAGCAGAAATCAGACATACAAGCCTTATCAATTTCAGGTCACCAAGTACAAAAAGAAGCCAGAGCCTTATTCAGTCTCACCAATACTCTGTTTTCCAAAAACCCAACTTATACAAACTTGAGTTTGCTCACGTTTGGGCTCAGTGTCTCTGAACTTGCATCAGGACTGAACATTCACTCATTTGCATTTGAGATATGGATATCAAGTGAAGCCCAAAAGGGTTATGGTTAGATTAGGTTCTTGGCAACCCTAGAGCACGGGCTTGCTCATTATGAAAAAAAAAACTACAAAAAAGTACATTATCACTCAAGGAGGTACAAACTTTACATGTAAATCCACCAAAGGTAAGCAGAAGGTTTCACAACTTTCTGAACTCCACCACTAAGAGTAGCATTGCAAAAAATATAATTTTTATTGTCAAATTCAACAACAAAAAGCAATATGACCGATACCATAATGAACCTAGGAAAAACTTGCTGAACTCCACAGCATTCGAAGGCATACCAGAAAAGTTCAGTTTTAGATTCACAGATTTTTGATTCACAACTTTACTGCCCAACTACACAGTTTTCATAACATTCAGGCCTTGTTTGCATTCAAAACTCATCTCAATTCATCATTACAACTTTTCCAAATTCCAACACAAAAAATAATAAACAATTTAACTTTTTCAAATTTCAAAATGATAATTACATTAAAAATAATATTCTAACAATATTTTATTCAACTTATCTAAAACTATCTCAACTCATCTAAAAACAACATTATACTAGCTCATTTTATAACCGCAAAAAATTACTCTTGATTTGGCAGAAATTATTCATGCAAAAATGTTGTTTCAATCCTGCGGTGACAAGAAACGAAAAACAAATGACACGTGATCCCAGGCACGGAGCTTCGGTTGTAGTGACAGCCATCACATTGTAATAACTAGATTCAATTAAACCGTCTAATTATTTTCATACTCTAATGTTGGGATATGATCTGCTACCATTTTCAATATAACAAGAGAGAGACAAACCAGTGCCGGCAGCAGTTACAGCCTGCCTGTACTTCTTGTCCTGGACATCTCCGGCAGCAAATACTCCGGGCACGCTGGTCTGGGTGGTCCCTGACTGTGTTACAACGTAACCATCAGAGTCGAGCTCCAGCTGACCATCCAAAAACTTGGTGGCTGGCTCGTGGCCTATTGCGAAGAATAACCCCGATACCTTGAGATCTGAAACCTCCCCGCTGACCACATTCTTCACTTTCAACCCTCCCAAGAGCTTATTTTGATTATCTTTGTCACCGTAGGCCTCCAACACCACCGAGTTCCACAGCACCTGGATTTTAGGGTTCGTCAAGGCCCTCTGCTGCATAATCTTGGACGCCCTAAACGTATCCCTCCTGTGGATAATGTAAACTATGGACCCGTATTTAGTCAGGAACGTGGCCTCTTCCATGGCCGAATCCCCGCCTCCAATAACTGCCAGAGGCTTGTTCCTGAAGATGGGGGCCGCACCATCGCACACGGCACAGGCCGAAATCCCGCGGTTCCAGAAGCCTCCCGATCCCTCTGCAGATCCTAGGAAGTCCAAACGCTTGGCGACGGCACCGGTCGCAACGATGACGGATTCGGCAATGACGGTCTTAGAATCGGTGAAGATCTTGAAAGGGGTGGTGGAGAAATCGACCTTGTTGACGGTCTCGGTCAGAATCTGGGTGCCGAACCGGTGGGACTGGCTGCGGAACCGCTCCATAAGGTCGATGCCGTTGATTCCATCGGGGAATCCCGGGAAGTTCTCGACGTCAGAAGTGGTGGTGAGTTGGCCGCCGGGGGCGATGCCGTTGGCCATCCAACCCTCGAAGAGGATGGGCTTCAGCTCTGCCCGTGACGCGTATATGGCGGCGGTGTGGGCCGCTGGGCCGCTTCCGATGATGCAAAGTTTCGTTTTCAGAGTCTGTAGATCATCCATGGCGGAGACCGTAGTTGAGGCCGAAGTCGAAGAAGATGAGGCGGCTGCTGATGAGGCTACTCTAGGAGCGGCTATGGAGGCGGTGGAGGCAACGGCCGCGGTGGAGGCCAATCGAAAGAAGCTGCGACCTTTTCTGATCAGACTAAACAAGAGCCTGTGTCGGGGGCTATGACTCATATCTCTCCCCTTATGCCGCACCGCGCTTTTATCATTTTAACCTACTTCATGAAACGTATTTCAATATAGATTTGTTTTTTGAAATAATATAGATTATTTTTTTAAGCATAATATACACCACATTATTTTAGAATTCATTTTCAAACCATCATTAAAATTATGTTATTCTATTAAAATAAATTTTAATATTATGAAATTATTCTCAGTTATAAAATAATTATAAAATAGTAAAAATATTACATTTTTCATTAATTATTATAAAAAGAATCGGAGGATTGATTTCAATTAGGTGCCGCTATTCAGTCCCTTAAATATACTCCCAGTGCATTTAATTTTTATTTTATTTTATCAAAAATTAAAAAAAAATACATAAATACACTAGTAGTAACTTTTCTAAACATTTTATATATAAAAGAATGCATTAATAATAAAAAAATTCTATTCATCATCTCTACAAATCAACTACATACAAAATATACTTTTTTAATTTTTAATTTTTTTTCTTATTAAATATATAGTTTATGGATGAAGAATAAAAAAATTTAATTAAAAAAAGAATAAAACTAAAATTTAAAAATAAAAACAAAAAATAAAAATAATGAATAACAATGCTCATATCCAATTCATAATTAATTTGTTTCAACAGAGGAGAGCTATGGACCTATGGTTCGGTAGATGTTCACCAGGATAAGGCCTGCCTACCCAAAGTGCCTGGCCCGTTGAGCCCGCTTGTCACCACCGGGTGGTTTGGTGAAATGTAGGTAGAATCAGTGTTGTGAATTTTGTACCGTATCGGTCGGTATTTTCCGTATCGGCCGTCGGATCGGTACAGAAATATTTATGTTTCGTACCGGCCGATATTTCGGCCGTACCGGCTGGTACCGGCCGTACCGGACGATATTTCGGCCTGTACCGATCTGTGTACCGGTCCGTACCAGCCGATATTTCGGCCTATTTTTTTTTTTTTTATATTTTCAAACTATAAATTTATTTTTTGACTCCTAATTCAAACTAGACTATTTATAATTTATATATCTATATATTTATATATAAACTATTATTTTGAAATATAATTTATATATATAATTTATTCATATACCGAAATATTATCCCGAAACAGTACACGAAACGGTACCGGTATCGAAATATTTCGTTCCAGTAGCTCGACCGGTACGGCATCCGGTACGGTATTCAAAACATTGGGTAGAACCGTAGAATAGCACTTGCCCAGTAAAAGCATTGGATTGTCCATCATCTTAGGTAGATTTTGCTTAATATATCATTTTTTGTACCTTTTCTATTTTACTTAAAATCTAATTTCAAAATTTTGCCTAAAATTTACCTTTTGGAGGTTCTAACTCTAAAATGTCTCGTTCCTACCTCACTTGACCTACTTGATTCTATTTTTTTAATATTTAAAGCTGACCTGTATCTTGGTTTATCAAAATTAATCATAACAAATCCATCAAGGTATTGTTGAATAAAATCTAAATTAGAGAATTCGTTTTGGATTTTTTGTGGGTGGTTTTTGTTTTCTAAAAACCATTCCTTAGGCAAATTAATGTCTTTCCAAATGATTGATCTTAGTACTTTGATATTTGCATCATTTGTGTTTGTTTGGATTAAAAAATCTGTCTTTTGGACTTTTTACTAATGCATGAACATTTAAATTTGTTTTTATGCACTTGTAATATATTCTACATATTAATACTAAAGGCTGACTTCATTCTAGCATTTCATATCGTGATGTTTTGATATTTAAAGTTAGGGCTTTCAAGATATTGGTATCTTGTAGACTTAGAGTGAAGTCTGAAAAACAATCAAAGTGAATTGATCCATTGTTAAGACTTGATTCTACTATACCCAGAATACTAGTTCTATAATCTATGAATCTAGCATCTCTTAAGACATAATAAGACTGAGGCATTTATTCCTCTTCTTGTGATTGGCTTGACTGCTACTTGTATAATTCCTGCGTGTATAAAATTGTACTTCTTTTCTTTATATTTTTAATGGCTTCTTTTCTTCAAAGCACTCTCAAGCTAAGTAAAAAAGAAAATAATTTGACAAAAGAAAAATAAAGACCATAGCTGGAGGAATTCGAAGAGCTTTCCCAGCTCTTAGTCATAAAAAAGGAAGAATCAGTAAATGAATAAGACACGATGAAAAATATCAGTAACCAAGAGAGAATTCTAAAGAGAGAAAATCAGAGAGACCCATGCCCTTATTTTCCTCGTGTATCCTTGTTCATTTTAACCCAAGTTGAAACCTCTAGTGATGTATTCAAGTAAAGCTTAAGGTTGGAAATAATCTTGCTATTTTCAATAAAAGTTATATTTCAAAGTATATTTATTGTTTACCTGCTTTATATATTAGGTTTATTATTTATCTGCTTTACGTATTATGTTTATTCTTTACCTTATTTATCAAGTTATTAAATTACTAAGACCATCCATCTTTTGCCTTCATCATAAATTAAAGTTTACTCCCACCAATTTTAAAGTACCTTCCTTGACCTCCAAATTACTCAATCTTATATGCGGCCAAGTATACGCTGATACCATACTTGGCTACCAGGTAATTAAAATAGAATTGCTAGAGTTCATCTTGGGTCATAGGAGAAGATACTTAGTCGCATATAAGATTGAGTAATTTGGAGGTCAAGGAAAAAACTTTGAAAGAGGTGGGAGTAAACTTTATATATTATATCTATATCTATATATATATATATATATATATATTATCGCCTTATGTGTGTTTATATTTGAATCATTTGTTTATGGAGGGCCAGATACTCTCCCATCCGTCCAGACCTAATTCACCTTACAGAGGCCCACGAACGTGAAACTGCAAGCCCAATAAATAAGAAATAGAGAGACACATTGAACAACCATGTAGAAAGCCCACCTAGGAATCCAAAATCTATCAACAACGGCGTAATGGCATAACTACATGAGTAATCACAGATCTTCCTAAAATGGAAAGCCATCCAAGATACTCGCCCAAGATGGTAGCTCCTTCCAAGATTACAATCTATCCAAAACATGATATTCAGCACCCTCGAAATCATCGGAGAGGATCATGTTGTTATATGATCTCTATCAATTAAATAACCGCCTATATAAATGATAAGAACAGACGATTGGGGGTAACTTCTAATCACCCTACAGATTCTACATTCTTCCAATCCTAAGCACTGAGTTAGGCATCAGAGATGTCCCTGACACACCAAGCCTCCACGCTTATTTTGATACAGGTTGATCAAGACTATTAGTGGTGATGCGAAATACATCCTTAACAGTTAGCGCCGTTTGTGGTATATTCTTTTCCTTCATAAAATCAGCGTGTTTTTGTATGCTTTCTACAATGGGTTCTCAGGTGACTCGTGACTAAGAGGCTACCTCAACGAACATGGAGGGAATGTTTGCGAAGATGGACGAGTGAATGCAGAAGATGGTACTGGAGATGCAGAATCTCCAGCGTGAAAACAAAACCTTGAAACAAAGGAGCACCAGATCCAGGGAAGCTGCCACATCGAGCCAGAATGAGAGATTCGAAGCAGAATCGCAAGGTGCTAGTAGAATGACCACCGGTGAGGAAGAGAAAAATAAGATGCACCACGAATTGTGTAGTCTCATGGAAAAATACGAGTAGATAGCCAAAAAGATAGGAGCGTCTTTCTCGTTCGACCAACTGCTCAATAGCAAGGATCTGCCTTACAACACTGAGGTAATGGCAATGCGCTCCCACTGAAATTCAAGATTTCATAAATCAAGATATACAATGGGTCTAAGGACCCGATCGAACATCCGGAGACGTTTAAGGCTCACATGATGCTCCACTGTTTTCTAGGGGAGATTTCATGTTAGGCTTTCTCCTTGACACTCAGAGGGGTAGCAAGAGGATGGTTTGGGGCCTTACAACTAGCCTCCATTGACAATTTTGAAGAATTGGGCCAACAATCTCTCTCCCAGTTCATGGCCAGCAGAAGGAGTCGACCTGCTGCATACCTCCTCATCGTCAAACAAAGAGAGGATGAGAACTTGAAACCTACTTTTTCCTGTTTAATAAAGAGCGCATGACACCGAATGATCAGGAAAAAATCACATTGGCAGCACTCTTGGGGGGCGTATGGTCTAGGAATCCTTTTATGTAGTATTGGTGAGGAGAATCCCGACTATGTTGCAGGAGTTCATGGATAGAGCGGATGACTTTTTCAATGCTAAAGACACCTTATGGGCTCTGACCGCCCCGAGAAAATCAGAAATGGAATGGGCAGAAGCCGCTCAAAAGCAGTCACTAGTGCCAAGGCTCCCAAAGGAGATCCGAAGATAAGGAAAGGACAATATGACAAAAGGAGAAATAATGAAGGAGCTTCCTCCAGAGGCCAGGATATTTGGGCGAAGTACTTGAACATAGACATGCAAGAAAGGAATGAGGAAAGACTTAAAGGCTACAACAATCAAGCCAGAGGGTCTAGCAAAAACTGCACATACCACAGCATTGAAGGGCACCGAATAGAAGACTGCCACTTCCTGAAGCGGAGGATAGAAGAGATGGGAAGTAGTGGAGCACTCGAACGATTAATTGCCCAACATTCCTTGCCCACGAGGTGGGAAGATAAAAGAGAGCAGGAATGGAAACGAAGACCTTGCCGAAGTGAGAGCCCAAATAGAAGAAAGATAGCGCATGGGAATCCAGAAAGGACACCTCACCATAGCCCAAGCAGGAACAATGCACCCCTTGGTGAGATATGAACAATCACAAGGGGATTCACAGGAGGCGGCCAGATGACCTCCAATTGAATGGCATATGCTTGGAAAGCGAGGTATGAGGAGGTTTTTAATGTGGGAAGACCAATGAAGCAAGCATGAGCTGGAAAGACCGCAACCATTTCTTTCAATGAATACGATTATGAAGGCGTGATCTACCCACACGACAATGCCTTAGTAGTAAAGATGCTTGTTGACAACTTTAACACTCCAAGGATACTAATAGACAGTGCGAGTTTGACTGACATACTCTTCTGGGACGCATTTGTAAGGATGGGCACTGACCAAAACAGACTGTGGCCTTCACCAACACCTTTGAATGAATCCTTGGTAGAAACAGTGCAGCCAGTGGGCTCAATAGCCCTCCATGTGTCAACTGGAATGAGCCCCTGCACCGCCACCACCATGATAGACTTCCAACTGGTGAAGACTCTCTCCTCCTACAACGCCATAGCTGGGTGACCAACCTTGAACATCTTGAAGACCGTCACATCCATGTATCATTTGGAAATGAAATTTTTCATGAAAAATGGGCATAAGGGAGGTCCGCGATGAGCAAGTATTGGTGAAACAATGCTAGGTACAAGAGTTGAAAGAAAGGGAAGAGATGACCGAGTAGTGAAATTGTCCGAGGAGCGCCGCCAGCCCAAACACTGAAACTCATTGAGCGGAAAGTGGAAACTTAGGATGAATGGAGCCTGAAATAAGGTGAAGTCGATGAACTCCTCGAGCTAGTTGCACTAGACGAGGCCTATTAGGAGGCAAAGGCAATTATAGGAACTAGAATGAAACCTAAGGTAAGATCATTGTTGAAGTGTCTACTTGCCGAACACAAAGATGTCTTCATCTAGAGTCACAAAGACATGTTTGGGATTGATACATAAGTGATTGAGCACTGTTTTTAAGTGTGGATCAGGATGCCAAAAAGTTCAGAAAAAAATAGAGTCGTTTTAGTACGAAGAAGTATGCAGTGATAGCAGATGAGGTCGGTCGTTTGGTTGCTATGGGGTTCATTAGGAGAACCCACTATCCGGTTCCCCTATCCATAGTGGCTTTCAAACATGGTCCTGGTCAAGAAATCGAATGGCAAGTGGAGGATGTGTCATCACTAAATTGAACAAAGCTTTCCCTAAAGATAGTTTTCCCCTACCATGCATTGACTTGATTGTAGATTTGACAACTGCATACAAAATGCTAAATTTTATGGATTCTTACTCCAGACTTGCAGAGACATCACCTTTAAGAAAAGATGCCAAGGCACATGCTACATAAAAAACATCACATCTAAAGTAAGCCTGGGGGAAGACAGACTACGGACTTGCAGGCCATATCGTCTAATCTCAAAGGTATGGCGTAGTGTCACATGGGAGACCCTTGTCTCATTAGTCAGTCAGTCTCTATGATTCTTCAAGTCCATAGGACAAATATACAGTTGAGATTGAAAGCCTCTCATTCAATCATATAAGGAGTTAGAAGAATGTCAGGACTATGACTAACGGTCTTGCTGTATAAAAGGCATTGGATAGGAGTCAACATCTCATTTTAAGATCATAAAGTGTTTCACTTTCTTCTATTCAAAAACCTCCAAGGAAGAAAGGAGCTTGGGAGCATCACCACTGAGGAATCATAACCAGCACGACTTTTGTAGTAGTAATATTGTTCAAATAGGTTAACTCCTACAACTATACTGGAAATGTGGGGTAAATACTTATGAGTATATTCAGGGTTTGCATATTCTGTATCTCACCTCTTTCTTACATAAAAAGTTTAATTCTTCTTCATTATATTTATTGGCTATCTTTGAGTCGTGACTTTGATATGTGATTTGAGATGATGTGATTCTAAGGTCTCATTGGGATAGTGAGTTGAGATAGTTTATTAATAGTAGTAAGATATTTGAGTTAAGATGAGATGAAAATGATTTGAGTTAAAATGTTTTATGGAGTTTTGAAAAAAAAAAAGATAAAAAGTTGAATAAAAATATTATAAAGTTAAAATATTGTTATAATACAATTTCTTAATATAATTTTATTTTGGTATTTGAAAATGTTGAATTTTTTTTTCGTTTTATTTGAAAGTTTGGAAAAGTTGTAATAACTAAATAATGATTAGATGAAAAAGTTGAATATTTAAAATTGAAAAGTGTTTGTATTTGTGGTGTTTGAATATTGAAATGAGATGAGATAGAAGCATCTCTTTATCTAAACCAGGCCAAGTGTTGTGTCTTCCGAGCATTCTAAAAATCATGGAATGAGTTGAGGATTCCTCATACCATTTCAATGGCATGTTACCACAAGTTTCATATGGATAGAGGAATTTCTCGTGATGACCGAGATGGAAGGATTCGTAGTGGTCTCACTTAATATTACGGGTAGATAGAGTCCCCGTGTTGATCATGCATGATGTCCTTTGTCATATGTTGATCGAGTAGAGTGATTCCACGTGTTGGATGGGTTGAGCAATTTCCTGTCGATTTTGGTGAATGAGTTCACACATTGACTGGGTATAGAGATTTACCATGTCGAATGGGTGGAGTGAATCTCCCTTGGTACCTATATGATGAGATCTTGTGATTTTATGCATTTTAATATGAGGGTGATTCCTTGCCATGTTTATATACTTATGATTTGCTTAGAAGGTGATTCATCACCATGACTAAGAATACATGTGTTTTGCTCTGAGGGTGATTCCTTGTCATGCAAAAGTATGTGTGTTCTTAACTTTATTTATGTGAACTAGTGCATGCAAATTCATTGTCATTGCCTCTCATTGTTAGTACTATCATGGGTTTTAATTTACTTGAATTTCTTAAAAATATCACTGTGGTAGTCCCTCCTATGGCTTCGTTAATTGTAGACGTAGATCTTGATACAGATTTAGCCTAGGAGAATTATCTCGAGGAAGAAATACTAGCCCAGCCCGAGGACTAGCTAAGGAGGCCTGTCTCCAGTCATTAAATATTTGTATTATAAGATGTTTATTTTAGTTAGACGAGAACGCTTTATGGTTTTTTATGTTTTGATGTAAGCAATAAACTGATGATTGTGTATAATAGTTTTTGGGATGAATTGATAGTGACTTATGGATTTTACTATTAATGAAGGTCTTTATTTGTATACATCTCTGGTACATTTAGCATTAGTTTTCAACTAATCCCCTTACAGATCTTGTTGTGATTTATTATTCCTAACGTGTGCTTACCGTATGAACACACACTTTCCCTATGAATGGTTGGGGTGTTGCAAACTGGCTAGCGTCCTTAGCACCGCAGCCTCTCACAGGGTAAGTTATTGAGGGTCGAGGGCGCCACATGTTTAGCTTGGTTTTGTCATTTAGTGCATGCCTTTGGGGTGTACAAAGCATGATGTCATATGTGTTTGGAGTATGTGCTATGCTTTTTTCCATGTAGATTTCGTTTAGATTATTTATTGGTTGCAATGTACACTTGGTATAATAATAAAATCCTTGATGGACATGCACACAGTAGTAACTTATTGGGTGGCCAACCTAAACCTAGACAACACCCAATAAAACTAATGGTGTGATCTCATTTAACTCTCTAATTTGGTGAAACTATTAAAATAAATCACCTGTGTTTACTTTAAGTAGGAACCTCTCTAGCAATGAAGTCATCGAGCTCATTCTTGATTTTCAAACTGTTCCAAGGCAATTGTGCTCCAAGCTTGGTAATTTCTTTACATTGATTGCCTCAAATGTAATGCTTAAAATGCACTCTCATGCCAACACAAAACAAATATAAACATGCATGTTACTTTTTTCACAGGGCGGATGAGAATAGGGAAGCCATCATTGAAGTTCTAGCAAATAGGGCAACTGTTGGGTCATCTTCTCGAGCAAGATTACTAGATGGTGCAGACTTAACAACCATCGTTGTAGTGAAGGCATCGCTAAAGATGGTAAGAAATCCTTGCAACACCTATATTAAGGGTAGATTTTATCATTTTTGTTGTAGTCCTATCAATATAGTATGTTGGTTGGTTTCATTTCTCTTAGTATGAATGCAAGTTGAAAACCTTCTAGATTAAGGTATCCACCACTGTGCGCAACTACCAACAAAAATTTTGTTACATAACTTGCAACAACTATGCAAGGGTAAGTAGCTATGAGTTTAACAACAACTTTGCATACTCAATTGCAAGCACTACAATAGAAACCATCATGGAATATGCTTTTTAGTGACGGTTTCTTTAAATCGTCAATAAAATTGGAAGATAAATTGACTAATATTTGAACATATAAGTTTATACAATCGAATGTCAACAAGGCGATGTCATTTTTTGTTGAGTACATTCAAACGTCTATCAATATACGTTTGAACGTATATAGTATGTTCCAACATATGTTTATATGTACTAACAGTTTTGTAGTTAATTCAAAAGTTATGTGATCTACGTGCTTATGTAATCATATAAAATTAAATTTCTATTATATAGACGAATTACATCTGAATAGTAAAAGGTACATGCAAACCTTATGGTTATATGGCTCAAACATAATGTCTTCTTGTGCGAATGATATGCACTAATGTTCAAACGTATGTGCTTTGTTCGAAAGTTTGTATATTGGAATTTAAATTTGAAAATTTAAATATCAAGACCAAAAGAAAGAATATAATATTAGATAGGAAATTGTAAATTAAAAGATTGTTGAGAATTGAAATACATAAACACGAAATATACTAACTCATATTGTTCTTTACAGAAAGATAACAAAACATTATATGATTTATGATTTACTTTCTCCATTCTAATATCTGGATTAAGCAAGCTCCAGACGCTTTCATTTAGGCACCTTCACCAGATGGT
Organism: Cyclocarya paliurus; assembly: GCA_029856935.1. Classification (NCBI taxonomy): domain Eukaryota; kingdom Viridiplantae; phylum Streptophyta; class Magnoliopsida; order Fagales; family Juglandaceae; genus Cyclocarya; species Cyclocarya paliurus. Next base: position 34,531,346 of record CM056953.1, read on the forward strand.
AGATTTTTTACCAAGGGGACTTGGAATATTTTAAGGCTTCATTCGGATACTCCCTTTTGGGCAAAGTGGACTTTGTTTAGAGGGGTTATTGAAACGGAAGATCATTTGTTTGGGAATGGAATTCTGGTTGAACAAATCTGGGAGTTTTTCTCCAAGAGGTTGGAGGTGAGATATAGGAGAGGCCAAAGTATTTGTGATAGAGTTTCTCTTTGGTGGTCGAAAGCTAAAGGTTCTTCTCAGCTGGGAATAGTGCGTGGTCTTGTTTCAACTATGATTATATGGGGGCTTTGGTTATTCAGATGTAAGATTCGTATGGAGGAAGGAAAATTCAATTGGGAGCACATTGTGTCAGCTATACAAGTGCAGATTCAGAATGTGTTTGTGGTTCCTATGAAGGTTAAGCCTTGTTCTTCTTGGGACCAAGAACTATTGCGGGGCATTAGATGTCCTATCATTAAGCTGCGGGTCACTATAGCTAAAGCATTTGCTTGGCAACCTCCTGATGCTAGTTTTTGGAAATTAAATGTAGATGGTTGTTTGCTTAGGAACCCCGATTTATCTAGTGGCTGTGGTGTGGTTCGTGATCAGAGTGGTAATTTATTTGCTGGATTTTCTCATCACTACCAAACTCAGTCCAACATTATAGCTGAGTTTTGGACTTTACGAGATGGTCTTAGACTTTGTAAAAATCTGGACCTATCGGATATAATTGTGGAGATTGACTTGTGCTTTCCTGGATTCAATGTGGTGAATGCTCTCATTGATAGTTATGAGACTTTTGGAAAAAGGCGATTGAACTTATTCATAATCTTAACTGTCGCATTTGTCATGTTTTTCTAGAACCCAATATGGTTTTAGATTTTTGTGCTAAAGATGGAGCCATCAATTCTTGTATGGATCTTCGTGCTCATAGTTTCATTCCTAGAAGACTTAAAGGTTTGTTGTGTCTTGAAAAATGTTCTTTACCTTATTTGAGACTGAGAATGGCTTAATGCAAGTGCAGCGGGCTGGTGTTTCCTTCTTCCACGTTTTGTCTTCTTCTCTCATTCTTTTTTGGATTTATTTGGTTAGATCACTGGGGATTTACAGGTCTATGCAGGATTCTTCTCTTATTTATACAAGTTTTAAGCATACTGCTTTTATATATATATATATATATAGGTTTCTTTGCTGTTTACTAGCAGATTTATTAATTTTTTTGTGCATAACTGAGACTTTTCTAGTTTATCTGACATTGTATAGTGCTTGGTTTTGTCTTTTATTTTTTGATGCCTAGGTTTGAGTTTTTTCTTGATAATTTGTAACCTCTAGGCATCCGGGTTGTAATCACGGTATTTCTCCGCCATAAGTGAGGGTTATCAATAAATTTAGGGTACCGTCCTTTTCCTAAAAAAAAAAAAATTATATGAAATGATAAACACAAAAGTTAAAAATGGATCAAAAGAGCTATGGGTACATGTTGTTTAAATATGTATGAAATTTGTCTGACAACGTGTTGACCTTTTTATTTAGGATATCTAAGCAATGACCTAATAAGAACATAGTGTCCTCTTTTGATGCCCGAAGAGACCCAATTTGTCAATCGATGTGTGCAATAAAATCCGACACATTCGCATCCCTTACACTTGCCACCCATCGGATCCCTACTAGTATTCTTGTTGTAGGGAGCAACACCAGTCCCAAACTAGGTCGGTGGCACAAGATCTAATGGAGGCCTAGCCTTATGTCAAGCACGCCCCTTCGTCTATCCAATGCTCTGCCAGTGTGAGGCCAACCACTCCTTAACTTGGGGTGCCACTCCTCACTACAGTAGCAATTGAGTAATGATTACTCCATATGGAAGGTTGTCGGTGGAGATGACACTAGCCTCATAGCAGATTCTCGCAAATATCCGCAATGGCAAGTAAATAAGGTCTCCACTTGCTAAGCATAGAAGGAACTGTGTACGAGTTCGACTGAAGGTGGCCTTATGTGCCACAGGATTTATGTTTGTTGCAACTATGAGTTGCAACATTTGGAAAAATGGTAGCAATGTGCTTTGATGGAAGGAGTTATTCATCTCAAATGGGGTGCAATATTTCCTCGTGACAGTGAAGAAGTCCTCATCATGGTTATGAGATTCAGAAGTTAATAATGTTACTAAAGATTTGGATGTCACGCGCCAAGAAATTGAGTAAATGAAGTTGAGACAACAGGAGTCGGAGGATCTCCTATCTTGATAGTCAAATTTAGAGACCAAAAGGAGACGTTGGCCTAGATGGAACTTGCATGTCACTGCAACAGGATCACGGTAGGTTGGGAAAGAAGAAGAAATGAACTTTAATCTTTGGTTGAAACATTTATCATCCAATATATTTAATTTTATTTTGTACCCTCTGAAACATTTCAAAGATTGTCTCTTTGTTGTGTATGATACAATTTGAATGATATTTAATTTTATCTAATCATTAGTTATGATTAGTCATGCATTCGAATGTAAACTTCACAAGTTTGAACATGCGATAACATTCGAAAAAACTTTCGAACATAAATACGGAATTTGCGATAACAACATTCAATCATACACTAGCACTTCGAACATGTATTGTTCTCGAATGTGCAAATGTATCCTTGCACATCGGAACATATATCCCTTTACGCTCGAACTAATGATAACCCTGCGTTCAAACTTTATATATAGTACCATTTGAACGTCACATTTTAAACATTTGAATGTGTTACAAACCATCCAAACGTCTATTTGTTTACGTTCGAACTATTGGCAATGGACCTTTGCATTTTAAATTCAAATGTTACGTTTCAAACATTAGAACGAATTGTATATGTGAACTTATATATTAACTATGCGAACTAACATAATTGAACGTTAGAAAAATAACATTCGAATGATACATAGTCGGGTAAACATTTGAACGGAATAGCATACGTTCCAACATATTTTCTGTGATAGAAATTGACTGTCACAAATTGTCATCATGTTCACACGAAGGAACTAACGGCAGACTATCAACCATCACAACAAATTTTTTTTTTTGTTGCACAGTAAACCATCACAACAAATATTTAGTGACACCTTTGGCATGTCGGTATGTTAACGTTTTCTAACCTTCACATAAAAGTTTCCGTATGGGTAAAAAAATTTTCTGTGATAGTTTCATTCATCACAAAATATAGAATCTCTTGGAGTGAAGGAGTCCATGGCAATTACTTTTAGCTTCGAAGCATGTAGCCTGATTAACCCAAACTTCATCCTCTTAATTTACCCATTTGTTTTTATTTGTTATAGCTACCACAAAGAGGCTGATCTTGGTGACGAAACTAGCAAGCTCTGAATTGAACTGCTGAAAAGATTATGATGGAAACAACCGAGGTATATTACTCATTTGGATTACACAAAGTTTACCAAATTTAAGTGCTTGTTCACTTTCCTCATCTGATGTTACTTTGCAACACAAAATGGCATTGAAAATTTAGATCATATTATATGCCTTTCTCCTCCCTAACCATTTGTTGTGCACCTCTAAGCCTCCCCACTTCAAAACCAAGCTTAAGGCGTTCAATACAATGTTTCGTCTCTCTAAAATTCTGTTATCAAAACTTAAATCTTTTAGCCACTACTATTGTTATCATAATTAATGTGTCTTTGAAGTAGATATTATAAACTTATCTATTATGTTGCGTTGGATTATTGTAATCCTACTTCAAATGCTTATCGTGGCATGTTTATAGTTGAATCAAATTCATCATTTTTCAATGTTATACTATTAATTTATAGGTTTGGACTGAAATTTGCCATTTTCATTTGAAATGATTAATATGTGCGATAATGGGGGATCAAGGCACGTGACGTACACACTCAATTAGGTGATAATAATATTGATTATCTCATAAAAATGGTTTTGATGGTCCTTTAAAAACTCCCATTCCTTTTTTTGCTTCCTCTTTGTTTGGTGTTAAATTGAGATAGCACAAAAGATGGTGCTGGAATGTTTATTGCAAGTTAACTTTCAATATTCAACTTGGTTTGATATTAATCAACTATTTTTTTTTTTAAAAGAATATTATTTTACCCACTAAAATGCATAGCGCTTGCCACAAAGGTGGGCATACGAGTGGAAAAGATGATGATGAAATGCTTATTGTGAGTATCATAAGAGCAAAAGTGCTTACTTCCAGGCAAGCACCGCTGAAAGACAGTACTCGCCCCTAGACAAGTATCATGATAAAGTAAAGTGCTCAACATCTAGGTGAGTACCACATAGAATAAAAGTGCTCTCCACCCAAGTGAGCACAAACACAATAAAACTGTTTGTCACGTTGGCGACCACCGCGAGAGTAAAAGTGTTTGCCATTCATGCAAACAATGTGAAGGAGAATGGAACTCACCACCTCGGTGAGCATCATGGAAAGGCAAAGTCCTTGCCCCTAAATCGAGTATCATGGAGAGTAAAAGTGCTTGCACCCTAGGTGAGCATCAATTAGAGCAAAAACACTTCCACCTCGGCGAGCGTTGTAGAAAATTAAAGTGCTTGTCCCTAGGTGAGCAATTGGGAGAGCAAAAATGCTCATACCCATGTCAAAGTGCTCGCCCTGAGGCAAGCACCACATAGGGTAAAGGTTCTTGCCACCTCAACTACCACCATGGGAGCAAAAGTGCTCGTCATCACACAAGCAACATAGAGGAGCATGAAATTCGCCACCTCGACGACCATCATGGAAAAATAAAGTGATCACCCTGAGGCAAGTATTTTGGAGAGTAAAATTGTTTGCCACATCTGTGAACATCATGGAAATGTAAAAGTGTTTTCCCTTGGCAATCACTACGGTATAGTAAAGTGCTCGCCTATGAGGGAGAGTAAAAGTGCTTGTACCCTTGTGAGCTTTGTGTTAAAGCAAAATGTTGGCCCCAGATGATCCCCAGGAGAGCAAAAGTGCTCTTTTCCAGTTGAACACATTGGAGAGAGAGTGTTCGCCCCCTTGCGAGCATCAGGAGAACAAAATTTCTTGTGGATTAAATGTGGATTTTGAATGCTAATAAAAGCATGCACATAAACTTATTTTGCTTAACATTGTTACTTATGGATTAGGCATATTTAGATAATACTCTTCATTTTTCAATTTGGTATTATTAACTTGTAGGTTTGGATTGAATTTCTCATTTGAAATTCTAATCTATATGATAATGGAGAATCAAGCAATGTGCCTTGCCGTGCACACTTAACTGTGCACTCAACTAATATACTAACAAGTCTTACTACTATTTTTCTTGAGAGAGAGTTTACATAGAAAGTTGGGTAAAGGTTGAATTGAGAGAGAAGGAGCCAGGGAGCCGAGGGGGTTGGTCTGTCCAAGTTGACGGTGGTATTCAATGATTTACGGTGAGTAGGAACAAAAAGAAAATGAGAGAGCTTGAGCTAGTTTCAAGGCTTGGAAAGAGAGTTATTTGAAGTATAAAGCTGCCCCATGACTTCCCATAACCAAGAAAAAGAAAGGTTCCTACAACACAGACTCCACAAGCAAAGAGAAAATGAAGAAATATTATGATGTCAAAAACCAAGAACTATCTGGCTCACTTCCATGGATCTCAACACAAAATTCTACCATCTCTCAACAACAATCCGTAGAAGAAGAAATGCTATAGACTCCATCAAACTAGGAGCAGGTAACTGGTCAATTGACCCACTTGTTATTGAACCTTCATTTATTAATCACTTTAGATCAATATATATTTCATCTAATTTACAAATCCCGGAGCAACTAGAAAACCTTTTTGAGAAACAAGTTTATGACCAAGACAATGAATTGCTCAATGCATTGCCAAATGATGAAGAAATCTTTGGAGCTTTAAAACAAGTTTCAAATTGCAAAGCACCAAGTCCAAACGGTATGACGACCCTCTTTTATAGACATCATTGGAGCATCATAAAAAAAAATGTCATCCAAGCAGTGTAGAAGTTTTTTAGAAATGGGAAACTCTTGAAGCAGATGAACCACACCAATATAGCTCTCGTCCCAAAAAACTCAAAGTCCAAGTTCCTTGAGCCTATACTGCCCAATCAATTTCACAAATTTCAACTATAAAATTATTACCAAAATATTGGCCAATCGCTTTATAGCCACACTAGTCAATATTATCTCTCCCCTTCAAACAACTTTTGTCCTAGGTTGCAACATAAAAAGAAAATACCATAATCACCCCGACTTATTCCACCACCTCAAAAGGAAAACTGGAAAAAAAGGGTTTAATGGCCATAAAGTTCGACATGGAGAAGGCTTTCGACCTTGTTGAATGGGAGTTTCTCTTTACGGTAATGAAAGTATTGGAATATAGTCAAGGATGGATAAATTTGATAAAAAAGTGTGTAACAACTACAACATTTTCCATCATTATAAACGGCTCACCAAGGGGTTTCTTTAAAGCAAAAAGAGGATTAAGACAAGGAGATTGGAAGCCTCTGCCATCAAATTATCAATGCTTTTCCTTTGATACTGTAGTTAAAGATGAGTTCTCAGTAGTATCAGCGATACACAAGGACCACAGCGGGGACATCCTAGAGATTAGAACAAAAAAAATTCAAACGGCAAACCCTATGGTAGCTGAAGCTTCAGCGCCTCTTCTAGCTTACAAAATGACATCACAACATCAACAAAATTTAGCAGTAATTGAAGGCGACGCCTAACCTATCATCACATCCATTGAAAGCTAGGACCCATTCACATTTTGGCAAATCTCCCCTATCATTGTAAATTTTCAACAAATCTTCCGCCATCATCAAAGATGGAAAGTAGCCAAAATCCATCGATCCCAAAAATGATGTGTGTACTCAAAAGCGCAATGGACAGCAACCAATCAAGTTTTGGATGCATACCCTTAGATAATCTCCCTGGATGCTTTTTATTTATTGATAGTGAAATCTACCTTGAATGTTTTGTAATTCAATTAATTCTATAATATATGCTTGATTAGAAAAAAAATAAATCTGATTAACACCTCCTCTCTTCTCTTCTCTCTCTCTCTCTCAAGTTGAATCAGTAAAACCACCTACACACTGTCCGTGTCAGTTTTTAAGGCTTGACAAATCACGTCCTGCCATCACCCCTTGCTCTTTCCTTATTTTCTCAATCTATCGACTAAAATTTTCCCGAGACACAAGCATCGAAACTGCCAAATTTTTTCCATCTCTCTGATAGGCCATGACGATCTAAGAGAGGCCATAAGCCAAATCCCAAAATAGTTGGGATGAGCTGGGACGTGCAGGACCATTATGTGGTGCATGCAACGTAGAAGGAAGATGGAATCCATGCAAGAATGGACTGGGTCGTGGCCGTTCTACGTGCAGAAGGAAATGGTCATTAGTGGGTGCAAGTTTTACGCAACACATTCGTAGTTGCGAGTTTTACGTCGTTTTAGTTCAGTTTGTTATCACTCTGTTTTATGCTCTGTTTTACGTGTGTTGAATTTCGTTTGTTAAGTTGTTAACTTTCCTTTTATTCTGGTTGGATTGTAAACAACTTTGCTTATTTAAGCAGCCCATGCTTTCGTAATGAATCAAGTAATCATTTGTTATTCAACTTGCGGTACTTTCTCACTCGAAGAGAACATTAGCTTAAGCACTATGTGTTTGGGACCTATCATTGGTATCAGAGCCAGGTTTCTAATGGGAACTAACAAAGAGCGTATTGAGCACTTGGAGTTTGGCCTCGGTGCAGTTTTGGAAGGACTGTAGCGAATGGAGGAAGCTATCACTCGACTTTCAAATTTGTTGATAGCGAATCCGGAGAACCCCAACCATGGCAACCATCACCGAGAAAGCAGCGATGGAGGTCGACAGATCATCTCCTCCAAAACGACGAAGTTGGAATTCCCACGATTTTCAGGAGATGACCCAACCGAATGGTTCAATCGGGTGGGACAATTCTTTGAATACCAGGGAACGGCAGAGAACCAAAAGGTTCCCATGGCTGCTTACCACCTTGAAGGGGAGGCCAACCAATGGTGGCAATGGCTGCATAGGACGTTACAAGAAGAAGGACATGTGATTTCATGGGAAAAATTCGAAGAAGAATTATGGGCTCACTTCGGACCATCAGGATGTGAAGACTTTGATGAAGCCCTCTCAAGAATCATGCAACTGGGAACTTTGAGAGACTATCAACGTGAATTTGAGAAGATTGGCAACAAGGTGCGTGGATGGACGTAAAGGGCGTTGGTGGGGACGTTCATGGGAGGTTTGAAGACTGAGATTTCTGATGGGATTCGTATGTTTAAGCCACAGTCACTCAAAGAGGCCATAAACTTGGCACGGATGAGGGACGATCAACTAACACGGCAGCAAAAGTTCGAGCAATGCCCACCTACAAGAGCTCCTTTAGCTCTTCCACAAGCCACTCGTGTAGCTCCTGCTACAGCTACGGCCGCTATTCAACGTTTTTCTTGGGAAGAAATGCAAAGGAGAAGAGCACAAGGCCTCTGTTTCAACTGTAATGAATGCTTCACAGCTGTGCATAGATGTCAAAAACCGCAGTTATTACTCTTGGAGGGGCATGCGGGTAACGTGCTGTGTGAGGACATTATTGATCAGCAGACTTTGGAGGAAGACCAAGGCGGAGGATGCCACGTGGGAGAAGAAGCAGTCGTTGTTGGACCAGTTCTCTTTTGTGGACCTTAAGGACAAGAGTCCACTTGATTAGAGGGGTATTGATAGGCCACGACGATCTGAGAAAGGCCATAAGCCAAATCCCAAAATAGTTGGGATGAGCTGGGACGTGCAGGACCATTACATGGTGCATGCAACGTAGAAGGAAGATGGAATCCATGCAGGAATGGACTGGGTCGTGGCCGTTCTACGTGCAGAAGGAAATGGTCATCAGTGGGTGCAAGTTTTACGCAACACATTCGTAGTTGCGAGTTTTACATCGTTTTAGTTCAGTTTGTTATCACTCTGTTTTATGCTCTGCTTTACGTGTGTTGAATTTCATTTGTTAAGTTATTAACTTTCCTTTTATTCCGGTTGGATTGTAAATGGCTTTGCTTATTTAAGCAGCCCATGCTTTCGTAATGAATCAAGTAATCATTTGTTATTCAACTTGCGGTACTTTCTCATTTGAAGAGAATATTAGCTTAAGCACTCTGTGTTTGGGACCTATCACTCTCAAAGGTGTGAAACTGCATTTCCGAGACTGAAAAAGGCCACTTAAACATGGTGTAACTCTGCTAGAGTTGGGATCTGAAAACAAAAACAAAAACACGAACGAAAATGGTGGACGATGGGTATGAGACAAAGAGAGGGATGACCTATTGCAAAACATCGGAGTTTATTTATTTTTTAAATAAAAAGACAGGTATGCGGGTATCCGGTTAATATCTGGTATTCGTAACTGGCTATCCGGGTTGCGGACCGGATCGAAAAAAAATCTAGTAGGTATGCACAGGCGTAGATACAACATGTGGGTTTGTCATATGATATGAGATAAATGAGGGATGAAGCAAGAAGAATTTGACATAGGGTTCAGATTGAAAACAGATCTCGATCACCATTACAAGGGAGCAATACAACTTGATCAACCACTGTCAAACTGCACTGATACAGCAATACTCATATACAGTAAAACTGCGCTAATACCCTAACTCACATACACGAGTTTAGAAATCGTAGTAAGAGGATATACCCAATATAAACTAGGGTAGAGACTTCAGAGCCCACTAAACGGGTTTCATTCCCGTCCTTCCAATAAGTTAACTATTGGGCATGGGTGTAGGCAGCCTTAAACACCACTACTCTGACTGCCCAAATGGGACACGAACAAACAACTGTCCGTGCAGGGTAACCACAGCTGATGTCTGATGTGGGTCAATTCTTGAAGGTAAGCTGACAACCTGATAAAAGAAAAGCAAATCCCAGTAAGTAGACCAGCTACTTTTAAAATATGGGAATAAGCAGTCTTCATAACAGTACACAATCAAACAACCTGGGGAAAACTGATGCAGGGCAAAATCCAAACCAACCAGACCATTATTTTCTCAGTTCTCAAATAAAGAGGAAAAACATAATGCGCACCTTTTTGAAGGGTGTGACACCCCAAGGGTTGTCAGTATGCTCAGGTTCACCGCTTATAACAAGGCGTCCTGATGGATCTGATTGAACTCGCACCTAATCTTGCCAGAGAACAAGGTAATAAATACTACTAGTGGAATATAGACCTTGTCATTTAATATATCTTCTCAATGATACATCTAGAGTTGAAACTGATGCCACACTTTTTGTATGCTTCAACCTAAAAAATTGACTTTGTTTTTTGACTTAGCTAGTTGAGAACAACACCACAACTAGCTTTTGGGAAAATTTCATGCTTTTTGCTGAACCCGCCAAGGATCCCAAAAAAATAAGATTCTACTCAGTGTATTTGTTTATAGCTGGTACAGCAGAACATGTATCCAATAGCGATTTTCAAAAAAGGTGGTACTATGAAACAAGTATCTAATATACAAATTTCTATCCAGTCAAGCCATCGAGGAATGCAAAAAGGCTTTTGTGGACTCCTGGAGCTAAGCTTTGTGCCTTAGTTAAATTCAAATAAAATATCTCTAATCGAAGTTTGTTTCTGTTTTTTTAATTTTTGTGCAAAGTAATCTGATTATAAGTCTCGTTTTTTTCATTTGTCACTGATTCTAAATTGTTTCAACTTCTTCCATTTATTTTAAAAAGGCTAAAAAAATGGTACTCCAATATGTAACTCCGACTCCATTCCAACACTGAGTGTGCAGGGTGGAAGTGGAGTTATCTCTGACTCAGAGTTGAGGTCCACTAGTCAACCCCATCAGAGTCAGAGCCTACACCTATCAGGAAACCAAATGGACAATAAAGTAGCAAATGAGAATAATAACAGAATGTATTTGAAGGTATGAGTATGTATACTTACCTCCTCGCGAAGAAGGCCCGGAACTAAAGCATAGACCTCAAAACAATCTTTCTATACACAGAATTCCACACTAATTAGTGTTATAGAATCTAGGAATGCATCTAGACCTTGAATAATTATTCGAATCAGTCATATAAAACTTACAGTTTTCTGCACATTGATCTTTACCCAATCAGCTGCGGGCCCAATATCAACGACTGATGAATCCAATCTATTCAAATACGCAAAATCCAACCAAAAAACATTAACCGAATGCCGATTGGATAGTTTTAATCATGGCATCACTTGGTCACATCAATAAACTGTCCACAGATTAAAAATTTTCCTGCAACAAGAATCTTAACTGTGGTTTAGATGCCCTAGTACGTGCAGCTTTGACCGTATGTTCCATGTAAGATGGTTTCTTGCGTTTAAGCAAACCTGAAGGTAATAGAAAAAAATCAAAACTAAGAAGCTGTCTGCCATCTGTCACACTGTTAAAAATGAGAGAGCACAAGAGGACCATACCAATGTTCTTCAGCTGCTTTTCACGCTTTTGCATTGAAATAGAATTCTTATCCTGTCAGATAAAATTCTATAATATCACTAAACGAAAATAAAATCTATGATCATTAATAAAGTCGCTAGAAATTTGAATGCTAAAATTTAATATTCAGCGGACCTTGATAATCGGGTCACTAACTTCACCATTACCAAGAAGACGTTGTGAGTGCCAACCCTGCATAGCACGTGCTGCAGCATCTCTACGTGCTCTACCCGATCCTGAAGCCTGTTTACAACCATCACATGTGAAAGAATGTCAAGAATGGTAATAATTGAGAGACCACTGGTAGCATACTGACTGTAAAAGAAAATTTGACAACATTTTTAGTCAGTAAATGATAAAAAAAAAAAAGTCTTTGACAATCGACTTGATCAGAGACTATGTTTAGCTTTAAAGAAATTCCTGCTTGAAAACTTATTTTTAGTAAACAAGTAAAAGAATGGACTGTGGTAATCTTCACATAATAGATTATGCTTTCAATTTGAATTATCCAGGACACACCTGAGGCTGATGCAATCTGGACTTCACATAATTAAAACTTTTAGGAGATGCGCAAGTAAATATTGCTAACATTGGTAAGTAACACATCCACCCAATCAGTTTTGAACCCCCAACTTCATCCTCTAAACCATTCTAATGGGAGGAGGTGTCATTTAAGCTACATCTCAATAGCAAAACCATGACAGATGATCAAAGAATTTCAAGTAAAATAAACGAGGCCCTCAAACTATCACCAAATTTACAAGCACCCCACAAACTACAAAAAAACTGCAATGCACCTCCTTGTTCCTTTAAAAAGAAAAATTACCCCTAAAAATAACAAAAAAGGCAATATAACACAATCATTAAAAATTTAGTTTTTAAATAAATTTTCTAAAAAAATAAAATAAAAAATATTGTTTAAAAATAAAATTATTTCCATTTTGCTTTTAATTATAAAAAAATATTTTCCAAGAAAATCATAAATTAATTTGGAAATTAAATTTTTTTAAAATGACTAGTACTTAAAAAATTATTTTTTTCTATCTTATGTTTTTTTATAAATATATTATTTTTACTTTTTTTTTTTTACTTTTTTGTATTTTTAATAGTTTCTGTCCTTTTTTTTTATCGATTTTATACTTTTTGGAATTTTTTGGTTTTTTGCATTTTTTTAACTTTTTATCAAGGTTATTTATTTTTAATAAGTAATAATATTATATATATATATATATATCAATATTTATCAAGGTTATTTATGTCAAGGGGTACATTGCAATTTCGGCAATCGCCGTCTAAACTTTAACTTTTTTTTTTTTGAAAGGGTGATTACCAAACTTGATAGTTTGTGAGGGTGATTGTAAACTAGTTGGTAGTTTGAGGGAGGCTTGTATATTGTCCCCAAAATTTATAGCAATTTTTAAAAATCATTTCAATTGCTGACTTGTCAAGTTTAACAATTAGAATTGGACACGATTTACTAAAGTTGAACCCAAAGTTGTAACATACTAAATCCATTACATATAGGGCTGTAAATAGAAAAACCTCAAGAACGGCTTGGTCAAACTCGTTTTCAGCTCGATTCGTTTATTAAATGAGCTGTTTTTATAAACACAAAATAATAATCGATGCTTGAATCCTTATGAATATAATCATTGATATATGTATATATAAACTATGTAAAACTTGTTTGTTAAAATGTGTATATAAAGTGTATCAGATACAATATAAATAATTTATTTTGTTAAAATGAAACAAGTTTGACTGCGCTCGAATAATAAATGAGTTGTTTGTGAACAATAAATACACTTTGTGATAAGTAGAAGCTTGACTCGCGTTCGAATAAAAATTAAATGAACAAGATTTACCACCCATTATTCCCTCAAACTCAACTCATTTACACCCCTTATTACAATTATTAACATACAAGAAGTTGTGTAAATGCTTAATAAGCATAATCATTGAAACCCGCTAGGACCACTTTCTTTCTGTAAAAGCTATAACCCTTTAACAACTCTATTACATTTTATTACAGTTTTAAGTCTTGTGCACAATAGGTGGCAATCATTGGGTAAACAAAATTTCATGAGACAAGATACATGATCTTTCTTTCCTAAAATTATAACCAGTTCAATTTTTTTTTTTTTGATAGGTTATAACCAGTTCAATTTTGAAAGTGGCAAAAATAAGACCTATCTGAAAAAGAGTTATTATTTTTGCAAGCTGGTGTGCAGAGCACACCATCCCATCACTTACATAGCAAGATTTGATTTGTAAGATTAAAATTTTAAAATTTCTCTTCCAAATCAAATCATGCCATGTAAGCACTTTGCAAGGGGTATTATCCACACCGGCTTGTAAATAGAATTTACCTTTGGAAAAAAAGACTATCACTAAGTTTTAATTGCACAACATCTACCACAAGTCCAAATTAAAGTTTTTTACCTACCTGATTTTCGATATTCATAGGCTCTGAGTGGGAAGCAATAGGTACATTAAGCTCACCACCATGTGCTTTATGCCTTTCGTAACTAAGGAGGGCCTGGAGTAACATGAATTACTAAAAATAAGTATTTAATGATTAAATAAACAAAGCACGAGAGATTATGAGGTATTACAAAAGTATATGAATCAAACAAACTGACACAAGCATACACAGGTGCACTTGAAAGAGGAGGGCCTATAAAATCAACTCATGGTAGGCAGCAACGGAAAATAAAAACAGAAAACAGACAAAGCTCCAGTAGAAACTATTATTCCACTCAGACAAGTAAATTCTTATTAGCCATGACTTTTGAGAAAAAGGGCAAGATTCGAAGGCATATCATGTAATTAAGCCTAGTTATGAAATCAGCAAAATTCTGTTTCTAACAACTGGAGTAATGAAAAGAGAACAAACAAGAGTAACAGATAAATCCATGCCTAACAACAATGACTACTATGATGCTAAGGGAGATAGCTCAAGTCGAGGGAAGGCTAAAGGGAGGGCTTGTGATGTTCGGGTTGAGGATTAGTTTTAAGGAATCTCGGGGATGGGGTCGGGGAGGTGTGATGATAGTTTTCCAACTCAGGTTTGGTATATTTTGGGTAGGTTTTCATGGGCTTTTGGGTCATTATGGGCTTTCTTGTATGGGCTAGGTGTTTTTCTTGTATACATCTAGTGTACTTGGTTACTTCTATTGATATATATATATATATAATATTATTACTTACAAAAAAAAAACAATAATAACGATCTACGAAAATCACATCAAGGGCTGGTATGATAAAAGCAATCAATTCATAGCAACATCTGAGTGAGGTACAATAAGCCTACTCAGAAATTTACACAAGGCCCGGTACCTAATTCAAATAAGAAATCTTTCAATAAAATGTTTGTGTCCCTATGATAAAAAATAGATGATGACTTCAAATAAAAAGTACGTAATTTAAGTCAAAGAATTAAAACAGCACGATTTCCATGTTTCTTAAGCCCAGTGAGCAATCCACCTGCAACCATCATCACAGGTAGCAGGGTAAAAGATACAGGAACAGGATATCATCAGTCAGAGGAGATACCTACTTTACAATGAACAGCTTGAACCTGTGATAACTTCATTGCTCTATTCAGTAAAGGGGATATACAAGATCATGCATGCATGCACACTCACGCATATGTAATGAAATGATGAGCACTAGGAATGATTATCCTCTCTCTGGAATGATAAATATTTTATGACCTTAGATTTGAACAGGCTTGCAGATATGCACACAAGTACACATTGCAACCTGCATAAAATAGACATAAATTTCCAAAAGTAGAAAAAAAATAATCAGAATTACCTTCTCATAAAAACCTCGGAATGTCCATGAAACTGTAGTGCATGTCCTGTAAAAAAAATGGAATGGAAGAAAAATAAATTGGTTAATCTCCGAGGCCATGCCCACCCCCAGCACTAGAAAAAAAAGAAAAAAAGAAAAAACACATTTGCACTTAGGAATAGGGTAAGTTTGCTTTTCCAAAATAATTAAAATCTAAAAAAACTGTCTCTCTCATTCATTATTTATTTATTTTGCTTATACAATCTTTTCAAAAGCTCTAATTCCATTTATGCAAGTGATGGAGTTCACATACAAAAGATAATTGGAATACACATGTTCTGTTCCTTACTTTGGGGGTTTGAAAGACTCTCCCACTTGCCGCCACAACTTACAAGAAGTCACCTATCAAAAAACAAAAGCCAATTATGAGCTATTGTCAGCAACAACAAAAAGGATGATTCTGACATATTTATTCCAGGCACATTTCAATAGTTGTATATCTAATTAATTGGTATCAGATAATGTATCAGATAATTCAGTATGGCAAAACAGCCTTTCTAATTCTTCTTTCCATCATACCAACATTTCGAAAGACATGACAAATTGCCTTGAATGTCAATGAAAACTGTAGAGAACCTTTTGAGCAGCCTATCCTCAGGTTTTTTTGTAAAGTCAGGTTCCCATATACCCACAATAGAGGAGACGTCCCCACCAGGCATGCGGCCACAAGTCATAATACACTCTTCACAAAACTTACCTTGATTTCCAATTACTGACTTAATGAAATCAAAGACCAAATATAAATGGACAAGTTAACCACCCCTCTCCATAGATTTTATTGAACTTCATTGTTCATTTGCACTTTTTCTTCACTCTGTTCCTTCTTTAGGATGCCTGTTTGCATTCTCCCAGTGTGTTTGGGTTTAGAACTAAGACAAAAGTCATACATAAATGTGCAAGTTCCAATTATTCATTGTTGCTCTAAAAATTTGGTGCAATTAGGATTTGATCAAACCAAGGTAATTTCCAAATCATGAGATCTTAACCCTTGTTTGGATTTGAAACTCACCTCAACTCATCTCATCTCATCATTACAACTTTCTCAAATTCCCATACAAAATATAATAAACAATTCAACTTTTTCAAATCTCAAAGTAATAATAATATTAAAAATAATATTCTAACAATATTTTATTCAACTCATTTAAAACCATCTCAACTCATCTCTAAATCCAAACGGGGTTACTCTTCTGCTAGAACTTAGGCTACGCCTACTCTTTTATCAATAAAACTTTTATTAAAAAAAGAATCATCTCCTTGAGATTAGTCTTGGAAGCCTAATGTAGACACACTCAAAATGGTACCTCCACATAGGAAAGGTAGATCCTTAGGAACCTCCCCACACTCTAAAAATTAAGTTGAAAAATAAAATAGGAAGAGAAAGATAGAGTCAAAGAGATTAGAGAACTGAATTCCCACGGAAGGATAGTTTCCTTCTCTTCTAGCTTCTTCTTTATACTAAAGAGACCAAATACATTAAATAAATGGTACAATACAAATAAGGAAATAAACATGTCCCCCTCAAGCTGATGCAAAAATATCTCTCATGCCCAGCTTGCCAAGAGTTGTTTGAAACATGTTGCTAGTAACTCCTTTTGTCTTCACATAAGGGGTATAAATCAATCATGCACGCAGCTTCTCTTTGATGAAATGCCTATCAATTTCAATATGCTTGGTTCTATCATGTTGCACTAGGTTATGTGCAATATTGATTGCTGCTTAGTTGTCACATTACAACCTCATAGGCTTTGTAGTATCATCCTTCAACTCCTTTAACAACAACTTTAACCATAGCAACTCACATACTCCATGTGCCATAGCTCGAAATTCAGCTTCAACACTTGATCTAGCAACCACTGATTGTTTTTGCTGCGTCATGTACCAAATTTCCTCCCACAAAGGAACAATAACTTGAAGTAGACCTTCTATCTTCCACTGATTCAGCTCAATCTGCATCTGTATATGCTTCTATTTTAAAGTGATTATGCTTAGAAAACAGCAAGCCTTTTCCTGGTGATGACTTTAGATACCTAAGAATCCGATAGACTGCTTTCATGTGAGACTTGCGTGGCGAATGCATAAATTGACTCACCATACTAACTGCATAGGCAATATCTGGACGTGTGGGATAGATAAATTAACCGACCAACCAATCTTTGATATCTGCCCCTGTCTACCATATTTCCTTTAGTATCTTCTCCCAACTTAGCATTAGGTTTTACTGGATTATCAACTGCTTTGCATCCAAGCATTCTAGTTTCCTCGAGGTGATTAAGAACATATTTTCTTTGGGAGATAAAAATCCCATGCTGAGATTTTGCAACTTCAATGCCTAAGAAATACTTCAAATTTCCTAGGTCTTTTATCTCAAACTCACTGGCAAAGTATTTCTTCAATTTCTTCACTTCTTCATCATCATTTCCAGTTATCACAATATCATCAACATACACAATAAGTGCAGTCATCTTACCTGATAGTGTATGCTTGATGAATAATGTGTGATCTACTTGTAGCCATATTTCTGCACAGCTTGGGAAAATCTTTCAAACCATGCTCTTGGAGACTGCTTCAATCCATATAGAGCTTTACTTAGTTTGCAAACTTTACCCTTGGCCTCCGGAAACTCAAGGCCAGGAGGAAGTTTCATATACACTTCATTTTCCAAGTCTGCATGAAGAAACACATTCTTCACATCAAACTAATAAAGTGGCCAAGCCTCATTTGCTACCAAATAAAGCAAAACCTGAACTGAATTCATCTTTGCCACAAGAGCAAATGTCTCTTCATAGTCTATCCCATAGGTTTGTGTGAACCCCTTTGCTACCAATCTTACCTTTAGTTTATCAGCAGATCCATTGAGCTTAAGTTTTGGTGTAAACACCCACTTACATCCCACAACCTTTTTTCCATCAGGTAAGAGAACCAAATCCCAAGTCATTCTTAACAAGGGCTTTTATCTCTTCTTGCATTGCCTCTCTCCACTTTGGGTCACTAAGTGCACCCTATAGATTTTTTAGAGTGGACACAGAGGACAAATTAGAAATAAAGGTATGATATGAATGGGACAAGTTTTGGTAAGAGACAGAGTTAGAGAGTGGGTGCTGCGTACAAGATCTAACTCATTTACGTTGTGCAATAGGTAAGTCCATATCATGAACAATAGGAGTTGAAGAGTTTGGGATAGACAAAGAATTACCTGATCCCGGGTTGGATGACTGGCAAGTAGATGAGGTGTCAATCTTACTATTCTAGCATCGTGAGTAAACTCTCAGTTTTGGCTCTGGCTCTTGCTGTTAGTTCTCACAGGGTAAAGGTTGCAAGGGTGGAGGTTTTTGTTGGTTTGCTAGTTCAGCCTGGATCAAATGTCACTAACGGGTCCACAGATGACTTCTCTCCACTCTCATTCTCCCCCTGAAGAGAAGTCTAAGAGGAAGAAAAATAGGGTTGAGTTTCAAAGAAAATGACAACCATAGTGACAAGCCATTTTCGCGATGGTGGATGATAGCACATATACCCTTTTTGAGTGGAAGAATACCCTAAGAAGATACATTTGAGAGATCGAGAATCTAATTTACTACGAGCAGGCGCATGAACATGAACAAAACAAACACAACCAAATACTCTTTGAGGCACAACAAACAAGGAGGAAGACAATGAGGGTAACAAAACTTCCGTAGGTGTCTTAGAATTCAAGACACAAGATGGCATTTGATTAATGAAATACGCTGCTATAAGAAGAGCATCATCTCAATAAGATTTTGGAACATGCAATGAAAAAAGTAAGGCGCGGGTGACCTCTAAGAGATGCCGATTCTTCCTCTCAGCAACACCATTTTGCTGTGGAGTATTAACTCAAGTAGTTTGATGAATGATGCCATGTTCACGGAAGAAATTTTGAAGGTTATTAGACATGTATTCTCCTCCGTTGTCAGAACAAACAATTTTAATAAAGTTACCAAATTGGGTTTGAACCATTTATAAAAAACTTGAAAAACAGAAAACACCTCGCTTTTCTCTTTTAATGGGTAAACTCAAGTAGTGCAAGAAAAATATCAATAATAGTGACAAACCAACGAAAACCAGATAAAAAAAAAATACGAAAAGGACTCCAAACATCAATATGAATAATGGAAAAAGGTTCTGAACTTTTTTTATTAGTAGAAGGAAAGGACTTACGATGATGTTTAGAAAGTTCACACGTCTCACATTTGAACTGAGATACATCAAGACCAGAAAACAGATCTGGAAAAACATGTTGTAACTAGAAGAAAGAAGGGTGCTCTAATCTTTGATGCCAAAGCCATGCCATAGCCATAGAGTCGTGAATGCGGGTGGTATGATAAGCCTGTTTGAGCTATCCAGGTGTCTTGATTTGCAAATCCATATAGTAAGGACCATCCTTCAAGCTACCACTGCCAATTATCCTCCTCGTGGCTAGGTCCTAGAAGAAACACTGGTTAGTATAAAAACTACTCGACAATTTAAGGCTAGAGTGATGCGAGCGATGGAAAGAAGATTATTTGTAAAGTTGGGAACATGTAAAACATCAGAAAGAGACAAAGACTCAGTCACAGGAATTGAACCTTTACCAGACACAGAGGATAGGGATCTATCAGCAGTTCTAACTTTTTCCCTGCCTGAACAAAGATGATATGAAGAGAAAGGAGATGATAAACCAGTCATATGATCGGATGCCCCCGAATCAATTATCCAGGGATCATTAGACTCAATGGAGGATGCATTGAGAGATGTGGCTAAATTACCTGAGTGAGCAAATGAAGAGGGTGCAGTGGTGGATGATTCTAGCTTAGACATAAGCTTACGGAGTGTGTCAAGTTCCACCTTGTTAAGCCCCCCAGGGTTCGAAGTAAAAGGACCAAACATAGACATCGTAGGTGTAGAGTCCACAATCAAAGTATGATTAGCACGAGGTCTAGTAGGACGAACATGAAGTCTCCAACAAGTCTCTCGAGTGTGACGTTGTTATTGCAGTGATCACAAAACAACTTATCCTTTTCACTTGTAGTGTCAATGTTTTTCCCCCATCATGGCTCCTTTTTGGCTTATCAAGCTGCTGAGTAGCAGTTAGCAGAGCATATCAATCCTAGGGAAGAAATGAAGCATCACACCACGACGACTCTCCTCATTTTGAACATAAGAAAAAACCTCCCAAAGAGATGGTAGAGGATCCTTTTCTAGAATCTGAATCTGAACAGAATCATACTCTTCATTCAATCCTCCAAGGAAAGCATAAATACGTTCCTCTTCTATTACCTTTCGGATTTTTACAAAATCAGCAGTACATTCCATCTGAAAATTATGATAGTGATCCACTTCTTGCCACAAAGCCCGTAGTTGAAGTAAGCAGTCACAGATAACTCTGCTTGAGTCATCCCATGAATTCGTCTCTTTAGTGCATAGACTTGAGCTGCATTCCACCTCTTTTGCAGTGCGAAGAAGTAGAAAACCATTACCAATATCAAGTTGCATAGAGTGTAGTAACCAAGACATGATTGTGGAATTTTCAACTTCCCATCTATCATAAGCAGAATCATCCAGCTTTGGTTCAGGGATCTTTCCATTCAAGTATCATATCTTCCCTCTACTCTTAATATACAAGAGTGCAGATTGAGACTAAGCCAACTAATTGAGTCCATCTAATTTCACAATTGAGATTTGGAAGGTTGGATTTTCATTGGAGTAGGTAACTTGGCTTTCTACTCTCAAGTCACTGGTCTGTCCTTCACTCTTCTTTGGATCAACCATTGAAACCAACCAAATAACTCCACTTTTTTTTTCTTACCTCAAAAACGACATGTCGTTTAGCTCCTAACGTAGATTTTGCTTCTGCAAGACACGCCATTTACCCTTGCAGCTCAAAAACGGCATGTCGTTTTTTACCATTTTGAGTTCTCCTTCTTCGAGCTCCAAATCGCGCCGAGTTCCCTGAGCTTTGCCGGAAAAACCAGAAAGCTTCTAAGCTTCTCAAAGCTTCAACGTCCTCCCAACTCCAGATCGCTATGATCAGAAGGAACAGAAAGCTTCAATGCTTCGATGCCGAGTTCCCTGAGCTTCGCCGGAAGAATCAAAAAGCTTCTCTGGGCTTCAACTTTCTCCCAACTCTAGATTGCGATGATCCTCCAAGGAATGCCCCTTTTTTTTCTCTCTTTTTTTCCTTTTTTAGAAGTAAAGGCCAAGCGTCCTCTGTTCACCGTGAAGCTTGGTTAGTGGGGTTCCCAGAAGATTTTGTTCAAACCCATGGGCTCAACTTCCTTGCCGCTACTGCCATTTGTACGGCGCCGTCGTAGGCTACCGTGAGTCACACTGTTTGGTACTAACCTAACCCTAACAGCCCAAGAACGCTCTGATACCAAGTTGAAAAATAACATAGGAAGAGAAAGATAGAGTCAAAGAGATTAGAGAACTAAATTCCCACGGAAAGATAGTTTCCTTCTCTTTTAGCTTCTTCTTTATACTAAGGAGACCAAATACATTAATTAAATGGTACAGTACAAATAAGGAAATAAACAACTCTCAACTCAAACCCACAATCTTCTGCTCTGGAGGTGAGTGCCATTATCCATTATGATTGCTCTACTGCTCTAATTATTTTATCAATTCTTTTTAATTGTAAAAAAATTGTCTCACTTCTTTGATCCCTTCATTATAATTCGTATATAAATAATACTTATAATTTTAGTACTAGGGAATCGCAAAGTGCACAGAATGTGCCCAACACATGTCAACCAAGCAAACAACAATAGAAGTGTGTAAACATCCTAAATTTAAAAAATGCACATGGCAAGTAGGGTTTGAGATATCTTCCATAGAGGTCCCATCACAAATTGCATCTAGAAAACATCCTTACCAGAATGCACTTATCATATTAGATTGCCTTAATCACTGATAATATGATCATACTTCACGGTATCAAAGAACTACCAGCACGAATCCAAACTACTCTTTGATACCAAAAATCTTAACTTTTAAATCTATTTCCAAAATTACTACCATACAAGAATCACCGATTGCTCCAGTTAAAATTAGCTTCCCAACCAAAAAGACCAAAGGAAAGGCAATGAACTAATATGAAAGTGAAAATGATATATAAATATGTTCATGGGGAAACAAAGCATACCTTATCATAGCCACCCAATCTAGTCACTGCTCTCCACAACCTTATCAAGAAGATGTTGACACACATTAGCCCAAAGTATGGAAATTTCTCAACCACCTATATAATAGTTATTAAGAAAATCAAATATATGTAAGTGATCAGGAGAAACTCACTTAAGGCAATTCAGACCCTCCCCATAAAACTTCGGAGGCTTGAATTCCGTGCTCCTCTCCCTAAAGAAATTTTCCAGCTCCTTCATAAAAGCCGATTGCTCTTCTTCTGTTCCCGATTCATTACCTTCTGACATATGATCATTGCCCAAAAGAAAGAAGTGCTTTGAGCTTGAGTTCCCATTCTCTACAGGTGTAATAACATCTTCTTCATTCACCTCCATATTGATTTGTCGTCCATTCTGAATTTGATATTTTATATCAGAAGCTTTAGCACAGTTCATAGCAGGTTCATTATGAATCGTAGTAGTTGCAGGCAGAATGTCAGCATCACCAGCTAGTTTGGTATCACTCACTTGACAAGGTTCATCTTTGGCAACTGAAACATCTGGTCCAGCAGTATCAACATGATATGAAGACGTGTTGTTGTGGTGGTGTTCACAGCCTAGATTGCTTGGAGGCAAGTCATTGTCTTCAATCTTGACATCAGAAGTGGGTTGTGTATTAGGTTTGAGTAAATCTTTGTCATCATTTAAAGGGACTGGGGAGTCAGGTGAATCTTGAGTGGGTTGGTCCGGATTGGACCAAGATTCCATAATTTTATTGTCTTCAGGGAGAGGTGGAGTGCCATTTAACGTCTGAATCAGGGTTTGGTCCACTGGCACAGAAGAGTCATGGTGTTCATGTGCATCAGCTTGTGCAGCTTTATGATTGGGCAAAGCAATGGTCACAGCCTCGTTTTCTTGTGCACTCTCCTCATTCTCCTTCTTCTCCTTGGAATCACTCATCTAGGCTTCTAAGCACATCAGCAAAATAATTACTCTACTTTTTATTTTATTTTTTATATATATAGAAAACAAAGAAACAGGTAAAGAGCAAGAATTTATATACAGTTTCTGAGTAGATATGATAAAAGCAGGTGAAGAATGCTGGAACATATGAATTAAGAATTTTATGAATATGTTCCTAACCCTAGGTACTGTTTTCTCATTCCATAAACAAACAAATCATATAAAACTAGCCAAAAGAGAAAATCCATTACTCTGCGACGCAATTGAAAATGAATGCATCGTAACACTTGAATTTGCAGATCCTTTTTTCAGAATTTTCTTTTATTTTTCAATTGAACGTACAAATTTACCAAAAAAATTAAAAATTGAAAGAATAAATATTTACCTACTTCGGATTGAGGGATACTCCCAGTTTTGAGGACAGCAAGAAACGAAGATTGAAACGAGGAGCGATAAAGAAAGCTTTCACATATGATAAACCCTAACCCCCTTTATCAGCTTCTATCGTTTTATTTTTGTTTTAATTTTCTTTTCTCACTTTTTCTCTAAGCAATTTTCTTTTCTCACTCGGTTACAAACTTACATTTAATTTCGTTATAAATTTAAGGGAATTTACTTTTAATAATTTGTGAACAAACAGGTAGTACTGAAAGAATATTTGACATATAAGAAATGACATCATACTTATATATAATAAATAAATAAATAAATAAGAATAATAACAAAAAATGCATTTAAAAGAAAAATTGAGAGGCGGATATTAAATTGAGTTGAGATGATGAAATATTATTTTTTAATATTATTATTATTTTAATATTTAAAAAAATTAAATTATTTATTATATTTTATGTTAAAATTAAAAAAAATTATAATAATAAGTTGAGAAAGGTTGAGGATCCAAACGAAAAAACATTAAAAACTTTGAATGTTGAAATAATATTTGGAAAAAAAAATGTATCCACCTCTGTGTAATAGAGGTTTGTTTTCAATCTTTTATTTCATTCTACCCTCATATCCACCGTTGGTTTTGCTTGGTGTTTTGCGAATCGTCTGTATTGCATGTATTTATAGATCGTTTGGTTATATAAATGAGATTATATGAGATAAAAAATTTGTAATTAGTAGTAATATGATTTGTGAATAGTAATAAAATAGTTTGAGTTAAAATTTTTATAGAATTTTGAAAAATGAGAGAGAAAAAATTGAATAAAAAATTATAAAATTGCAAGAATATCAAAATATAATTTTCTAATATAATTTTTTGTTTTGCGATTTGAAAAGGTTAAATTATTTTTTGTGTTTTATTTGGAAGTTTGAAAATTTGAAAAATGTTTGTGTTTAAATAGTATTTAGATGTTGAGATGAGATTAGATGAAATAAAATTATTTGAAAAGTTTGTGTAATCAAACCAGACCTTAATTTCGTAGCAGGCAACACAACTTTGTGTCAGATGGGACAATCTCCGAGGCTAATTTGTCACCTGCTAATCATGTTTGTTGCTTAGCTTAGGGGTCCCACCCCGTTCGCCTTCCGCCCGGGCGAGGTGTGGTTGCTTGGTCGAGGCATGGACCTTTGCCTGCAAGCGGATACCTGCATGCATCTCGACATTACAGGACAAGGCTCGGGCTAGGTCCAAACCTGCATGGGCTTATCCCATTTGTCCAACCCAATTATATAAATATATATACTAAAAAGCTATTTTTTAAAAAAATAAAAAATAAAACTAGTCATTTTGGAGAGAACTCTCCAAAACAACATTGTTTTATCTTAGGTTATGTTTTTTAAAAAATAAAAATAAAACGATTACATTTTGGGGAGATTTGTTAGGAATCTCGATCTAGTCCCTAAACACTATATTGTCCTCGCCTTGGTTCTCTTTGTGGTGATCAAATGCCTTAGCCTTCTTGCTTGGTCTTTGATCAATAATGACACGCATGATAGCAATGATGGGTTCCTAAGTTGATGAATATATGGTGTTTGGTGATGAAAATGATGATGATGATGATGAGTTCGGGTGATCTAAGTGGTAATTTGGTATGTTTGATGCAATGTGGAATGGCTTGAAGGTTGCCCTTAATGTTGGGATCACTTGGGTGATGCTTAAAGTTGGTGTGGTGAAGATAGGCTAGGGTTGGAATGGTGGCTAGGGGGAATTACGAATTTGGACGAGTTGGATTAGGGTTAGAGTGTAGGATGAGTTGCTAGGGTTTGGAAGGAGGTGGATGAGTGAGGCTAAGGTTTGGTGGCTAAGGTTGGCCGACTTTGGGGGTTGGTTATGGTGATCTCTAAAATGTAGGATCAAATATGGCAAGGGTGATTTGGTTTTGGCAATGGGAAGAAGATCTTGGTTCATTAAATGGAATGAAGGGTTTGAGAGATTCAAGGAATTGGATTTAGAAGATGAGATGGAGTTTGAATGAGTCTAGGGTTATTCTTTGAGTTTAGGGATTTGGAGATGGAAGATAGGATTTGAATATGGCAAGATGATGATAGTCTTTGATTGACTTGAATGATGATAGGAATGAGTGGTTTTAGGGATGGAGTGATTTTAGGGAAGTTCTTAGAAATCATGGGATGTGATTGGGATGAGTCAACTTTTCTAAAATTAAAGAAGTTACCAAGTGAGACTCTTGAGAGGTGGCTAGGGTTTATAGAAGATAAGGGTTTCGGCTAGGGTTTATGGAGATGATGGAGGCTAGTTTTGGTAAGTGACAATTACGAAAGATGGAGACAAGGAAATTTCGGTTAGGTCAAGTGGAAATTGGATGTAGGGTAAATATAGGAGGTGGCTGAATATGAAAACTAGGGTAAACACTTGTAGTGGTCGAAATATGGTGTTGGGAAGATTGAATTGATGCAAGGAAATATATGGATGAACAAGATAAGAAAAAGTATGAACACTCAAGAACAATTAATGAACACAAAGATAACAAACCAATGTTAATTCACAAATTTTACAAAGTTGAAAGAAAATAAGATAGATTGAATCACATATATTTACTAATTTCAAGGTGATGATTCACTATTAGGGATTCACGAATTTCACTCAAGTAGCCCAAATGCTAAGCATCGAAAAATAATCTCAAGAACAATAATCCGTCCACTTAGGGAATTTGCCAAAGGATGTAAACTAAATGTCTATGGGTCCTATTTATAGAGATTATAAAGTGGAAACTCCCAAAAAGTCCATTGAAAAATATTAAAATAAAAATAAAAGAAAGCAATAAGATAGTCTTGCAAGGGCCATGGTGGCCCGTGGCATGCATTGGCCCATGGGTGGGCTAGTGTGGTTCATGGCCCACGGCTGGCTAGTTTGGCTCATGGTTGGTGGGGCACGGCATGGTGTCATGCATGATCTACTGGTGGGCATGGCAGGGTGCCATGCATGGGCCTGCTGGTGGGCACGGCATGGTGCCGTGCATGGCCCGATGCTGCATGGCCCAGGCAGGTGGCTTGGGTGTTGGATCCGCATGGCCCAGGCAGATGGTCTGGCGTTGATGTTGCAAGGCATGGGCTGGTGCCATGCGCTAGATGGCATCCCTGGTGGGCATGCCACTGACCTTGCCTGCAGGGCACGGGCTAGAGCCGTGCGCTAGATGGCATGCTTGTGAAGGCATGCCACTAACCTCGCTGGCATGTTGGGCGTGCGGCGCATGGGTTGCTTGGCCATGGGCTACTTTTCTAGGGGTCCTGACAAGATTCCCCAAAACGTCGTCGTTTTACATTTGGTTTGGTTTAAAACTACTTAAACAACCCCTGTGCTCTCTCTCTCCCTCTCTTTTCTTTTGTTTTGTCGTGTCTCTCTCTGGTCCACCCCCCGCATCCTAGTCCCAAGTATCGCCCTCTCTCTTTTTGCCTGAGCTAGATTTTTGATTTTTTTTTTATTGGTTAATAGCAATGGTTTAGGCAAGGGGTTTTGAGTCTGGTGGGTGGACGGCCGTGACGGCCAATCCATCCCCGGCATGCGGACAAGGGCACTCGCCCATGGATGGTGGGGTGCAGAGCCGACGACCCTCGAGGAGTGAGGGTAGACCCCTAGCCTCAACTTTCTTCTCCAACAAACTTTCACACCTTATTTCTTTCTTTAGAGAATTGCATGGTACCAAGATTTGAGCCCATACTCACAACTACACGCATCAAGTGTTGATTTCTACCCAATTGTCTCTTGTTGATTTACTCATAGAACCAACATAATTCCAAAACTATCACTTGCTCCCTTCCTCCTTTCTCCCAACTACCATCACAAGTCACGACTATTGCATTGTTAGCCCAACTCAACCACCGCTTTTTCCACCTTACATAAGCACTAAACCATACTTATAGCAATCTCTTATATTCTCTTCCTTCTTTCATTTTCACCATGTAATCTTGAAAGTCAGTAGATTTACCTTAATCAAAGCTCTCATTCGTTCATTCAATAACTGGCTTTGGATGTTGCAATTTCGTTGGCATCAAAAAAAGGAAAGTATTGTGGAGTTGTGCTTAAAGCTTATCTCGATATGATGGTGTGCATCATGGTGTGGTCATCTATACCCGATGAATGGTCCAAGTGACGAGGTAGATTTAGGGCATAAATTTTAGCGTTTGCTTTAAGTTAGATGCCTATTTTCTTCCTTATTTTTTCCTCTCTATGTCTCTCACTCTCATTATTTGGTGCGTTCTCTCCACTTCTGTAAATATTATTTTTCCTTTCCTAGTTTTATTTCTCTTTAAGAAATGATATTTGTGGTCATAGAATGCACAAGCACTGCATATTTCTTTTGACAAAAATAAGTAAATATGAGACCCACTATATTTATGCTTGATTCTTGGTGGGAAAGCTATATCTTTGATGGGTTGGTGGAAAGATTCTGCCTTTCGGTGCTTTGTTTGAAGGATCGAGTGTTTGTATCTCGCTTATGCATGCTCTCTCTCTCTCTCTCTCTCTCTCTCTCTCTCCATGTTGCTTGAACTGAAGTGGAGTGTGGATAATGCACATATAAGAGCACTAGCATTGGATTCATCAAATCCATCTTCAAAATTTGATGAAAAGTACATATTTTTCATAAATGTAAAACATTCACATCTATAATCCCACATTGGATTAGACATTAGATTCATCAAAATAATAATATAATATTATTTTTTTAATAATAATTTTTTTAATTTTTTTTTATATCTTGCAATTATACTAACCACATGTTAAGTAATAATTTAATTTGATATTTAAATTTGTGTGTCTCAATTAATTTTTTTCCTCAATCTAATTATCCAACAAACACTTGCTATCAACCCTTCTTCTACCAAACAATCATAAATACAATTTATGAAACCAACAAACACATTTTGCCAACATTTCTTTTATCCAACAAACACATATACAATAAATTTCAACCAACAAACATATTATGCCAATATTTCTTCTACCCAATAATTACATATACAATTCTTAAAGCTAACAAACATTCATTCACAAACCCTTTTTTCCTACCTAAACTTCACATCTACAATTCTAAAAACTAACAAACACATAATATCCACTTGGGGCAATACCAAACTTTCATATCTACAATTCTCAAAACCAACAATTAGATGTAGCCAATCATTTTTCTTTTGCCAAGACTTTTAGTTGTAGCTAATAGTCTTGGGTGGTATCTCTATAAATAGACCCATCCTCTCACTACTTCCCACTCATCAAAAACCAATCTTCCTTCTTCTATTCCAACAAATTTTGTTCTCTCAATTCTCTATGGATCCCTTTTGGAGTATTGATTAGGGGTGTACATAAACCGACCGGACCGGCCGCCGCCGACGTAGACCGACTGCCGGATTCAGGAACCAGCCGAAACCGGCAGAGAACCGGTCGGCCGGCGGTATAAAATTCATAAAACCGACGTCGGCCGGTTCGATCTACGGTTCAGGACCGGTCTAAACCGAAGAACCGATCGACAGTTATAACTGTCTTTTTATAATACATTTCTTATACAATACGACGCCGTTTCATGTGGAACGGCGTCGTTTTGTTCTTAATACATTGAAAAAAAATAGAATGAAGACGATGTTGTTTGGTCTAAACCAAACGGCGTCGTTTTTGGGTAGGGTTTTGAATTACCCCCCCTTCTTCTTCTTCTTCGCAGCCGTCCTTGACTCCTCATTGCTCTGTGATCTCCATTCTCCCAGACTCCCTCTTCCTCTCCCCGGACGGTCGGACCTCACGGCTCTCACACCTCACGGACTCACTCTCAAACTCTCCTCTCTCGACGCCGACGACCCACACGCCCCACGGCTCTCTCTCCTCTGTCGATGCCGACGACCCACAAACCCCACGACACTCTCTCCTCTCTCGTCGCCGAAGAGCCACACGACCCACAATAAAAAGCCCAAACCGATCAAACCGACCGGTAACCGGCCGGACCGATTCCGGCCGGTTTCACCCCTTAACACCGGTCGGTTTCGATCGGTTTCCACCCCTCAAATTCAATGATCGGTCGGTCTCGGTTTTGTGAAGAAACCGAACCGACATAGTCGGTTTTCAGCCCTAGTATTGATCATATGGAAGATGAAAATTATTATGATCACGAGGAGTATATGATACAAGCAATGGGCTTACATAGACAACAATGTGCAGGTGAAGGAGCATCTGCTTCACGTCGTCTTAATTCTCAACCTCGTATGTTCATCCGACGTGATCTATTGGAAGGTCATGACCGCCTTTGGAATGATTACTTTGCTGAGCCGCCAATATATCCGCCAAATGTTTTTAGGAGGAGGTTCCGAATGCGTCGTAATCTTTTTTTACGCATACATTCTGCAGTTGAAGCTCATGATGATTATTTTGTCCAAAAAAGAGACGTCAGTGGGAGACTTGGATTGTCTTTCCTTCAAAAGATGACAGCAGCAATTAGGATGCTCGCATACATGGTAACGGCAGATCTTATGGATGAGTATGTAAGAATTGGAGAAAGCACCGCACGCTTGAGTATGAAGAAATTTGTAAAGGCGATTGTGTCAATTTTTGGAGGTGAGTACTTGAGGTCTCCAACCTCAAGTGATATAGCGAGGTTACTAGAAGTCGGACAAAGGCGTGGGTTTCCAGGAATGTTGGGTAACATTGATTACATGCATTGGAAATGGAAGAACTGTCCTAGTGCTTGGAAAGGTATGTACTTTGGTCACTTAAATGAACCAACTATTATTTTGGAGGTTGTTGCGTCTTACGATCTTTGGATATGTCATGCTTTTTTTGGTTTGCCTGGGTCTCATAATGACATCAACGTACTTGATCGATCTTCTGTTTTTGCTGCGTTGGCCGAAGGTCGTGCTCCTCCGTGCAACTACACAATCAATGGTCACGAATACACAATGGGATATTATCTTGCTGATGGTATATATCTTTCTTGGGCAACACTAGTGAAAACAATTCCTACTCCACATGGAAAAAAGAAAAAATATTTTGCTGCTTGTTAAGAGTCTGCAAGGAAAGATGTGGAGCGTACCTTCGGAGTACTCCAAGCTAGATTTGCAATTGTGCGTGGACCTGCTAAGTATTTCTAGCCCCAAGTTCTAAAAGATATTATGTACGCATGCATAATCTTGCACAATATGATCGTTGAAGATGAACGTCATCTATATCTTGGAGCAGATCAGTTTATTTACGATATCAACGACGATACTCCTCATGAGCCACTTTCACGCGATAATATACATGAATTCATGGAATTCATTGCTCAACATCATCGTATTAGAGATAGAGGCACTCATTCTCAACTCCAAGCCGACCTTATCGAGCATTTATGGAATATGCATGGTAGCACATAGAGTGGACTATGGAATCCAATGTTAACTTTTGGGTCCCTTTTTATTATTTAATGTAGAATCCAATGTGGTTAATTGGTCCTTTTTTATTATTTAATATGGAATCCAATGTGGTTAATTGGTCCCTTTTTATTATTTAATATAGAATCGAATGTGGTTAATTGGCCCCTTTTTATTATTTAATATGGAATCCAATGCGGTTAATTGGCCCCTTTTATTATTTAATGTAGAATCTAATGTGGTTAATTGGCCCCTTTTTATTATTTAATATGGAATCCAATTTTCCACATTAAATATTAAGGAAGTTCTATTATTTAATGGGCCCCTTTTTATATTAGTTAAGGAAGTACGCTGCCATAATTCTGAATATTGTGCATTTGACCGTTTTTAAATATTGACTTGATGTTGAGTGTGAGATTGAAATATTGATGAAAATTAAAATCGTGCATATACGGTTCAGAAATTGTAATCAACTCCCCTTCCATCACTTGTTGCCATCACTTTAACATTAGAATCAAGACAATCAATGCAAGGGAGAGATAGCTTGAATACGGTTCAGAAATTTTCCATCACTTGTTGCCATCACTTGTTAGTTAGAGTGTTACTAACTAACAAACAAACATCATTTCCCCACCACGATCCCATGCTGCCCAATCAAGCACTTTAAGGAGGTATGTGATACCCAATTCTTTGAGCAACACCAGTATGATTAGTTGTAACGGCAAAATATAAGAGATACTCAACTGTGAATCAACACTATAATAAAAGATAATCAGAGCAAACTTTTTTTTTTATAGGTAAACAAAAGATAAGTAGAGCAAACTTAGCAAGAAAAAACAATAAATGGCATCATTGGATTGCAGAATCAAATCTATCATATGAAGCATGTTATCCAACGGAATAGTACTTGCTATGATAAGTTCAAAAAGATGTCCCAGCTCTATGTATTCTACTTAGATTCAAATATACTTACCTGAAAGAAGGGAAGAAAAACAGGCTATTCATTAAGATTTAGAATGATTTCTTATATAAAAAAAAAAAGATTTAGGATGATTTCCAAATATTTATTATCTTAATCAACTAAGAATCATTCACACTTTAACATCCACTATAATAAACTCAATGACAATTTAAAAGGCTGCCAACCCAGAATTATTCACTACCATCACAGAAAATATTCAACACTCACTTGCTGCCATCACACAAGCATCTCAAACATGCCAAACTGAACATTAACTCAAATAAATTCATTCACTTTAACATTAACTTGCTGCCATTCACACAAGCCATTCAAATATTTGAGATGCTTGTTTCAGATTACACCAACTTAATTCCCCTTCCAAAATGAGCATCACAGATTCACAATTCAATATCCCATCAATCTGAAAATACAATCAGCCCAAAATACAATCCCACAAAAAAGTTAACTTAGTCACAAAATACAATCAGCCCAAAATACAATCAACCATTGCAAAAAGTTAACTTTCACAAAATACAATCAACCATTTATAAATGCTAATTTCAGATTTCATAGTGGCTACCCAGCCACATGTTTATCCAAAACATGTGGCTGGGCAGCCACTAAAAGCTGGAAATTTGAAAGTAATATTCAACAGTTACTCAACTCCATGAGGTGTGGATGGAGATTTGTCGAATGTACCTTCAGAATCATCCAAAGACTCCTCAAATATTTTCCTCTGAAGTTTCAGGAAGTAGGATTGCTGCATGGTAGTCATGCCAGAGAGATCCTTGCTCATGATCTCAGCCTCAAACTTTCTCTTCTCAAGTTCAAGCTATGCACCTCTATCAGCAGCTTGCTTTGCCACCCATGCTCTCCTCTCTGCCATGAATTTTTGTCTATCATCAGTCATTTGTACTAAAAGCTAAACTCAGCATCACATGATTCCTGAGCCTTCCGCTTCCTCAAGTTATCTTTTTCCGCTTTTTTTCCTCGAGGCCTCTCAACATTCTCCTCCACGACGTCCTCGGCAACTTCAGGTGACTACTCATTGGCTGGATGCTTATCTTGTGGTTTTCTCCTTGTATTCAGATTACTCATGTGCTACTGCCACTTGGGTTGGTGTCTCAATTGACACCAACAATGCTCCAGTGTGAAGTTTCCCTTCTCTATCTCCTTGTACAATAATTTTGCTTTTTCAATCTGAAAATTAGAATGAATATTGTCAAAAAAAAAGAATCATAGATAAAATAAAACATTAGTAAATGAAAATGGTACATACCTTGTCTTGCTCGGTCGCACCACTTGGGTGCAATGATTCTACTTGCACTAGAAATGCACAAAACTTGTTTGTGCATTTCTGAATCATGGACC
Source organism: Cyclocarya paliurus (assembly GCA_029856935.1). Lineage (NCBI taxonomy): Eukaryota > Viridiplantae > Streptophyta > Magnoliopsida > Fagales > Juglandaceae > Cyclocarya > Cyclocarya paliurus. The sequence goes on from CM056953.1 coordinate 34,564,854, forward strand.
AACGATTGATCAATGACCCTACCGAACGATTTGCAGTATTTGGTTTTTTATACTCATGATAAAACTCAGAAATTCGGTCCCACATTTGAGTGGATTTCTGATCAGTACCCCGTATGGCATCAATGCTAATGTTGAGCCATCCGGAAACAAGTAAGTTATCCTCCTCAACAGTGAAAGATGCCCCTCTTTGGACCGTAACATTAGAAAGATGCTCATATGTTGGAGTGACATTAATACCTTCTCCGCCACTTTGTAAAAGAGTGGTGAAGAAGGGATCCTCCTCAAATGAAGTATCCATCCTTTAAGAATCGTAACATTGGGCTGTCAAACGAAGCAGCACAAGCAAAAAGATACAAGGCAGCACATCACAATAGATACCAGACAGCATATTTCAAATAGATACAAGGCAGAATATTTTAAACATTTAATCAAATCATGCTGCATGTTGCTTTCCCAAAAAGTTACACAACAAGTTCATTACTAAAAGTTACACAGCAAGTTCATTACACAGTTACACCGCAAGTTCATTAAAACAGCTACTCATCTAAAAGTTTGTACCAATATACTAGTTTCATTGGAGCATACTGTTGTTTAATGTGGACTTCCATCTCATGGCATAATATGGAAGTGGCTTCCTGAAAGCTATAGTTTATTGTGCCCTTATTCAATAATAATCATGATAGACACTTCTTTCTTCTCTCTCAAGTCTCAAGTCTACTTCTTCATATTAAAGAATCATATAATATGAACCCCAAAGGTATTACTTTACTATAGGAATCAAGCCACTACTTTAATTTCAAAATGCTAAAGATGCTTCCAAACAATCATATATATTAATTTGTAGACAAATAGTTTACAAACGCATTATATTAATTTCTAGACAAATAGTTTAGTATGGAAGAATAACACCACTGCTTGCCTCCTAGAATGAAAGAAATTAACAAAGATAAATTAACATGCATCACTTCTGGAAATCAGTAGCTTGATTCCAAGATTAGTATAATCTAACAGCAAAAAAGTACTGAGTATGTAATCCAGTGGCACGGCAGAAAAGCATAAATCGTGCATATTATTTTTCTCATCATAAAAATCACTCTTTCCACTCTCTATATTCTGTATTTGTATAAACAAAATGTTAAACTATCCTAGAAAAAGCTGTTAATGTATACAAGCCGAGGATCGTACCACTTGTTTGAGAATCTCCAACACTGAGTGCGCCTGAAAATCAGCCAAAAAAAAAACATGAAACTTGATCAATAACCATGTATGTGTTCACCGAGAGCAAAAGCCCCCATCGGGGCTGACCAATTTCTCTGTTTATTGAAACTACGGTTGCAGATTATCATTTGAGGGGAAGAAGTGAAGCATTGCGTGAAAGGAGAAGAAGTGAAGCACGAACCTGGAAGGAGAGAAACCAGTGTTGATTGCTCTGTTTCTGCGTGAAGGATCCAAGCTCAGCTTCTCGATTCGGGCACTGTAGCTCTGCGAAAACGAGAGAAAGCACCGCACAGTGCACCTATGGAGGTGATGGCGATTTGCTGAAACCCTAGTGACGAAAACGAGCTTCTCTCCTCTCACGAAAAAGGGAACTTTCTTGCTCGTCCAAAAACACGAGAGGAAACGGAGGGAAGAAACGAATCGGAAGAGAGGGAGAGGAAGAAAGAAATGAAGAGGAAGAAAGAAATCGGGGATGCAAGAGGAGAGGAAGGAGAAAGAGGGATTTCGGGATTTTGAGGGATTTGGGGATGAAGAAGAAAGCAGAGAAGAGAAAAAGAGGGAAAGAAAAATAATTGCGTACGAAATCTATCAGTTTTTGTAATAAAATAATGAGATAGATGTGGAACAGTAGATCTTCAAATTTGAAGATAAATCCGATTACACTGTAGTTCATAGCTTGTCAAATATACTAAAGGTGAATCCAATGCCGGCTTTTTCCAGTAAAATTCATCAAATTATATACATTGGACTCATTTGATGAGTCCAATGCTAGTGCTCTAAGGCTCAAAAATTGGCACATAGTGATATTTTCTTTAAAAAAATAAATAAAAGCAAAATTGTAAATTCTATATTGTAAGTGCACCTTGTGTTGGGTTTTAATCATTTGACTGTATATTTTGGAATACAAATGTCGTAAAAAAGCAAAACCTTTTATTAATGTAGTGTTTCACACACCTGGGGAGAAATCTCCCTCACACCTTTTGTAAAAGAAAATGAACGTGAGTTGCAATACAGAATCCCCTATTTTGACGTGAGGCAAACATGAATTTGGTAGTTTATGGTTAGGATGTCCTACATGTAACAGATTGCTTGTACCTAACCGTATCAATTTGAAATGTGCATCCTAGCACCATAGTGCTCTTGATTAGACTTGATAAGAACTTTGCAAACGATCTTAATACATTATTCTTTTTTCTTCTCTATTATCATCAACAAACATCAATGTAAAAGGAGTAGCCAGTATTTGCAAGTGTGGACTGCGGTTTTGTTTTAGTATAAATCAAATTCATAGCCTATAACTTATGTGTCATGTCTAGGGAATTATCTTTGCTTTCTGTTGCATTTGTGACTATTTCGTAGCATATCTTTATTAAACTAGAGTACCTACCAGCAACTAGTTTACCACTCAAGTAATCGTAACTGATTCTAATGAGAGCAAATCTACGTTTAATGTTCTTCCTCCATTTATCCAAAATGTACTTTTTCAATAACGATCGAACATCCTTTGTGGCAAAAATTGCAACAATGTGCCTACATAAAATTCCTCTTATCTCAAATAGTCTGCACATGCACTTTGCCTCACACTCATTTTCATTAAAGTATGCCTGATAAGTAACTCGTTTGATGTAGTCTTCAACTTGCCTTTGTTCATTAACTTGTTATGTTGAAATCACTGCTTTTGTTTTGATGAGAACACAATGAGAATGGAGAATCCTCATTACTTCAGATTGTACTTTCTTAAACTTAGAATTAGTGTACACTTCTTGAAGTTTCTTCCCCATGGATAAATGGGATATACATGGGATTATGCAGTTGAATGAGTGATCATTCTCTACATCGAGTCTCTAAATGCAAAATCAAATTGACCAACAAATTCTTTTAACGTCGTTCTTGAATGTACAAATTCATAAAAAAATGCATTCATGTTCTCACTCCTTTGAGTTGTGCTCATCCCAGCTGTAAATGTATCTTTCAGATATATGTGAACCTAATATATTCACTCACTATATAGACTTCAAAGCCATACATGTTCGTGCAAATTGTAAGTATCAAAAAACACCTTTCAAGCTTTCTTAAACTCGTCAAAAGCCTGACAATCATGAACATATTTGTGCAATGCACTCTTTAAACCACAGTTGTATTCAGAATGTGAACTCAACTTCTCTAATAATTTTTGCATTATGTGCCACAAACAGTATCTGTGCAGGGTGTTTGCAAAAACTATTGCAATAGCATTTTTCATGGCCTTGTCTTTATCAATGATAACAACTTTTGAAACTCTCCTATCCATGCATTTCAGCCAAGTTTCAAATAACTAGAAAAAAGTTTCAGTATTTTCACTTGATATCAAACCTGATCCTAAAAGTATTGATTGACCATGGTGGTTAACACAGACAAAAGGGGTGAATGACATGTCATATCGGTTTGCTAGGTACGTTGTATCAAATATCACAACATCCCATAAATACCCATATACTGCTTTGCTACATGCATCGGCTCAATAAAATTCTGTAATCTTCCATCATCATCCAAATCCATCAACAAGTAAAACTCTTAATTTTTATACTGCATTCTCTCAAAATACCCACGAAGTGCATCAACACCTTTTTTACCAAGTCTGAGGTATCGGGCCTTGTAAATATAATTTTATGCATATTTCTCAATAAATGGAAAATTGTTGAATCCACCAGCCTCAACAACTAATGAGTTAAAACTTTTAGCCATACATATGCCAGCCTTATCATTAATATCTAACTGTCTCTTTACGGAAACATCAATTCGATTACATCTAAAGAATCTTGCTTTTCGTAGATTTAGCCCATGGTTGTGTGTATTCTGAACACTAGTTATGCGCAAGACACCACCAACCAAGATTGCATTAGTCTTTGCTTTACAATTCGTGTTTGTTGTCAGGCGTGGTTTAGAAATGTTGGTAGTATGGTTCATTTCCTTACTACCATGAGTACAACCAAGTATTACATATCTAACACTCTCATAATATTCCCTTTTACTTCTTTGGGTCATTACCAAAACCTAGTCTATTTTTCATATTGCTTATACTAGTCAATGAGTTCATCCTAATTTTTAAAAAACAACTCCGACGTTGGCTCTAAAATCTCATCATCATCATTTCTCGCCATTGGCTCTAATACTGGAACTTCTTCATCAATATTCCCTGAATGCACAACTGAAAAAGTTGTAGTGCCCTCATCTACATGACACCATAAAAGATAATATCAAGGAATTTATAAACCTAACTTGACTATATATTATGCTTGTTTAATATGTACATGAATACATAAACATTTATGGTCTGCCTGTGGTTCAAGTAACTCATCTCTCATATTTAGGGTATCCGAATAAGTACTACTTTCAAAACAAAACAACAATCGCCTAGTAAGTAAGGTGTGTTTTGACAAAACCTTAAGATTACTTGAATATCTCGGATAGGGAATTGGCGGTCCAAAAAGGAATGGAATTTGTGGTCCAAACGGGAATCCTTTTAGTTCCTCATATCAAATCATAAATGTAACCTTGAAAAATGCCATGAATTTTTCATTATGTTTGGCAGCCTATAATACCATGAATTTTTTGTTGGATTGCATTGTTAACCATTTTGAGATTCTCTTTCTTTTCATTCTGTTTGGCAACCTATAATTAATGAATATTGTATTGGTTTGCATTATTAATCATTTTTTAGTTTCTCTTTATTTTCATTATGTTTGGCAGCCTATAATGCCATGAATTTCTTGTTGTTTTGTATTGTTAACCATTTTTAAAATTCACTTTTTTTTCATTCTATTTGGCAGCCTATAATTAATGAATATTGCGTTGGTTTGCATTGTTAACCATTTTTTATTCTATTAACTTGTGAATGATGTTACATGATAATTGGTGCATTGATCATCACCTTGCAACTATAAAAATGTCCTCCAAGACTCTTTTGCTTTGTTTTTTTATTTCACAATAGTTATGCAAGCACCTTCAACCAAGTTACCTCATTATATTTGAGATATATTTCTTCTCTCCTTACTGTTTAGTTCTATCTTTGTCCTTTGTAGCTCTTGATGTTCATTTAGGCCTATTTTGCTGGGCTTCATGTCTAGTGTAAGGTTGTGATGATGGTTTTAATTACTCTTATGGGAGGTGTTAATTCACAAGTTCTTTTAATGGGGCTCCATTGATATGGTAGAGTTATCCGAGCCCGGATGGCCACTTTAGTATTTTGTGATAGTTTTCACAAAAGGCAACAAGGGTTTAAGGTTTTGCAGTCATTCAAGGTTGAACTCCTATCTTACGCATCCTATAAATAATAATAAATAAATAAAAACTCATTATGAGCCCCATGGAAGACGCATTCTTTATGGAAGTGGATGAGAATGCTTTTATTCATTTAGCATTGAAAAAGTTTCTTTACTATCACTATCTGCTTCTTAAATGACTAGGATTTATTCATGTGATGTTCATTTATTCAACACACGACCATTTAACATTACTTTCTGTTATGATCATTACTTTCTTACTTCCTCATTTCTGTATTGATCATAACTTTCTTACTTTCTCATTTATGTTTTTATGTCTTATTCATTTTGCATGCTGCTTAGTATTGGATTAGAACATTCTATTTTAACCCATATATTGCTTATCTCATTTTTGTTTTGATAAAGCCTTGTGATATTTGCATGCCGATTTCCTATTATTTGGATTTTAGAAATTGAAGAAGCTTGGCAAACACGTTGTGAATTACCTTGTGATATTTCTTGGTGTTATGTTGTGATTTAGTAATATTGCTCAGTTTTCTTTGTTGGATTAAAGCATTTTTGTCTTTAGATTTTCCTTCTCTAAACCCATCGACTGTGATGATGACAAAGTAGTGGCAACCGGTTGTTGCACCCATTCGAGGGTGCCAAATTTTCTATATGTTACCATTCGATTCCTGACTCGGCTAGCATAATCACGTCTATATTGTTCTTAAGTGTCTAACATGTTTACCAATTGTTGTGTGTCTATAATTTCTTAGAGATGGATTACAAGACCATGGACATATGTACTTTACCAACCTCCTCAGTCAAGACCATCAAATTGACCACACTTACGGTAGTCAAAGTGAACAATCTTCTGTGACTTTTGATCACTCTCCACCCCCACCCCAAGTAGAGCCTTTCTCGGTAAGAAAATCAACTAGGAGTAAAAATTTTACCCTCGAAGAAGACAAGTTACTTGTCTCAGCATGGCTGAATACTAGCGTTGATGCCATCTAAGGAACAGACCAAAACACGCCCAACTTTGGGAAAACATTAGTCAATACTTCAATGAGTCTAAAGAAAGTACAACTGAGCGGAGTGTTAGATCCTTAATACATCAGTGGTCGGCCATTCAAAAGGCAACCAATAAATTATGTGCTAAACTGGCCCAAGTCGAAAGGTTGAATCAAAGTGGCATGACTGAGCAAGACATGGTATAACCATCCACTTTTATATGCTTTTGGCATTTACTTTTTTATAAATTATGTTTCCTTTAACTGCTTGGTCATTAAATGTGCCCATTTATTCTTTAATTGCAAGTTTGACAAAGCAGAGATCATGTATCAATCGTTGGAGAAAACTCCTTTCAGTTTGAGCATTGTTGACACCCATTGTAGGACCAGATTCAGTGTTGCAGAAAGGACAGTCCAAAGTGAAGGTCAACGATGTCCTCGACCCCGACTTGTACCCTAGATGCTGCTGTAGATTCAGTTTGTGATATCTAGGTCAAGAATGTTCTAGACAATGAGGTCATTGAATTGGAGAGGCCAATAGGAAGGAGAGTTGAGAAAGCAAAATGTAAGGCCAAAGGCAAGCTAGCATAAGAGATCATTGAGCTGAGCAAGCTTAAGTATACTCTTTTGAAAGAGTCACACAATCAAGAGAAAGAGTTTTTTCGACTTAAGGCTGAGAAGATGCAATATGATCGAGAAAGAGAAGACAATAAAGTCTGAAAAGAGGACGAGAGACTGAGGTTGGAGGCCGAGAAACTAGAATTCACCCAGAGGGAAGCGGATGAGAGAGCAGAGAGAACGGTTGGAGAGAGAGAGAGGAGCAAATCATGCTAATAAACGTGACTACCTTGCCTAGACTACAATAGATATATTTCCAGCAACGACAAAGAGAAATTGTGGCGAGACGCAATGCTAAACAAAACTGACTTTGTTTTTCTATGTAATTTGTTTGTTATTGAGGCAAAGTACAATTTATATAATTTGGACAACATTAATTAATGAGTTTGAGATTGAGGTTGGCTGTTATTGTTAAACACTTGGATATATGTATGTTATATTTTGTACCTTTGGTGACATTTATTCTAGAAGCTTAAAAATATTGACAATGATTTTGTGCATGGATATGATCTATTGATAAGTTCGGTATTACAACTGCTTAAACTATTATAGATAATGAACATATGACAACAATAATTTGCATATTCTTAAAAAAACATGTTTAAGGGAATGGAAATTGAAGAAACAAGAATAAATAGTCACTACTAATCAGAAGATAAAATATAATGGATTGTTTCTAGTCTATTTTTGGGAATAAAAATGCCATTTATTTTCAATTAGATCTATTTGGAGCTGATGATGTGCCGAGCTATCTCTAATTTCATGATGACGCTGAATGAAGTCCATAAGTTCGGTTGTAGGATTGCGCGCAGTTCCGAAATATCATCATCAACTTGATCATACTCGATGTTCAGACCCTGATTTTCATCACACTCATATTCGATAATCATGTTATGTAGAATAACACATACTTTCATTATATTTGTTAGCTTCTTCATCTTGATCATTCATGAAAGTCCACGAATGATTGCAAATTGTTGTTAAAGGACCCCAAGTGCACACTCTACATCCTTTTTTGCTGATTTTTGTGTTGCTGCAAAATAACATTTCTTATTCCCTTGTGAAGATGAAATCTTCTTCACAAATGTTGATCACTTTAGATAAATATTATCAGAAAGGTAGTACTCCATAGTATAGTCATTGTCATTGACTGAGTAATTTACTGGAGGAGCACGCCCTTGGGCAAGTTCCGTAAAAATAAAAGTTCTCTCTAACACATTGATATCGTTATATGAACCGAGCATACCAAAAAATGCATGTCATATCCAAAGATCATATGAAGTAACTACTTCCAAAAGGGTGAGTTACACCTTAAGGCTGCTTCATCCCTCCTATGGTGGAGAGCGGGTCCGGCCTTTGGCTGCCCGACAATTACATTCTTCGTAGGCGTCAACAAGGGAGAACAGGTATAGTCTCAAACTGCCCTACAACTTAACTCCCTGTAAAAGTCAAAAAGCGGATCCAGCCTCCCCCCCTCGGTCCGGCAACCTGACCTCCCTCACCTCATGGAGGAGAGCGGGTCTAGCCTCTCGGCTGCCCAACAACTTACCCCAACCTTTGCCATGGCGAAAAACTGGATCAGCGCCAGCCTGCTCGACACTTACCTTCCCTGTGAAGTCAACGAACGGGAGCGGGTCTAGCCCCCCCAGTGGCCCGACCTCTTTCACATGGAAGAGCAGGTCCAGCCTCTTAATTGCGACAACTTACCACGACCACCATCATGGTGAAGAACAGACCAACTCCTCAGCTGTCTAGCAACTTACCCCCCGGGGAGACCGAAGAGGTTGGCTTAGCCTAAGGCATCACGACCTCTCCCCCGGTAGAGTGCAAGTTCAATCTTTTGACTGCCCGACATTACTTTTGGGAAACCATCTCCTGTAATGGAATGAAAAACAGATAACGCCTCATACCCCTACCACACTGCATATTCATCAAACGAGACGCCAACAAGACAGTTGAGATTTTCAAATTTTACATCCGTAATTGGAGATTATTTACACTAACAGGTTTGACTTTTGCAGCATGATTAAACATCTCCTACTTACCTTCCTGTTGAGAGTCATTAGGTGGGTCTAGCCTTAAGACAGCCCTACCTACCTCACGGCGAAGTGCAGGTTTAGTCTTTCGACTGTTCGACATTACTCTAGGGATCGCATCTCCTCCAGCAAAAGTCGAGCCTCTGACCTTTGCCATACTTCAGGATGACAATTCAGGTTTGTGAATTTCACATTTGTGATTGGAGAATATTTACACTGACCAGTTTGACTTTTGCAGCACGATCAAACATCTCCTCCAAAAAATATAGAGTGTTTACACTCAAGCCATGACCACCTCTCCCGGGTTATTTTCAACAAGAAGTCAACAAACGGGAAAGGCAAGGGACCGCTTGACCCCCCTGGCACCCAATAGGCGGGCAAGTCACTCAACTGCCTGACCTTTGCAACTCCCGCAAAAGCCGAGTGTCGTGCTCACACCTTACACTACCGAGCACATCTCCCACAAAAGTAGAGCTCCGCCCTTGTACCTTATGCGGTTTAGCCAATCTCCTGCCAAAGCTGAACTTCACGCTTGCACACTACGTGGTCAAGCTAACCTCCCGCTCCTTTCTCCAATATAAGCTCTGCGCTCACACCCTACAGTAGAGACATCTCCCGCCAAAGTCGAGCTTCGTGCTCACACTTAACATGGTTGAGCCTACCTCCCATTTATCTCGCCAAGTCAAGTCTCGTGCTTGTATGCTACGCGGTCGAGCTCATCTCTCACTTATCTAGCCAAACTGAGCCCTGCATTTGCACTCTATGTGGTCGAGCCTATTTCCTGCTTATCTCTCTAAGTCGAACTTTATATTTGCACTTCTCGCGCTCAAAGATCTTTATTGCTTAACAAATTGAAACGGATAACCAGGGATCAGCTCCCGGAATTTATCTCTACAAACTTGGGCAGATCAATTCAATTGCATATTTTATCTTAAAGATTCTCAAGGTTTTTTTTAGAACAAATCTCCCTTAAGAATCGCATGCAATTGTAAGGAACAAAATATGGCAAGCCTAGAGTGCTTTCTAGGCCCAGCCCAACGTGAAGGGACTCATCAGGAGGGAAGAAAGAGAGAAAGAAGGAGGGGACAAAAGGCTGAGGGAAGACAGGGTGTTAGGAGGAAAAGGAGGGATGTGACCTAAATGAGAGGGGATGGGACATAAAGGAGGAGGGGCAGAAGATAAGAAGGGGGAACCAAACGACTTCAAGGACTTTGGGCCAGGCTTCTCCTTGGGGGGCTTCCTCAACCTCACTACAAAGAACTCTAGCAACAATATCTCCACCAAAGACAGACCTCCGATATCTATTGTACAGTGAGGATGAGAGACCATGAGAGAATGTAAAACAAGCATACTATAGTGGACTCTCCCCTCCTCGAATCCCCATGGACGTAGGCCCAGTGTTGAACCACGTAAGTTTGTGTGTTCATCTCTCTTTACTTTTCCTGTATTTATTTTTAGTTCACTGTCATGGACGTATGCACGAACACCATGCGACCTCACTGGACCACTGTTGTGGGCTTCTCACCTCACCGATCGAGGCCTAAACAACCTCAGCGGGCCGGGAATGGATTTTTCTCCCCTTTCGATCTATTATGTTGATTTTAGGCATTAACAAAAGTATTCCTAAGATTGATGTCAAGGCTATTTACAAAATTACTTAGATTTAGTCTGCTTTTAAGACTGAGTTTAATATTAAGATTGTTGAATAGACTTATGCTATTTCAAAAACTTATGAAAAATGTTGTTTGTTTAATCGAAAAATCCATTCATGATTTTCTTATTAAAGGTTATAAATTCTTGCATATTGATTCTGTCCAGTTGCTGTTAAACCTCTTACCCAAAAGGGAATCAATGCTTTTGTACTTTTATGCTTTATAGATGCTAGATTCAAGAATTTGAAACTACTATAGAGTGCTAAAAACCAATTTAAATCTTAAAACTGTTTTTAAAAAATCAGGTAATAAAAACTTTATTAATCCAAAGTTTTACTCCTGATGCTAAGATCCAAATTTCAAAAACGATTAATTGGAGAGATATCACTCTTCCTAATGAATAGTATTGGAACATGAATCTCAGTCTGCTAAGTTTGTTTTTGATAAGATTAATCTTGATTATATTTAGCAATATATTGATGGAACTATTAAAATAAGTTTTGATAATAAGATTGATAAACCTTTATTGATCAATGAAAGAAGAAATTATTTCACTAGATCTACTGCTTCAGAAAATCTAGCAAGGATAATTATCTTTGAACCTTGAGGTTCATTCGTGCATTTGCTGCAATACATGCAAGTCATGTACCAATCTCAATTAGCCTGAGTATGAAGATGTATTATGTTAGAATAGTTAGTATACTTGTATCATTGTGGAGTATTTGTGCAAATGGCTACGCAAAAACTTGATCCATCGAAATAAACAGTGTCGGTGGTGTCACATTATTAAAATGACAATTGGGAAGTGGCAGTTACAAATTTAATTGATGTGTGGAAGTGACAGTTACATACTTGGGGCCATTAGCTTAAAAGGCCACAATAAAAGTTCACTCGATGCATTTCAATGAGTTGAGAATTGCAGGCCAAATGGTTTTTTTGGGACACAGTAGTGTCGGGGCTGGGAACGGATACAAAAGAATTAAAATGAGTGTAAAATGATTGCAAGACTTACAAATTAATTGACACTTGATGAGAGGAAGTGACAGTTACATACTTGGCCATTAAATTCATCGCCACCATAACAGTTCATTTAGTGTATTTAAATTAAAACCGAATAAAAACTACAATAATAATATGGGTACAACTATTTAACAATTTATTTAAATCAATGAAATGCAATAACACCACCTCATAATAAATGCTAACATTTTCTAGTTTTTTATTTGATTTGAATTTTTGCATAAATATCCTTCACATTTATCCTCATAATAATGAATTTTTGCATAACAGTTCATTTTATTTTTGCATAAAATAAAATAAAAAAGAGTTTTGTATGTCATTACTAGTAAAACTATTCACATTTATGTTTGTATCAGGGGTCATTTGCCACTCGAAATAAATTCCATAAAGCCACATGATCCTCCTCAATATTTAAAATCACAACTGTAAAGGGTAGTTAATCCTACAGATAGCCATCCCTGCGGTCTTGTTCTTCAGCTTCCTTGTTAGCAGCTTGAACAGATTTGAGCCACAGGAAAGTCTGTATAGTATTTAACATTCATGTTAGCTTGAAGAGGGGATCAAGTGAGTTCATATCAACTGAGATATTTTTCTATGTCCTACTTATGCACAATACTTCGCAAAATCTGATCTAGAACTGGATTTGAACGTAATTGTCTATTATATTATAAATAAGTCGACAAGTATCGGATAGTCTCTATGTAAAAAAATGTAAAAAAATCTTCTTTTTTTTTTTTATTATGACCCACTTTTTCATAATAAGTCTGTACCAAACTTGTCTATTTAGAGTTTGTAACTTGCAAAAATAATTAAAACAATGAATCCCTGTTAGCTGAAAGCTTCTATCTACAACAATTGATTAAAAATCGAAGAAATCAAAGTCAAAGAAATATTATTTAATACACCAATTCAACATCTAAGGAATCAGCTTGCCAAAAAAAAGATATTAGAGAGAACTTACTGAAACGGGAATGCCAGTAAATGCAAAAAATCCAAGCAATGGAGCATAAAAAATGCTGTCTGATTTCAAAATTCCAAACACTGGCCTCAGATTCACATATTCAAACACAGAGCCTATCTGCAGTCCAAGAGGTGCATAAGAAAATTAAAGGAAAGAGAATTGCAGGTCATAGAATGAAAATGAATTGGAGGAAGAGGGAACTTACTGCAGCAATTGCAGTCACTGCTGAGGCAAGTAAATAAACATAGAAGGGAATCTCAAATTTTTGCTGTGATACACTTTCCTTGCCTTCATCCTGAGCCCAAGGAGGGGGCACATCTGAATCTGCCCTGGCCCAAGAAGGGATTGTTTCTTCAGTCTTGCTTGGCTCTTTAGAACTTTCGGTCACAGCAAACACAGAAAACCTACGGGATATTTTCGTTGGACAGACATGACGACTTGAGCTTCTTTTCGCAGTTGGTTGATCTAGTGTAATCTGTCCAACACCTTCTAATGATCTGTAATACAATGAATTTACTTTTCTAGAACCATGTACTAAAGTTGGATTCCATGAACACAAGAAGGTTGCTGCCATCGCTTCCTCCCCTTCCTTCTAATCCTTCCCCGTTCTTTTGTTTCTGCAAATTAAGATAGAGGTCTAAACTATCAAGAATCAATACAATTTAGGTATTGTAATCAAACCATAGTATGTGGTGGTAAATAAAGAAATAAGCAATCAAATACAAAGAAGAAATGGAAGAGATATCAGATATGAGGAGCGAAGCATCGTAGAACTTACCTTTGCCCCCTTTACTTAGATTTTGGCTCAAATGAAGACAACGGAGGAGAGGCTTGGACAGCCACACAAGTTGATATAACCCATCATGCTTATTCTCTCTCCTTCTCCGTTTCTATTTCAAATAGAGATTTGCTACATAACCTCCTACTATTCATCCACACTCTACATTTCATATTTTTTAATATTTTTTAATATTTTTTTTAAATTTTTTTTTGAATTTATTTATTTTTAAATATTTCAGATTTTTTATTCACTATTCATATAAAAAATATTTGATAAAAAAAAATTAAAAAAAAAGGTGGAGTGTGGAGTATGGTGAATAGTAGGAGGTTGGGAAGATTATTTCATTTCAAATATCTAATCTTTACGTTTCAGCGAAAAGAAAAGAAATATATATGCATGGATGAGGTTGCTTGGTGGTAGGAACACAAAGGCGATTATTTTATTACGGTCCAAAAAATTCATACTACCTATCACATACTATGCCATCAAATACATATTCAAATCTATATCCGTATTATTAGAGTAATCAGGTAGATAACTTTTATTTTTTAAAACATTTTTTTGTACATGCAATTGAGTCTTTCTAACACTGTACCTAATTGCAGCATCCATCAATTATGTCTTACCCTCTGGTCAGTAATCCAAAAGAGTTGAGACAATTTCAAAAAATTGTCCAAGTAGATGCCTTTAAATCGTACTTGCAGTTGAGTCTTTCTAACACCGTGTCTAATTGTAGCATCCACCAACTATGCCCTACATTCCAATCAATAATCTGGAGGAGTTGGGACGATTTCAAGAGATTATCCAAGTAGATGCCTTTTTTTAAGTTTTTTTGTATATGTAGTTGAGTCTTTCTAACATCGTGCCTAATTGCAACATCCACCAAATATAACCTACCCTCGAGTCAATAATCTGGAAGAGTTGAGACGATTTCAAGACACTATCCAAGTAGATGTCTTTTATTGTTGTTTAAGTTTTTCCGTAAATGCAGTTGAGTCTTTCTAACATTGTGCCTAATTGCAACATCTATCAACTATGCCCTACGCTCCAGTCAATAATCTAGAGGAATTGAGACGATTTCAAGAGACTATCCAGGTAGATGCCTTTTATTTCCTTTTAAAAGTTTTTCCATACGTGCAATTGAATCTTTCTAACACCATGTCTAATTGCAACATCTACCAACTATGCCCGACCCTCTAGTCAGTAATCCAAAGGAGTTGTGACAATTTCAAGAGACTCCCCAATACGTAATTGATTCATCAACTAGAGGTACATCACACCCGACCGATCAAAGCTGTCATATTACTAACGGTATTAAACTTTGAATCCGATAAGTTAACATCCAAGGTATATAATATAAATACTAATCCTAACCATACATTTTCATTTTCATAAACTTCGGAAGCGAAGGGGACTAATGAAATATCGGATGATGATGAATGAGTTGAAGTGCCAAAATCTGGTATGGAGTTTGCCACTAAGGAAGAGCTTCTAGCCTATTACAAAAGATATGTCAAGCAATTGAGTTTTGGTGTGAAGACATTTAGGACAAAGAGAGTGGCATATGGGAGTCTGAAGTATGTGACAATCGAGTGTACGCGTGGCGACAACTACCATCTTAGCCATAGTAATGTCTCGAGGCCATGACCAACAATTAAAACGGATTGTAAGGCGAAGATAAATGTTCACTGTTGAATGGGTATAAGTTTTGACCACTGTTAAGGTTACTCACAATGATAATACTGTCAGCCCACATAAATCTAGATTATTTTAGATCTTACAAGTGTTTAGATGAATAAAATTAGAAAATGCTCGATTTGAATGACAGAGTAGGTATTTGAATGAACAAGAAGTTCAACACACTTGTTCTTGACATAGAAGGGTTTGAAAATCTTGAATTTCAAGAGAAAGATACTCAAAATTTTATTGACAAAACCAGACACTTAAAGTTGGGTGAAAGAGGTGGTAAAACACTTAGTGAGTACTTTGAGAGAATAAAATATGAATGATGCCTTTGTTTCTGTCGTGGTTGTGGATGACGAGTTCAAAGTCAGAGATGTGTTCTGGGCTAACACACAAAGTCGAGCTACATATGAGTACTTTGGAGATGTTATCACATTCGATACGACGTACCTAATAAATAAATACGATATGTCTTTTGCTCCCTTTGTTGGTGCAAACCATCATAGTCAATCCATATTGTTAGGGGCTAGCTTGATTTCAAGCAAGAATACAAGTACTTTTATATGATTGTTCCAAGCATGGTTGAAGTGCATAAATGGTTGGGTTTCCAAAGCCATCATAATAGACCAACACCGGGCAATGAAGAGTGCTATTGTCATTGTATTTCCTTGCAGTCGCCATAGATATTGTCTCTGGCATCTTATATGGAAACTACCAAGAGAAATTGGAATGACTTTGGTGATAATGCAGAGCTGCAAGAGTTGTACAATGAGAGGTCATTTTGGGTACCGGTTTACTTGAAGATTCTATTTTGAGCTGATATGAGCACTACACAACGGTCTAAAAGCATGAATGTATTCTTCGATAGGTTTGTGCATTCTAGTACGACATTGAAGGAATTTATCGATCAATTTGACAATACTCTAAGGACGAAAGTGGAGGTCAAGACAATAGTTGATTTCAATTCTTGCAACTAAATGATCCCATGTGTATCCTTATTCCCCATTGAGAAGTAGTTTCAAACGTTGTATACAAATGTGAAGTTTACAGAAGTCTAAAGAAAGGTGTCGATGATGATTTTATGTAATTGCGCACTTGTTAGCACGAATGGTTGCATTTCCACCTTCAATGTTTTGGATGAAATTTCCATTGATGATCATGTCAAAACCATCCAGTACTCAGTTTACTATAATAAGGAGGAATGCAAAGTTATAAGAAATGTGCTTTGTTAGAGATGAGGGGAATTTTCTATAGGTATGCATTTAAAGTTTGTCAGATGAAGAACATTCAAATGCTACCAAAGAAAATTACTTGTAAAAAAATCGTTTGGACAAAACTCTATTTGGCTTAGCAATTTCATCAAACAGCTTATAGGCACAAAAAAAAACCTCAAACATTCATGCAAAAATTAACACTTTACAACCTCCATATTCTCACCAACCAAAAATTACTCACCAGGAACCAAAAATCAGTGTATAATAATTTCAAAAAATTAGCTTAAACTCATCACTATACTAGAGAACCATAAACTAGCAACCGGCCGAAAGCTTACCATGAGATGGGCGCAGATATGGATGTAGGCACACCTCCTTTTCGACGTTGACTCGAGTAGCCACACCGCAGATCTAGAGTTTGCCCTAGAATCACATAAAGGAGCACAGGAGAAAAGAGTACATAGGGAGACAAAAGAGTAAGGGTGAAAAACAAACTAATGAACGTGTAAACTGGACCGGACTGGTGGGTTTGGTCCGGTACCGGTTCTATTTTTCTCAAAATAGATCAAAATCAATCCGATTCTAGTTTTCATTTTTCTAATATCGGACTGGAACAGTTCATATATATTTTTTAATTTTTTATATTATATAAATATTCTTTATATAGTTTTTTATATTATAAATAATTTTTATATATAATAAATATTATTATATATAAAATAATTTTTTATTATATGATAAATTACTAGCTAATATAATATTAAATTTTAAAATCCTATATAAATAACTATATATTATCACTATACTCTATAATATAATTATAATATATATTATAATATACTATAATATATTATCACTATATTATCATATACTATATATATATATATATATATATATACTATATAATATACCGAAAAACTCAGACCAAACCGAACTGGACCGGAATCGGTAAAATTGGAAGTACCGGTTTAGGGGTGTAATTGGTGCGATATCGGTTTTTCAAATCTCAAAACCAATATATACCAGTTCAGTTCTAAAATATGTCCAAAATCGGACTGAACCGAACTGGCTACACCCCTACAAAAGAGCATGGGAGAGAGAGAGAGAGAGAGGCACGTGGGAGAGAGGAATACGAGAGTACAAGAGAGAGGAGGAAATCAGGAGGAAGTGAGAAGATGAGCACGGAAGTTTCAGTGGAGGAGGAAATCGATCGGGAAAGTGAGGGTTTTCATCTAATGCTATCATCCATGACATGGTGGCCCAGACCGAATTTACTACGTAAGATGTGCAATGTAGGAAACAAGAATTGGTTGCCAAACAGAATTATTGTTATCATTTTCTTAACATTATAGGGTCTATTTTAGGTCTATCTATTTCACTTTAGATCTTAAATTTTTGACATAAATTTTAAGAGATCTTGATCTGAGGGATATTACACCTAATTAGAGGTAGACTATTCCATCCATTAAGCCTAACGTAATCAAGTCATGTTTGGGTGGATTTGAATATACATGTGCCAAGCAGGCTAGGTCCACGGATGAATTTAGAGGAGCTCAGACGATATACATGTGCCATGCCCCTAAAATTCTGACAATTTTTATTAATTTAATTTAAAATTATGTTTAAATAAAAATAAAAGAGTATTGTTATGGACGTATTTCACCGCCACCACCTTACGATCACCTGCAACCAAAAAGTAGAGGACTTGGGGGTTTGAGGGAATGCCTCCGATGCCTAAGTCAGTGACCCTTTTAGATAATAATAACCAAAAAATTCGACCCCTTTTACTTACCTGGGTTTTTCCTTTAAATAGAGCTCCATGAGTTATCTTTGCTCTCTTATCAGATAATAATGATCATTTATTTGAATTCAAATTTAGAGATGAGGGTTCATCTCTTAGTAGATTTGAATGATAACCCTTTCTATCCCTTGCCATCGACAGGATGGATATCCAGTTGGTATTGGCTATGGGCTAGGTTCTCTTAGTGTTGAGCTGGGTTTCTCTGTAAAAAGGCTGGTTTTAGGCACAAGTGAGGGCCCAGGCCCACCTTGGAGCTAACCTGTCGAGGTGTCCCTTCCAATTACCCCGCCGAGTCTCATTATGCATGGCATGATGGAACTTTATTTTAGGTGTCGTTCCCCTTTTTCGAGGTGTGTCAGTAAGCCCATGTTAGTACGCCATTTCGTTTCCCCCCCTCGGGCACATCAACCATCACTTCATTTCAATTCCTATTTAATGCTCATTTTCCCTCTTCTTTTAGTCTCCTACCTCGTTCACATTTCTTACCTTCTTCTTCTCCGAGTTATTTTATTTCTCTTCTCTGCATTCTTGCATTTCTCTTCCCTAAGTTCTTGCCTCTTTCTTGATTCTTTCATGGCTTCCTCTTCTTCCAAGGGCAAGGCAGTGGTTTCTGCTCCACCCCGCAGCTCCCCTCCTTGAATTGTTGTTGCTCCTCCAGCTTCTATTTTCATGGGTTCTCCCTGGTCTTCCACCATCACTTCGCGCGAACTAGGGAATGCCAGAAACAACTTCAACATACCTGACTCCGTCGGTTTGAAGGCTCCTACCCCCAATCAGAAAGCTATTGATGCCAAAGGTATGGTCGTCTCTGTTGTCCTCTATTTTGTTATGTTTCGTTTACACCTTCTCTCCCTTCCTGGTGATTCCCGTCGCCTAAGGCTTTTACTTTTTTATTTTTTGTGCTCAATTTTCCATTTATCCACAGTGAAGGGGTGATGTTCTAGGTGATCAAGCGTTCCAACTCATCACTGCCCCTTATCTCTTCTAGTTTTCATTTCAAGTTGCAGTAATCTTCGATTTTGTGTCCCCTGGTCTTGTGATAAGTGCAATACTTCTCAGCTTGCCGCTCGTTATCATTGATCGGTTCTTCTTCTTTTGTTTTGTTTGAGTAGTGCACATAACCACCATTATGCCGTCTTAAGTTACCATCCCGCCTTGGATCTTGTTGGTCTCTTTTCGCCTTTTGGCCTCCATCTCAGTCTTTCCTCTGTCCGCCTCTCTGTTCTCATTCACTCATTCTTTTTGGCTGGGCCGTTAAGGCGATCAAGGTGTCTTCAGTATTGACAAAATCATCAACCCTGTCCATGAACTCCCGTAAAGTGGAAGGGGTTTTTCGTGCTAGCTCGGCCATAAAAGGGCTCCTTGGCCAAATACCTCTCAACAATGCTGCCAACATGATTTTCTTGTCTTGATCATCAGCTGTCACCTTCTCTTTATTAAAACGTGTCAAATATGTTTTCAAACTTTCATCTTCTCGCTATTTGACAGCTAACAAGTATGTGGCAGACCTCCTAGTCGCCATGAATTGGGTCAAAAACTGTCGACCCGGTTCTTCAAAATTTTCAATGAAATTTGGCTATAGTGCACCAAACCATCCTCTTGCTGATCCCTTTAGAGTTAAAGTGAAGGCTCTACACGCATTCTCTCTTGGGAATCCGTGAAGCGTCATATGGGCCTTAAGTCTTAAGGTTCTCCACGGGATCTTTTGAGACATCATATAGATCTATCGACGGGACTTTAAACTTGGCGAGCAGAGGCATCGTCATAATTTTTGTAGAAGATAGTAGATTTGTGCTGGACAACAACTGATCAACCGAAGAGGACGTCCCTATCTTTTTGGCCATCTCCTCATACTTATCCATCAAGCTTTGTACGTCGTGGTGCAACTTTTTCGCTTCTTCATCCTCCTGATGGCCTTTGCTTGCACTGTTCGCCTCTACTTCTATCGTATTAGCCTGACTGGGTGTAACATCCTCTCCCGACGGCCCATTCCGTGACTTGAGAGTCTCGTTTTCTTTACGCAGTGAGTCCACCTCTGTGGAAAGTTTCTTTATTATTTCTTTCATTTCCGCAAGTTTCTCCTCCATGCTTTGTGAAGTTTCTCCCTGATCTCTAGTTGCCTGAGACCGTGTGGTGATGGGCATGTGAAAGACATGTTAAGTGTGAGACTTAAGAGATCCCACAAATGATGCCAACTGTTATGGACGTGTTTCACCGCCACCACCTTACGATCACCTGCAACCAAAGAGTAGAGGGCTTGGGGGTTCGAGGGAACATTTCCGATGCCTAAGTCAGTGACCTTTTTAGGTAATAATAACCAAAACAATTTGACCCATTTTACTTACCTGGGTTTTTCCTTTATATAGAGTTCCGTGAGTGATCTTTATTCTCTTATCAGATAATGGTTATCTTTTATTTAAATTCAAATTTAGAGACGAGGGTTCATCTCTTAGTATATTTGAATGATAATCCTTTCTATTCCTTACCATCAACAGGATGGTTATCCATTTGGTATTAGCTATGGGTTGGGTTCTCTTAGTGTCGAGCTAGGCTTCTCGGTAAAAAGACTGGCTTTAGTCATAAGTGAGGGCCCAGGCCCACCTTGGAGCTAACCGGTCGGGATGTCCCTTCCAAGTATTAAATGTGAAATTTTATATATTTTATTCTCTATAAATCATATATATACTCATTGATTCATCATATAAATCCAAATTTTTTAATTTAATTTATTATGTTGTACAAATGTTTAAATTAGTTTTGAATATCATAATAGAGAAATGATTTGTACAAGTTATAAATAGATAAGTTTTATATAAGCTCTTGTAAAAAAGTGAACCCAGCAAAAAAAAGTATAAAAAAAATTATTCTTTATTAGTGAGATCCGTATTTTTTCAAATAGTATGTATGAGACTTATCTATTTAAGACTTGTACATAGCATTATTCATCATAATGACTTTTAATGGATATTTTGAAAACCTAAGTCGAATAATATGGACAAACCAAAAACTTTAAATATAAACATTATTAAGACTGTTTCCAAATAAAAATATTTTTTTTTACACTAAAATAAAAATAAATTGAACGAGTTTTTCAACTTTTAATATTGTTGAGATAAGATTTCAAAACACAATAAATGAAAACTTTCCTATAAATTATTTGCTAGTCTTTATTGCGAAGGAATGTGATAATTAATTATCTTTATTTATTGAAAAAATATTGAGATCAATTGACATATTAAATGCTTTTATTTTTTATTTTACATTTAAACTTGAAAATTCTTATATATTTATGCACGATTTTAAATAATCTTTAATTTTGTCATATAAAAATGTTTATATATCCTACGCCCCCTCTACATAAATCCTATCTTCGGCCTTAGCGGTCTAACCATAAAAATACCAGATCTACTACAAAAATATCGAATATAGTTACGACATCATCCTCCAAGCCTATCGTTACGAAAATGTTTATTTATAAATTAGTATAATGCTTATGTGAGGTTGCGGATGTGACGGGTAATTAAACCATCATTTCCACAAAGTCCAGGCATTACCAGGAAGTGGTTTTCATCCCTAACGCCTTGCCATAACTCTAGATAACGAAGTAGGGGAAAGGAGGGGATGCCCACATGGGTGTCCCCTCATCTCATATGTAAAAACAAAATGAGAAAATCTCTCATTCCATGGCCTCATGTCTGCTCTCAGTATGTTTTCAATTTTATTCATGCAAAAAAAATAAGTTGTGCTTTATATCAAACATCTTATAGAGAAACTAAGATAGTATTATACATAAAATGTCTTGTCATGCCCTATACTCATTTGAGCATATTAGATCAAGCATTTTTATTTTTATCCGAGTTAAAAAACTCAAAACCAGACTACCTCTAATATCATGATACGTTCACCAACTTTGTCTCTTGCTACCACCATGTAGCATTATACTTTGATGTCAGCAAACACAACCAGACAGCATAATTTTTTTTTTTTTTTTTATCGATCTAATATCACTCAATTTTGGTCAAATCAAATTTTCAATCATACTTTTTTGATCAAGCATTTTTATTTTTATCTGAGTTAAAAAACTCAAAACCATGCTTGACTACCTCTAATATCGTGATATGTTCACCAACTTTGTCTCTTGCTACCACCATGTAGCATTATACTTTGATGTCAGCAAACACAACCAAAGAGCATAATTTTTTTTTTTTTTATCGATCTAATATCACTCAATTTTGGTCAAATCAAATTTTCAATCATACTTTTTTAGATCGTATCAATCATTACCATAGATAACATGCTAGAATAACAATAATTACAACATCCACCCTAAGACATTCAAAGGTAAAAAATGGCATTAAAAATAAATTTAAGATTCAGAAGTGAGGAACAAAGAAATCATCCACTATATTTCCCATTCGGTTGAATAAGCACATTCTCTCTTTTTTTTTTTTTTTCAAAAAGTAATGTCAATAACAAACATCATACAAATTTTAGTCTAGATGTTACCAAACTCCTAACCCAAGTCCCTTTATAGACTCGCTTTCAAGACACAATGTCTCGCATTTGGTTAGCTACAAGTTATATGAACTGTGAGGTTGTCCCACTAAGGCAACATAGCTTTGTGTCATATAACTCCATTGGATAAGTATCAAGGAATACAATATCTCATCTTTGCTCGCAACCCAGGCACCAAAGGCAATTGTTTGTGTAAATGAGCTCGATCTAAGCTTGTTGACTATCTCCTCTTCGTGAATTGTTAAAGTTACATATTTGTGATGAATTTAACGCTTCTAAATATAGCGGCTGACTCGTTGCTCCTACCATTTGTAGTTTGAAGTTCTTATGAATCGCAGTCGTTCTAGGATACAAAAGATAAAATATACATTAGGCTATACAACTTAAATCCTGCTAAACTAACTACAGCACCTCCAGCTTTAGTACATTGTTGGCGCAAGATAATCATGAATCGACAACATAAAGTAACTACCAAGGTAGTCAATCGACCTTGCCAAAGCCCTAGCTTACCTGCCCAAAACCCAGCGTGGCAACTTGCCTCAGCTATTTTTCACAAGAAAATGATTCACGCAACATGTATGATAGAAGCATTACATGGAATGACGACCATCTGTCCTGTCTTTTGTTGGCCGTTCGTCTTGAATTTCTTCAAGTTCATCAACATCGCCCATCCTACCTGCTTGCTCCTTCCAATAAGCGACCAACTTTTTCAATCGAGCTACCTCTTTTGATGAGATATTTTTGCTTGGATCATTCACAATCGATCGAACTCTAGATGCATACCTGAATTAGCAGAGGCAAGCATGATAAGAACAAGCACTTGTAAACCGTGAAAAGGAAAAGAACAAAATAATAAGTCAAGGCACTAGGTATGAAGACAATTCATAACTAACAATGTCTCCTACATCAATATGCCACTAAGTTTGAATGAAACTACAATGCTCAGCAACTTAAAATTGCATAATCAAGCAATACGTAATGTTGAGTTTTAGAAAAGAACAGAAACATAAATTCATATTAATAGTAACAATTCATGTTATGATTCCATATTGCTTATCACTGATTCAATAACAATCAAGCTTTATAACTTATTGACGTATTGCTAAGGATAAGTTCGTGAAGAGAGAAAGCAAGTCGCACCAAGTTCACCCCAAAAGAAAATTAGAGACGTGAACAGTAGAGAGATAACATACATTAGAGAATTGTATGTCTCATCCAAGTTTGATTCAGATGGTGATACATTTACGAACATGAGTGTTTTGGCATTACCACCAAGTGAATCACTCATTAACATGGTTAGCTTGTGATTCCTGTAAGGAATGTGTTGACCACCAGAAGATAATGCACTAATAACATCAGCGAGTGCTGAAAGTGATTTATTGATGCTTTGAGCTTCCTTGAGTTGACTACCGGAAGACCCCGACTTTTTCACTCTTTCTGAACCAGCAAGATCCACAAAACTTAGCTGCAAATGAAATCATATGATGGTCACATATAACCATAAAAGACATTAATTCAACAAGCAACCAAGACAAGGCATCAATCCCGATCTCTAGCATCATCACACTTAAATTTATCCTTCTTTGCATTGCAGGACAAAAAGAGCAAGACAAAATAATGTACATTGTCCATGTCAAAAGTGCATAAACCCAGGGATGAGAAACATTCTAAAAGAAACCAGAGTTTTTCTTGGATGGCTTTCTGGATTCTTGAGGGGCCATTTCTGGAGAAGTACTACAAATGTTTACATTTTTTTCCTCCCCCCCACAACTAGGCTTCAAGCCTACATGAACCATATATCATTGTACGTTCAAACATATAAACAATATGACTGATAATGATAATGATGATACCTTTCCCCTTGCAACAGATTGAGTTTGAAGGTTGGTACTTTCAATAAAAATTGAAAGTATTAGATGAGATCTTGAACTAACTTCATTCATTTGAGTTCCGGATGTATGTCGTTGCTCAGATCCTCTTTGAATAATGCTCTTCAATTCCTCAAATGTTGAAATTGATACAACTGTTACATTTTCTACAGATACCATGCCCTGACATCACAGAGTCTTAACATCAAGAGCAGCTTTCAAACGGGAATGCTATCATTATTAATTTATTTATATGATCAAATATAAAGGACAACATTTACCATCTAATAGATTGAAACTCTTTATAATATTTCTCAAAGAAAATATAAATTACAAGGGAAACTGGAAAACATCATACCTTCAAATCTTTCTTAATATCCAATTTTAAGCGTTTAGCATTTTTTGATAATAGAAGATCTACAAGTGTGTCTTGGTATAACTCCACCATATATGCCTGCATCAATACAGATTGATGTCAATTCTTCAACAATAAATACAAATCATATGATGAACAACTAATTAGAAACATAATCGTGCAAATGAGAAATATTGAGCAATAGCTACAACTTTATTTTGTTGAGGGTTGTAACCTTCAAGCTTGTATATAAAGTGAATTGAAGATCTATCGACCATAAAACTGATGAAATTTTCTGAAAAAATAATTCAATTTGTTACAACAATTGCACCTTCAATGAAAATGAGAATTTTTTGTCATCTCGATTTATGATTTTAAATAACTCTGCAGTAGCTCGGGGGGTAAGTCCAGGATTGCTTTCAGATCCATATACTGTAAATGTCTTTCCAGATCCAGTTTGACCATAAGCAAATATGCACACGTTATAGCCATCCACAGCAGACTGCACCAGATACTGCATTAAAACAATAAAAGCAAATAAAATTATGAATTGAAAATTACAGAGCATGCACAAGCACACACTCACTACAGAGAAAAAATAAGATCCCATAAGTTGATAATATATTTAAATTAGTCAAACTTGCCCTTGTATCCTCAAACACATCTTCTTGAGTAGCAGTGCCATCAAACACACGATCATACATATGCTGCTTGAGTTTATCATCTTTCCATGGATGTTCAACTGTAAACTCGTCTAGACTTGTAAGTAAATCTCTTTCTTTTTCAGCAATCTCTTTCTCATTAAGAGGTCTCAATCGACAAAAAACTCGGATCTTGCCTTTCATATCTGAAATGTATCCAAGAGATAATATTTTGTTTATTGCAATGATAAAGACTTTTCAAGATTACACAAATAAAGGCCAACATTCTAAAGCTGTAAAAAAAGCACCCAATTGAAGTATTAGAAAATGCCAACCTTCAATGGTATTAAAATAACGCTTCCTTAAAACTTGTTCTTCCTTATAGAGCACTTCCAACTCTGCAAGTTGGGCCCCTTGCATCTTCAAAATGGCAGCAGTTTGCTCATTCTTTCTATCGATATCCTAAATGCATGTGGAAATTAACGAGTAAAATTTACTCACTATGGGTCTTTAGGAAAATACAGAATGCAACCATACCAAACAAACTGGAAAGACATTTACATCAAGGCCTGAAGTTTTTTTATGCAATTGAAGTAGGTACTGAAGTTCAACAAATTACGTAAGATCAAAAGTATCAAACCTCTTTCATTTCTCTCAATTCCTCTAATTCCTTTAGATTATGTTGTGATGAAGCTAGATCAGCATTCCTGACTGTAAGAGTTGACTCAGCAATAGCTAATTCTTGTGTGACCCCTTCAAGCTTCTTTTCAAGTTCAAGAACTTGAAACTTCAAGGCTTTACGTTCTTGATCAAAGTTTTTCTCAAGAAAATCTATCTGCATTTCAATAATTACTATGGATACAATTTCTAACCTTGTGAAAATGATAGAGGTGTTACCTATCAGGAAAAAAAATGATAGCCGTGTCTAAAACCAAATTCAAGTATTAACAGTGCTACCTCATCAGCTTTCTTCTTTTCAAGTTCAGACATCCTTTGTTCCAATGATAATCTTTCATTTACCAGCTTCTTCATAATGTCTTCAGCTGCATGAAACTCCTCATTACGAAGATTTAACTCATCCTGGAGTTTTTGTAACAACTGTGTTAAAGTGTTCATAATACAAAAGTTATTCGTCCATCACGTAAAAACCCATTATTGCTGAAAGAGATTATTATAATCATATGAATTAATTAACAGATATATTCCTATTGACGCCAAGAATTCATTTCCGCAAAATTTACCTGGGTATCAGCTCCAGTCATATCGTTTTTGGTATTGTTCTCTATCATAAGATTCCCCAACTTGGCCAACCTCGATTCCATGCTCCTTTTCTCCAGCAGTGCAGCCTAATAGATTTCAAAATCAATGCAAGCTCAAATTTATAATGCCAATTCCACAATGTTGATCATACTAACCTGAAGAGCCTTATCCTTTTCATCACACCATGATCTAAGTCTGTCACAATCGCATGTAACTTTTGCAAGGTTTTGCTTCTCAGATCTCAAGGATTCTTTCATTTCCTCTAGTTCTTCTTGCATTTTCACATCTTGCTTTTGTTTTTCATGCAGTTCTTGTAAAAACTAAAATAACAAGCTTAACTTCAATACCAGATGTAATTCCATGAGGGAGATACATAAAAACTTCTATAATAGTATATACGAGAAAGAAGATTTCTTCTACTGCACATGAACCAACTCTTACCCATCAACTGAAGCCCCACTTACATGAGGACCTAGATGATTTTTAGAAGGCCATTAATAGTTTACAATCAGGAAGTTTTCATGTTCCAAACCCAGGGATCAACTTTGTAATATGAGTATCCAGTACATTTCTCAGTCTTTGGATGAGTGGAAGGATCCAAACAATCATGAAAGATTTAGGGGATGCTTGGCGAATGAGATGAGAATTATGTGAAATAGTAGTAAAATGGTTTGAGTTAAAATATTTTATTGGGTTTTGGAAAATGAGAGAGAAAAAGTTAAATAAAAATATTATAAAGTTTAAATATTATTAGGATATAATTTTTTAATATTATTTTTGTTTTGAAATTTGGAAAAGTAGTATTATTTTTTGTATTTTGTTTAAGTTTAGGAGAGTTATAATGATTAGGTAATTACTAGATGAAAAGGTTGAAGATTTGATATTAAAGTGTTTGTGTTTGAGTGATGTTTGGGAAGAAAATAATGAGAAATTATGAGATGAGATTAGTTTCCCAAACAAGCCCTTAGTGTTTGTGATTATCTCACCTGAGGTTGCTTTAGACTAAATTTAGTCAGTACAGTTTTACCTATAAGCTCAACTATGAGACCTTGATGGTGCTTTAGTTGAGCAAGTATGTAAATTTCCCTAGATTGACGCAGCCACTACAGGTCCACTTATCCCCCCCCCCCCCAAAAAAAAAAAAAAGGAAGATGAAAAAGAACAGAGGATAGGGACCTTGGAATATGAAATTGGAATAATTTGTTCACTACCAAATTTTCCAATTCCAATCTGTTAGAATTTCATACAAGTCTTACTTGATCAGCCTGGGTTTGAGATTCTTCAAGAGCTTTAGACAAATCCTGAACACGTTTCTCATACACTTCCATGCTAGGAGGTCTAAAAGTGTTAGGAAGGTCTCCATTTATTGAACTGCCGGCACTGGACCGAGCTTTAGAGTAACGACGCAACATGACATCATTTATATGTGTCTGAAGAGCAACACAAATTTCTTCTCCCTACAATAAAGGAGAAATAACTACTTAGGCATGAATTCATGAAATAGTTCAGAGGTTAAACTGTAACAATGGACTACTGATGTATAAATTAGAGAGGTGATCAAACCTGCTTGGTATCAAATTGAAATATGTGAAGAACACCAGCAACTCTCATCTTAAAGAAGACAGCAGTGTTGCTACTACCAAATTGCATTATGTCTCGCAATTCAGCTGAATGTAGATACTCCTTGGGAACTGGACGGAAAAAATGAACCTACCAGCAAATGAGAAAACGAATGAATGTAGGGCAATTGGCTTATCAAAGTATGGAAAGAAATTATGTACTTTGTGAAAATATAATTTAAGTCTTACCCCCCTCTTGTTAATGCCCAAAATTATCCGTCCTGGCAGGAGTCCAATAGGATCATCAATCTTGCGAACACTAAAGAAAACTGAATTCCCATAAGGAAGTGATCTCAATATCCGCAGAAACTGTTGTCTTGCATCGTCTTTTGTCAAATGTTCCTAGCAAAAAACAAATCAGATTTTTTTTTCAACTTGTTCCCATCAGTTAAACATGTAGTGATGGCATAAGTAAAGACTGACGTATAAGTGGAAGACAGCTAACAGTGCATGCATAAGAAAATGGTTAGGCAACCAAAATTACGGGGGGGGGGGGGGGGGGGGGACTTAGTAGGCCACAAATAGTCATCTTTTCAATTAGTGAAAATATTGGCAATTTAGTTTAAGACAGCAGATGATACACTGAGGGAAGCAAACAAGATAAGTTTAAGTAAAATTGTCATAGAAAAACAGTTTAGAGGTCTAAAGAGCTTAAAGAACATCATCTGAAAATATTTTTTTTAGTATGTTATAAGAAACTTATACATAAGAGTTGAAAGTGCTCTATAGTTAAATTAAAATGAATTCTAGGGAAAAAAAAAAAAACAAATTGACTTAGAACACTAATTTCCTTTGCAGGAAGTTAGTCGTGGATGCACAAGGAACTTCAGAATTCTAGTTCTTACCATAGAACAATAACGAGAAAGAATATCCAATTCCCATTCCCGCTTTGCTCGTGTTATTGCAATTTGTCTGGGTAGGAATCGTTCCAAAAGTGAATTCCAATCACTGAAAATTAGAATTAAAAAATATTAGGGTATTAAACAATTGGATGTCTGAATATAATTAAAATAAAACAAAAAGGAACTCCCCCAATGTTTCCAATCAACGAGAAGATGAAAGCAAGTAGAACACCTTTAAATAATAAGTGACAGGAAAAAAAAAAAAAAAATTGGGGGGGGGGGGTGAATACGATGAAGTAAGACAAAGTAACAAAACACTCACACGCATGATTGAGGTCTATCAACAAATCCAATCTCGACCAAGATCTGCAATGCAGACAACTGGGCAGCATCATCCCTTCCAACAGGATAATTGCCTAATATATAATCATGTTGCAACTGTAACAATACAACTAGGTATCAAAAAACACTATAACTGGGTATCAACAAAAACAAAGGAAAACAAAAGGGTAACAAAGAAACTGCTAGGTAGGTACTTCAGAGATGCTTCCATCATCTATGAAAGAATCACTTTCTGCTCACAAGAGCAAGAAATACTTCCACAGAGTTGAGAAAGCAATGCTGCAATACTTTAAAATGAGCATCACTAGTTTTTAAATAAAAAGTTACATACTTGGACGTAGGACAACTGCAGAAACATGGGATCTGTTATAGCTTCATCTGACTCACGAAATAGCTTTTTTTTTAATGTTAGTTTGCAGTGCAAAATTTCTCCCTTACTTCGATCCTTCGATGCCTTGAATTCCGCCAGCAGATCCCCAATATATTTGTTATCATCTAACCCAATATACTCCTCTGTGCAACAAAAAATGTCCTGCATAGATTACTATTTCCATGCATCTTACTTAAGGAAACAATCAAGAAGCAGATAGAATAAGATACCGTTTCCAGGCTCAGGTGATTTAGAACCAGTAACAACTTTACGGCATTCAAACAGACTAAAGCTAGAGTATGCTGACAATTTAATTATTCCTGCAAGCTCCTGAAGTGGATATAAATGAGTTCAGTTGATACCAAGTGCTTCAGATCTTAATGAAGATTTAAAATAATGCATCTTTGAAGGCTTCAAAATAAAACTCTTTTCATTAGTAGATATGCAGATAGATAAATATGTTCAGACACACGTAAAACTAGAGAAGGCTAAAAAAGCATATTAAAAAAAAATACAAAGTACTTCAAAAAAACACCTCAACAGCATCAGCCACTGTGGTCGACATGTCATAAGTGATTTCTTCAAAAGTCTCATCTAAGAAAAATACTATAGTTGTGAGTTTTCGACCAGTTAAGAGAGCCTCAATCTCCTCACGCCCTGGTATTGTATACCTGGGACCAGCCTTCACCACATGCTTCAGAGCATTTAGTGTATTTAATGCAAGCCCACGAACCTCGGAATCCGCACTCATGCTATGGGCTACATTATGGACATACTCTGACAGGTACCCACCAATGTCCTTACTAGGAGGCATTGAGGATGCACACAAATATATCAACTCCCATGCTTTTACCAAGTAATGCCTGAAATAATAAGATCAGGTATGATAACATTATTAAGAGTAGGAATCATAGCAGTTCCGATATGAAAGGCCAGTCATAACTTGGAGACTTTGCTTCAGAAAAAGTGGAACAGAGGAGATACTGTAATGCTATGAATGTGGAGACGTGAACATTTTGCTCGTGTCACAGTGCTAATACCCAAACGATACTGATTTATAAAATATAAGGTATCACATGAGAGGAATACCTATCAGGACAATTTCTTGTTTGTTTTGAAATCTGAATAAGAAGTTCATCTCGCAGCTCTGAACGCTTCAAAGTATGCTTGTATAATTTTCCAACAAGCTCAATCCGTTCGTCTAAGTTTGCCAGAGTAACTCGATCAGATGAATCAATACCCATGTACTTCAAAATTATTTGGAACAGTTTTGTTGCTCTGCTTACTAGGTCACTGTTAATTTTAAGAAGCGAAGTTGGTATAGGATCCTGTAAAAAAATAGTTTATTTATATCTTCAATGACAAAACAGAATGTGGTGTCAATAGACACAGCATGCCATCACCTTTTGGAAACAGAGCATATCTTCAAACGTGTATCTTTCCCGAACTTGAGAGCCTACAGATCTTTTTGAAAAAAAACCACGTTTTCCAGCAGACTGAATATGTTTCTGCATCAACCTTAGAAAGCCCTCCACCTATGAAGAGCAAATGACACAGGAGCATTAACACCAACTTGCATAGAACAAAAGCAAGGAAAGCTATGCATAATATGGATTGAAGTTATTCATTTACAATCAGAGGAAATATTTTTTTTACATGGAGGATGATTTTATCAATATGAAATGCTCAGTACACAAGAAGTACACAATATATCTACTTAACTAACAAAAATGAAAAGGAGCTCAAAATTATTGGGAACTATAGATAGAAAAAGTGCACTATTTCGGATCACAATCTATTATTAAGGGTATTAAGAAAGGATGACTTAAATCAACCTTTCCAGTGTATGTCCCAATTATGACCTTGCGAGAAGGCTTTTTTGGGATTGGGGGCGAGTTCAAATTTCATCTGGGGGTGGATTGAGGATCTATAACTTGAGGAAGTTCAACCAGCTCTTTTTGATACATGGTTGTGGCGGTACCAACAAGAAAGAGGGGCCCTATGGAAGACAATTATAGATTCGAAGTTTGGGGAAGCTTGGGGAAAAAGGTGCTTGAATGAGGTACGCGAACCATTCGGAGTGGGTTTGTGGAAACACATTAGAAAAAGGATGAGAGATTTTTGAGGTGGGTGACGGTTCTCAAGACAAGTTTTGGCATCACAAATGGTGCAGTGAACAAAGCCTAAAAGACACATTCCTTGCCATCTTCGTGCTTGTATGGGCGAAGTATGCCTCAGTAGCTGATCTCTTGGTCTTCTCTAGTGGCTCCCCTCAATGCAATGTAGATTTCATTTAGGATAGCACGGGATTGGGAGTTGGAGGTTATCACCAAGTTCTTTGCTTTATTGTATTCTGTAAGAATGATCGAAGGAACCATAGACAAGATAAACTAGAGCCCCTCCCAGAAAGGAAGATTCATAGTAAGATCTTTCTACCAAGTTCTAACTAGTCACAAAATGAACACTCTTCCTTGGAGGAATATATAGAAGACGAAAGCACCTTTGAAAGCAGCATTTTTTGTTTGGGCAGCCTCCTTAGGCGAGATTCTTACTATAGACAACTTTAGGAAACATCTTGTAATGGTGTTGGATGTGTAAGAAGAATGGGGAATCAGAATATCACTTGATTCTACATTGTGAGGTGGCCAGGACCATGTGGGAATTTTTTTTTTTTTGCAGAAATTAGGATATCATTAGTCATGCCTCGTAGGCTGGTGGGCTTTCTAGCAAGTTGGAGAGGCCTCCAAGGCAATCCCCAAGTGGCAGCAATCTAGAAGGTGTCCCCTATATGTATGTGTTGGTGCATTTGGCACAAGAGAAATGATAGAAGCTTCGAGGATCGTGAGAGGATAATGAATGAGCTAAAAGTTCTCTTTTTTAAAACCTTGCTCTTATGGACGGGGGGTCATTGATTTTAATAGGCTAAATGTTCATAATATTTTCGGTTGTAAACTCTTGTTAGGTACTTCTCATGCATACATCTTGCGTACTTGGGCTATGCCTTCTTTTCTTATGAATAAAACTACATTTGGCACGAGAGAAATGATAGAAGCTTCGACGGTCACGAGAGGACAATGAATGAGCTTAAGGTTTTCTTTTTTTAAACCTTTTACTTATCAAAAAAAGATCTCTTTTTTTAAACCTTGTTCTTATGGACAGGGGGTCATTGATTTTAATAGGCTAAATGTCCATAATATTTTCGGTTGTAAACTCTAGTTAGGTACTTCTCATGTATACATCTTGCATATTTGGGCTATGCCTTCTTTTCTTATGAATAAAACTTCTTTATTAACTATAAAAATATATATATATCTTGGCATGTAAACTAAAAGCTTTGAAAGCTGATTTATGAGTTTGGAATGAGTGATTGGTAATATAGGAAAGATTTAAAGAGCAATGATGTGACTAAAGAAGATAGATCCTTGAATGATGAAAAGAAATTAATGGAAAGGACAACACCTGTGGAGAAAATATGATAGAGACAAGAATCAAGGGAATTCAGCTTCAAGAGGGCAATAAATGTGTGAAGTCTTTCATCAGGTGGCTAATTCACATAGAAGGAAGAATTCCTTCGACTCCTTAGTTTTTTTATGGCAAAGCTTCTTATGATCCTTCAATGTTAGTAATCACATTGTGGAGTTTTATTAGAACTAGTACATGAAAAAATCCACTTGAAGGCTGAAGTTGGATGGACTTTCATTTACTTTTCCTGAAGGAGACCAAGGCTCAACGGTTAGAAAGATTCTTTGAGGAGAGAAATGTGGGAAGTGGTGAGAGCCCTATATGGTGCCTAAGGCATCAAATTTATCCCTTGGCCCTTTTTGAGGGATATTGTGAAGGAAGATGTTATAAAGATGCTCCATGAGTTTTATTATAAAGGAATATTCGAGAAGAGCGTCAATGCTATATTCATTGCTTTAACTCCAAATAACCCTAGCATAGCTGATATTAAGGATCATGGCTTGTCTAGTGGGAAATTAATAAAATGGTGGCCAAAGTTCTTGCAATTAGAATGAAATCAATGTTGTCAAAGGTCATTACCGATTTGCTAAATTCTTTTGTTAATGGAAGGCAAATTCTTGATTTGGTTCTTATTGCCAAAGAATGCATCATTACTAGATAAAGATCATAAGAGGCAAGAGGGTCGTGTAAGTTGGACATTGAAAAGGTTTAGGCCTGGTTTGGTTACACAGCTCAAACCCTCTCATCTCATCTCAAATAATCATTATAACTTTCCCAAACTCTCACACAAAATATTATAAATAATTTAACTTTTTCAAATTCAAAAACAAAAATAATATTAAAAAATAATATTCTAATAATATTTTATTCAACTTTCAACTTTTATCTCATCTCATCTGTGTAACCAAATAAGGCCTTATACTTATGCAAATGAGGAATTTTTAATCTACTTGATTTTTGGGGGGAAATGATGTGGTTGGATCACAGAGTGCATCTCTTTTGTACGATTTTCAATAATGTTGAAAGCAGTATGTGGGGTTTATGATAAGGGAATCCCCTATCCACCTTTCTATTTGTTATGAGCATGCTGATTTTTGTTGCTGTGCAGTGAGGTTTTTATCTTTAGGAGGTTGACTGAAGAGGATAGGGCCTTCATTCTAGCAATTTGTTGAGAGATTTAAAAGCCGATATCATTTACCTCCAGGAAACCAAGTTGAAACAAATGTCCTATAGTATTGCTCGCACTCTATAGAGCAACTATCATGTAGTTTAGTGTTGTTTTGATTCAAGAGGGATCTGGAGTGGTATTTTGATTATGTGGGTTAGTAGGTTGGTCGAAACGAAAGATACATGAGTGGGTGGTTTTACTGTTACGTCCTCTTTTATGAATGTAGAAAGAAAATTTGAATTGGTTGCAAATAGTTTTCTAATTTGAACTGAAAAAAAAAATCCAACTATATAGCATATGATTTTTTTTTTTTTTAATTAAAGCAAGTCAAGCACTGCATTTTTTTAAGAAAATATGATTTCAAGAAAATTCAATTAAAGTTTTTTCCTTTTTTTTATTTTTTACATAAAGCATATCACATGAATAGCTGTAAGATGTATCTTCCCACCTGGAATCTACTAATCAAGGGAATAGCACCGGCAAGTTCTTCTGGAATTGCCATCGAAAGGGTTGCTGGTGTACTGCAAGAAACAAGAATACAGGTTTACTAGAGTTAATAACCAAACAAAGCGCATACCCCCCCCCCCCAAAAAAAAGAAACAAACAAAAAAAGTTTGTTTTGACCAATTAAGAAATCCAACAATCATAAGGTAGACAATGGGAGATATGAAACCATGACCTGCCCTCATCATAGTAGAAAGGAACCCACTTCGCAAGGGCAGGTGGTGGCTGGACAAAGTTTTACCTAAGCAAATTGCATTTAACATGACCTTTGTGAAGAAGTGAATTAATGAAGAAAAAATGACATTGAGACTAGGACATCAATACCAACTTCAACACAAAAGTACAACAAGCTAACATAATAATGCGTGTATAGCATACAGGCAAAGAAAGGGTGTGCTGAAAGCAAAAGTTCCCACCAGGAGCTTGGAGGCGGTTTTGATATCCATGGATAGGGCTGTAAATAAACAAGACTACTTGGCAAACTCAGCAAAACCTGAGTTCAACTCAATTCGTTTATCAAATGAGTCATTCTTGAATACAAAATCATGATTGATTATTAAAAGATTCAATTTTTATAAAACTCGACTCCACTTATAAGCTCGTAGAAACTCGAATGATTTCAATTTTTTTTTTTTTTTGATAGGTAAAAGAAAGAATGATTTCAAATTTATTATCTTATATATTATTGATAACATCATAACGAGAATGTCTCAAGCACTTAAAAAGATATATAGAAGTCATGTTTCTAAAATGACATGGATTACACAAGTTTAATTATTTTTCATCAAAGTTTGCAGATAATAAGATATGATATAAATAATCTATTTTATAAAAAATTAATTAGCCTGTGATTAAGCTCAAACTAGCTTGAATTTTTTTTTTTTTAATTAATAAGAGATTTTATTACCAAGAATAAATGAGTTGTTTATGAACTAGCTTGAAAATAAGTAAGTTGTTTATGAACTAGCTTGAAAATAAGTGAGTTGTTTATGAACATAAAATGAAACTCGTTGGCAAGCTCAACCCACTACTCACCCAAACTTGACCCATTTATACTCTTTATCTGTGGAACTAATTCCAAAATAATCAATGAAGAGTTTCGGCAGGATAATTAGGATAAATTGTTCACAAGTTCTAAATAAATATTAAAATTAAAATGAAAATTTTTCTGATTCTCCAGCACAATTTCTTTACAACCAGCACTATCACATACCTTGAGCAATTGAGTACGTATTTTTTAACAGTAGAGGAGAAAAATCGTAATGAACAGTACCAGAAGATATGACTCTCACCTCACTTGTGAATGAATAGAAACCACAGAAGTAGTAATAAAATAGCTTGAGAGGAATTCATGACACTTACAGTGGTGCAAAATTAGAACCATCACTGTCGTAGTCATCGCCATTTGAGACAGCAGTAGAGCTGTGCAGAGGAGTATCCTCGTTCCCATTGCTAGAGCTAAAGGAAGACCTGCTGGTTCCCGCACTTTGGGCCGTAGATGGCTGCATATCAATGGTCATTGTGCTAAAATCAACTGATAAACTTAGGAACCTTCAGATGAACAGTTTAGCTCCTTGGAACACCTTTGAGTCCTCCATTATTTCATGAATCTGAAAAGGCTAAATATATAAAAGATCAAAGCATAAGGTATTAGCTCCGCTGATTGGTAGCATCATCTTGCTTAAGATAAGCAGCATTCTACCGAATTATGTACATAAAGGAAAAGGTAAAGCTACGTGAAAATATTATTGGTATCAAAGCAATGTCTCTAAAAAAGAACAAAAAAACGAGAGTAAAGAAAACTCAAAGAAAGACAGAAAATTAAGATATGGATGAACCAAGAGGAACTTCAGCAGAAAAACCATAAAATTCCATCATCCGAGACAAATTTGGACATATCTACTTCAAGTTTAGCCTACAAGAAAGAAGGGCAAAAAAGCACATCCAGATTTAAAACAAAGTTTAGTGTTCAAACAGGAAAAAAAATCCCGAAAGGAGACAAAAATGGTGTGACTAATGCCCAAAATCAGATGCCAAACACTGAAGTGGAGATTGCGGATCCAAACGCACACATTGATACACCTTCTACAACAGAGAACACCAAGATAAAGTGAAAACTAAACATTTCTAGGCTTAAAGATAATTTTTAAAAAAAACTAGTGCTTTCATAGAGGTGATGATACATTGAATCGTGCAAGCAAATACATCTCAGAGAAAGTAATCGGAACTTCAAAACAAAAACCGGAAGACAAGCAAAATCAAACAATTTTTTCAGAAATAGAAACTCATTTAACCACAAAGAATGTGGAACTTATTCTTTAAATTGGAAAAAGGACGACAAAGCAAAAGCTAAGCGAGATCTGAGCTGAAAGAGAGAATCACCAGTTCATCCGGTAGGGGCCAAAATGGGAGAGCCGGAGGATGAGAGAGAGAGAGAGAGAGAGAGGGAAGTGGGAGTCACGAGAGTATTATAATGGCAATAGAAGAGTTTAGTTTATGATAATTTTTTTTTTTTTTTTTCCTTTTGGTTCCTAATCGTACGTTCAATGGAAGCGTCTTTTTTTTTCTCTTGACAAAAAAATGTAACTGCCGGCCAGCCGGCTCTTGGCCCGTAGAAGACTTCCACGTGGCAGGAGTTTTCAAATAGACGGAAGGAGAGGGAAGACGGAGGAGAATGAAAACGACAGGGGAAAAGATACTTACCACCAACGATGGCGCGGCGGTGCTGGGTGGCGGGCTACGAAGGGAGAGGTGCAGAAAAGAGAAAAATGAGAGCATTCTGATTTGTTTATCTTGTTTTCTATTTTTTTTTTCTCGGCTTGTTTTCTATTAGATATCATCAAAATTTATTTTGTCTATTTTAACTTATACCCTACATCATCTTATATATTTTTTCTTCATCTCATTTAAATAAATTTTTTTATCATTTTCATATATTTCTTTTAATTACCAATAAATTTAAAATATCCTTATATATTTTATATTTGTAATATATTTTTATATACAACGTGATATAATTTTGTCTATACACACAAAGTTAAAATTAAAAATAAAACTAAAGTATGAAAATAATGGAATCATATCATGAAAAATATTTCTGAGATATTTATGGGAGAGAATAAAATAAATATGTTTTAGATGATGAACAATAAAAAGAATTTGCTTAAATGGAAAAAATCAAAATAAAAGAAAATGAAGGAGGAAATGAAATATAAATAATAAAAAATTATTTGAAGGATAAATAGTAACCGCTACATGTAGCAGGTTTAGCAGTTGTGTGGAAATAATTTTTATCTCATCCATCATTCATCTCATCTCATTTTATTCCCAAACATCACTCAAACACAACACTTTCAAACTTATAATTACAGTTTTCCAAACTATAATTTTCTCAAAATTCCAAACAAAACACACAAAAAATTCAATTTTTTCAAATCTTAAAATAAAAATTATATTCTAACAATATTTTAACTTAATATTTCTCTCTCATTTCCCAAAATTCAATGAATACTTAACTAAAGGAATGTTTAGAAATCTTTTTTGTAACATCTCAATGGAAGACCTAAACCATATGGCATATACTCCATAAAAACTAGTTAATGACACAATTGAAGCCCCATTAGAACCTTATAAAGAGTAAGAATTTATCCTTCTCAAGTAATGTAAAATCTCTTACACTATCTATCATTATCTTTATCATATGTTATATCACAATATATCACTCTTAAATTCTCGACATCCTCGTCGGACTTGTCCATTGTATGTAGTATGGCTCAAGTCCCACAGTTTCGATTAGGATAAACTCTGATATCATTTATAACGCTCCAATGGAATGCCCAAACTATATGACCTATACTCTAAAAAGACTAATCAATGATACAATTAGAGTCACGTTGGAATCTTATAAAGAGCAAGAACTCTCATTTCCAAGTAATGTGAGATCCCATACACCACCTATCATTATCCTTATCATATGGGATATCACATTTTTCATTAAATCTCATCTCATCTTATTTTCTTCGTAAACATCATTCAAATACAAATATTTTTAAACTAATCATTACAACTTTCTCAACTTTTCAAATAAAAAATAAAATACAACTCAACTTTTTCAAATTCTAAAATAAAAATAAATTATATTCTAACCATATTTTAACTTTATAATATTTTTTTCTTCAATTTTTTCTCTCTCCTTTACTAAAACTCAATAAATACTTATATCAAATTATCTCACTACTATTTTCAAATCATCTTATTACTATTCACAAAATCATCATCTAATCTTATTCATATCTCTTAAAACTATTTCACTACTATTCACAATCCATCTTATTATTATTCATAAAATTATCATCTCATTTCATTTTCCAAATATCTCTTTACTGTAAATGAATATAAAATAGAGGAGTTTTACATCATCCATTAGTTATGGCGTTTGAAAAAAATTTATATATTTAGGTTTTATATATCCATAGAGATTGCTCTGTGAGGGAGGAAATCTAAAGACCCATTTGGGAATACAACTGTTCTCAAGTATTTTCAAATATTTTCAAGTATTTTTTTCAAAACATCATGTAAATACAAAATCTTTTTCAATTTCAAATTTTCAACTTTTTCATCTAATCGTTAAAACATTTTCAAACTTTCAAACAAAACATAAAAAATAATACAAAGTTTTTCAAATTTTAAAATAAAAATAATATTCAAACAATTTTTTAACTTTAAAATATTTTTATTCATTTTTTCTCTTATTTTTTAAAATCAAATAAAAGATCTTAATTCAAATTATTTCACTATTATTCATAAATATTCTGATATAATCT
The DNA here is from genome assembly GCA_029856935.1 of Cyclocarya paliurus. Classification (NCBI taxonomy): domain Eukaryota; kingdom Viridiplantae; phylum Streptophyta; class Magnoliopsida; order Fagales; family Juglandaceae; genus Cyclocarya; species Cyclocarya paliurus. The sequence continues at coordinate 34,604,864 of CM056953.1, forward strand.
TAACATCTAAACGGACCATAAGAACATGTGTGGGAAACGGAATTAGACAAGGGGAAGAAGGCGTTTAGGCCTTAGGGAACCTTGTCAAAACACATGGTTTTTAACCCCTTTTAAGAGCACTTTATATCCTAACTAAGGGCTAGTTTAGACATTGAGATATTATCAGATATTTCTTTTCGAAGCATTACTCAACCCAAAACGTTTTTCTAAAATTTTTTGTTTTTTTTATCTAATTATTACTCAATTTTAAAAAATAATTTTATAATTTTATAATATTTTTATTCAACTTTTTCTCTCTCATTTCCCAATACCTAATAAAATATCTTAATTCAAACAATTTCCTTACCATTCATAAACCATTTCATTGTTATTTACAGATATTCTGGCATATTTAAGTGTTTGAACGAGTCATAATTCTCAAAACACATCGTACAAATTAAAAGAACAAGATGTTAATTCTATGCTTTAACACTAAACCAACCGAAACTAGGGTTGCATAGGAACCGGCCATCGGAGTTTAGAACCAGTCCAAATCAACAGAGAACCGGTTGGTCGGCGCTATAAATTTAGTGAAATTGACGTTGGCCGAATCGGTCCCGATCTGAACATGCCCAAGCTACCGAACCGACCCGAATATATATAAATATATATCTTATGTAAAACGACGTTGTTTCACTTAAGTGAATGAAACGGCGTCGTTTCGCTTTAGGATTTAATACCCTCGCATAGGGGTGATAATATGTGACATGACCTATTAACCCAACATGAATATGACACGATAAAAGCATATTTGTGTTTGGTCTTAACGGGTTTAGGTCAAAACGGGTTGACCCGTTAAGACACGATTGCTTAACGGGTCAACCCGTTATACACCGTTAAGAAAGTTGAATTTACATTTATACCCTTAGACCTAAAATTGAAAAAATTCAAAAAACTCTAACCCAATAACCCTACGGCCCTCGAGTTCCTCAATTTTCTGAAATCTCACCTTTTCAACTACTCAAGTGACCAAGTCTCACGCTGCCCTCTTCAACCAATAACCTTAACCTTGCCCGTCGCCCCCATCACCCTCGGTGCCGCCATGCCCATGGTACAGAGTCACGACTGACTAGTCCGTAACCCATGCAGCAACAAAACCTCTGTAACTCCGTAACCCACGCAGCCTCTATAACTTCATAACCCACGAAGCCTCCATAACCCACGCAGCCTCAACCAAAATCTCTCTCTATCTTAGAATCTCACAATGGCCCAAGCCATTGGTGTCCACCTCACACAGAGGCACAAATTCGCGGCATCCCAAGCCAAGGCTGTCAATCTCCCCCTCTCCTCTTCTTCTAGAGATCTTCAATTAGCTCAAAGCCTTAACCCAAAGATCTTCACACAAAGGTAACTTGATTCCCAAATTAAGTTATACTCCACTATCAAGTTTGATTATGCATGTTGAGTTGTTAGGTTTGTTGAAGTGTGCGTGTGTATGTTAATCATTGATCAGCCTTTTGATCTGCAAATTAAAACTTTGTTTGTTGTATTTGAAGGCAGTTGTTTCTACTTTTCTTTTGTCCAATGGAGTATAATATCCATTGCACTACTACATATATATCACTTGAAGGTAGAAATAGGGTTAGGTAGTGATCTTAAATAATTGAAGGTAGAAAATAGTTTTTTCGACATGAATGTTACATACGTCATATTATGATCCATTTTAGTTCTTAGGTTATTCTTCCAATTAAGTGAGACATTTCTTCATATATATCTCAAACACTATTTTGAAATTCAATGGTACATATATTTCGTCATCAACATTTATCATATACTCATGAATATGGTAAATACTAAATTAATGCATGGGATTTACATTTGTGTCTTATATGTGTCGGATGTCACATGCCTTTCCTTTATTCTCCCGATGCCCTACTCCATCTTCACCATTTCTACTAGGTGTACGATAGCTCACAAATGCACGTGGTGCTCCCATGTCGTCTCCTCTAATGAATCATTTGCAATTTTGTTTTGTTTCTTAATCCCTTCGATTTGATGTTCAATACCTTGACTTTGAACCTAGATGCCCATATACTTTACCTTAATGTCATTTGAAAATCATCACTCTCAATCATTTATTAGTTCATATTAAACAACAATTTAGAGCCTTGTTGTTAACGTTGTTAACATATGTTCTTGTTGTTTGTTGTCAAATGAGTGAGGCAGCAAAGGAAAATGACGATTTGATTGACTTGGACATGCTGGACTCAAAAAGTTTTCAAAATGAGGAAGCTAAAGCAAAACAACGTGTGGAGTTTTGTTTTTTGAAATGGTTCCTAACTCTAACAAAAATGATGGTAAGGCATGAGCCAAGTGCAAGGTGTGTGAAACTACTTACTTGGAATTGAGCAAATATGAAACTGGAAATTTGAAGCGTCACATTGACACATATCCTATGAAAAGTTTATGAGATATGGGTCAGTTGATGTTAGCACAAAATAGTGGATCTGTTTCGGTAAGAACTTCTAAATTTGATTATGAACAATATAGATAAGTTTTGGTAGGCATTATTGTGAAGCATGAACTGACTTTTGGTTTGTTGAATATTTCAAGATGAGATCTGTATTACAATATTTACGTTCAGATGTTCCAATTATTTCTGCTAAGGCTGATTTAGTGAAGATGTATCATCAATAAAAAAATGGATTAAATGCGTGTTAAATGATGCTCCTGGTAGAATTAGTCTAACATCTGACTTGTGGACTTCTATTACTACTGATGGTTATATGTGCATTACAAAACATTTTATGGATAAAAAATGTGTTCTACAGGAAAGGGTTTTGAACTTTTCTTTTATGCCATTACCACATAATGACATATCTTTTGCTATGTGAGTGGAGAATTCAACATAAGATTTTTGCATTGATTTTAGATAATGCTTCTTCTAATGACGTTTCAATAGAATTGTTAAGAACTCAATTGAACATTAAGAAAACTCTTGTTTGTGATGGTGAGTTCCTTCATCTTCATTGTTGTGCTCATATTCTCAATTTGGTAGTACATTATGGGTTAAAATAGATTGATTATGCTACCTAAAAAGTTCGTGAAAGTATCAAGTATGTGAAAGAATCACAAACAAGGAAACATAAATTTTAGATTCAACAAATCAAATATCTTTGGATGGTAAGAAAGGGTTGAGACAAGATGTCCCCACTTGATGGAATTATACTTTTCTTATACTTGAGAGTGTTCTTTTTTATCATCATGCCTTTAGCCATTTAGAGTTGACTGATTCCAATTTTAAGCATTATCCATTAACATCTAAGTGAAAAAAAGTGGAGAAGATTAATAGTTTATTAGAAGTTTTTTATGATGTCACTTGTGACTTTTTTGAAACCAAATACCCTACAGTCAATTTGTACTTTTCAACAGTGTTTTTGATTTATTTGACATTAAAGGAGCACTTTGAGAGTGAAGATGACTACATGAAGAAAATATCTTTTCAAATGCTTGCTAAGTTTGAGAAATATTAGTTTGAGTTTAATGTGTTGTTGACTATAACAGTTATATTAGATCATCGATACAAACTTCATTTTATTGATTTTGTTATATGAAGATTTATGAAAATGGTTTCCTAGAGTATTTGAATATTCGTACCAAATTGGCATCTCTTTTCATGGAATATAGTTCTTCTAGTACTCCTACAAGTTCTACCACGACTTCTGAAAGGACTGTTAGTAGAGCAGAAAGTCAATCCTTAGCTAGATTTAATAGACAAGTATTTCAAGTAAATTTAAATATTTTTTTGTTTAATGATTTATATTATATTGTTGTTTCATATCACATATTGACTTGAAACATTTTTATTTATTTTTTGTGTATAGGAATTGGATTCATTTGAACATGATGATCTTGCTGTCCATATGCAAAAAAATCAATTGGAGCTTTACTTGGATGAACCTAGAGTAAATAGAAATGCAAATAAAGACATTCTTTCCTTTTGTAAAGGAAATGAATTTCATTATCCTGATCTTGTTTGTATGGCTTGTAACATTTTGAGCATTCCAAGAGATTGGTTATAGGACGATGAGCAAAGTAATATTATTTTTATTTTATTAAATAAATGATTGTAAATTTTCAATACAATAATATTATTTGATATAAAACTTTACTGATGCAATTTTTTTCATAGAAACACAATTAGTGAAATTGGACGAGTTAACTGTAAATGTAATGAAATTGGAGAACAACAAGAGCAAGGAGGACGCTACACTTCTTTCTTCAAATTCTAAATTTGTTTAGATTTGTGTGTTTATCATATTTAGGATTGGAACATTAATATTTTAAAATGTGTGTTTATCATATTTGAGATTGTAACTTTAATATTATTACAATGTGTATTAATCATATTTGTGTAATTGTGTATTTATCATATTTGGTATTGTTGGGATTTAAATGTTCATATTTTTATTATTTGGATTGTAATTTTAGACTTGTAGTTAGTTTTTTTATTTTATTTTATAAAATCAATCAGGACAAACGGGTTGAAACGGGTCTGTTCAACGCATTAATGTAAATGGGTTTAAACTAGTCAGGTCATGTCGTATTGTGTCAATTTATTTTGTATTCAGTAACGGGTCATGTCATATCAACCCGTTATCTTAATGGGTCGTGTTAGGGTTTGAGATTTTGACACAAAGACCTTAATGAGTCGTGTTTGGGTTGACACATTAAGTATAATGTACATATCTTGACATGATATGAACATGACCCATTAACACGATTTGACACCCTTATCCTTGCGTCCCCCCTCCCCTCCCTTTTCTTCTCCCCCAATTGAATTTCTCTCAGACTCTTTATCACCTCTCTCACGCATAGCCGTCGCCGCTAGTCTCTCCTCTCTCACGCTGCGCAACCTCTCCCTTTAACAGCCAACGACATTTATTCTTAACGACCGAAACCAACCTCCCTCCCTTTCCCTCTCCTCTGTTAACCTCTCCTCCGTCAAACTCTCCTCCATCTCTCACCTCACCACCCATGAAAAAATCTAGTACTTCTAGTGGTTTATGTTGGGTTTTGTTTTATGGGTTTCTTGGTGTCTGGTGATGGCAAGTTTGTCCATTTTTGAGGAGGTTGACTTGGTTTCTCTATGTACATGAGTTTGATTTGGTTTTTGAATGGGTTGATCTTTGATTTTTAGTGGGACTAATTTCTTTTTTGGAGTTGATTTATTGTGAACTTGTGAATTAATTTGTGATGTAGCACGTAGGGATAGAAGTAGAAATCGTAGGTCTAAAAAACTGACCCCCAAACCGCTGAACTTATCAGACAATTGGGTTTCAGCTAGTTTTCTTTCTCACTGTCAGCTGGTTTCGATCAGTACTGACATCTTAAAAATGTGCCAATGGAGTTTCGGTTTTGGATCAAAACCGCACCGATACGTTCGGTTCTTAGCCCTAATCGAAACCATCAAGCGACTCTTGTTATTAATGTCACTTATATCACACAATTAACAAGTGCCATTTACAAGGAAAATATTCCCAATTAAGATTCTTCATTGAAATTGTACCATTATTTGTGTCGAATTTTGTTTTAATTGGAAATGTGATTATCTTTTTGCAAGCATATAGAATTTTGTTGTAAATACTCATTATTAGCAGTGACATTATGATCACTGTAAAAATCAGGGGTGTTAAATTGTGTTTACGGATCGTGTGTTATGTCAACACATGTATATTATACTATATGGGTCAACCCGAACATGACTCGTTAAACTTATCGTGTCAAAATCTTAAATTCTAGCATGACCTATTAACATAACAGATTGACCCGACTCGACTCGTTTTGACCCTTTAGTGAATACTACGAAATAGGTTAACACGGCACGACTTGACCCGTTTCAACCCGTTTATGTAAATGGATTGAACAAACCCGAAATTAACTCGTTTGACCTGATTAAGTTTAGCATCATTTTATATAAATGTTAAAATCACAATATCTATAAAAAAAATATAAAACTAACTACAAGTCCAAAATTACAATCAAAATATCGAAGCCCGTTTTGATTTGAATCCGTTAAAACTAAACACAAACCTACTATTATCGTGTCGTGTTTATATTGAATTAGCAAGTCGTGTCACATATTACCACCCCTAGTAAAATAAATATTTTCTTATTTGCAAGTTAAAGTTTGTTGTTGGCAACATGTATTCTCATTTGCAAACAAATTATAGTCATTGGGAATGTCTATTTATATTTTCAATGACCATTTGCGTAGTAATCAGAATAAGATATCATTAAGAAATCATTTTAGTTGGTCATTCTATTATTTAAGGTTAATAACAACAAGAAATGATCTTGCAAATTTCAATATTTCAACGAGATAATTTTAACCATTATAGCCATGAAAGTAGTTCGTTTCAAAGCACTAATCTCTTGTCGTGCATGAACACCGGATTGGAAATAGCTAAGAATGGTAATGCTAAATTATGGAAAACTCAATCATTCATTTCATTATCATCCTTTTATGATGTTTTTTTTTTTTATGGAAACAGACTCATTTCATTAATGAACCTCCGAAGTTACAATTGTGACTTATCAATTTATAAGCCAAACTACGCATCAGCTCTTGAGCTTCCCCACCCACATGAGGTGAACATTGTCTTAACTTCAAACTCTGTAAAACAGACTGAGGGCCCCGCTGTCCTCCCAGGGAGGAAAAGTATGGGACACCGCTATGGACACTAAATCCACTAGCCTATTTCGAGTTTATTACAAATAAAACACAAAAACAACTAAACAAAACTAAACAAACAAACTAAACTGCTAAATAAACAAACTACACAGACAACAACCACAAGCATCGGTGTGACCCCGAACATCCCGCTCATCTCTGCAAGCAGCAGCCTTTCGAGCCATGACGGTATGAGCACCCGGCTCACACACGGAAATACACAGCCTCCACTACGCAGGCAGCACCTACACACGAGCACTGGTCGTGCGATCTCACTAGTCATAACATCGCCCATCATTCTCGAATATCTCCTACCCCAGATCGCGATCGATCCAAAGGCCCAAAACACCGCACTCGTGCCAACAAAAAACACTTAAACGAAAAATAACAAAAAAGAAAAAATAGAATCGGGTGAACAGTACACAAGCCGGCGGTAATGGCGCGTGTACGGCCATGGTCACTCGGAGGAGAGCGCCAATGTCGATCTTGGAAGCCACGGGGACAAGGAGCCCAGAGATGTCGATCGTGTCATCAGCAGAGGACTCCAAGGTGGCGCGTGGTGGACACGCGCCGACAAGCCCCGAAAACTTCATCCCGTGCGTGCGGGCTATGTGTCACTCTGATGAACGCCGGATTTGGTGGTCTTGAAGATCGGCGGCTGGGCTTCATCGTGGTGGGGTGCGTGTTAACTAGAAACAGCCGGAAAGACCCGAACGACGCTACTCTCTTATTTGGCCTGAAAAAATGAAAAATAAAATAAAAAATACAGAACCGAACAGAAAAACAAAAAAATAGAAGAGAAAAAGGAGGGGGGAGGAGCCGAAGCTCCCACCCCCTTTCGTGTGAGCTGTAGTTTGTGGGGGTTAGAGAGAAGGCAGAGAGTTTTATTTTAGAGAGAGAGAGAAGAGAAGATATAATCCCCTTTTATGATGTTAATGTTTTATAATGTAACATCAAATGATTGGTCTACAAATAGAACATAGTAACTAGTTTTCAATTATTTAATACCACATAATAAAATCATGAAATGATGAAATTAAAAGAGATAGTTGGTAACATAACTCTTATAGAAAATATTAGGGGCACATAATTGTCATAAATTAGGATCCGATTTATAACTAATTTTAACACTAATTATGTAAAATTTTTAAAAAATATATAAAATATAACCCCTCAAAAAAATTAAAGAGTTAAAAATTAAGAAATATTAAAAAAACTAAGTTAAAATATCGTAAAACTAAGAAATATTTACTTTTAGTTTCTGAAATATTTTAATTTTTGTACGAAATATTATAAATCTATATTAAAAAAATATTATCTGAAATATGCAAATTGAAATAGATCAATACTAAAAACTAAGGGTTTTTTTTGTGAAACTCCTCTCATATCATCTCATCTCAAAATTTCTCATAGCGGGTAAAGGAGCTACGATGGGTGGGTAAAGGAGCTTGCCTGTCGTGCCCTTTGGGTGGCAGGTTGGTTACCGCAAGCCCATCGTGACTGGTGGGTCATTGCCTGCCATCGGGTAGTGTTCATAGCGGGATTGTTGCCCGCCATTAGGGTGGCGAGCTGCCACGTGCAAGCCCAGCTCTTACTGCCAATGGTCTCTGTCACTCTTGGCGGGCTGTTGGGTGCCCTTGCCACTGTTTATGAGCGTGTAGCTGGCAGATCATACTCGCAAGCTTCCAATGTTTGTAGTGTGCCCATTGCCTAGCCACACCATTTATTTATATATTTTATATAAATATATATATAGTTATACATATTTATAAATATTTGTTATTAGTTTTGCTATATATAGATATAGTAATATGTATTAAGTATAGTTTTCACTTAATATTTTGTGATATTTTCAAGGCAATACACGAGTCTTACATTGCTTAAGTAAGACTTTTGCATTGTCATGACCTCCTATATAAAAATCACATTAGGCTACTTTGTAACTTGCACAAAATATGCACTAAAAAATTTAAAAACTATGTTATTAGTTTTTAAATTATGGTCATATTTACAAATTTAAATCTACAATTTTGGATAAAAAAATATATTTTTGGTCACTTTTGAACCCATAAATAATTTATGTGCCCTGTGGGCCATGGGCACTACTGGAGTTTGCCCCCACCACCACCTGGGGGGGGGGGTGTGTGCTTTTGCCAAGGATCACCACGCCGGTGAAAAAAAATGCCGGCGAGTCAAGTAGTGGCCAGCTCACTGACACTTGGACTTGGCTCTTCCTGCTAACCATTAGGACACTTGATGGCGAGGATTTGGTAGAAGGAATTCTGCCACCCCTTTCTAGCCGTGCAAATGGTGGCAGGACTCAGACCACACCGCATAAAAAGGAGGAGGGTAGCAAGTCTGCCACATGAGGATGAGCACCCATCACCCCCGTTGTGCATGGCATGCACAACTCACATACATTGTGCACACCCTACGAGCACAACAAGAAGGAAATTTTTTTTTACATGTGGTTTGAAACAAACAACAACATCAAGGATAATTTTTTTTTTTATAAATGACTTACCATCACAATCCATGAACAGAAGCCCTAGGACTATTGAGGGAATTTAGTTAAATTGCACTCGACTTAGTAGCTGGAGTACCAACATTAAAATCCAATTTTTACTTTATTACCACATGAAGAAGATCTTCGATAAAACTAGTGATGTTTTGGTCTAGCCATTACATCAATTGTAATGATTATATCTATAACTCTCTCTTTTATGGTAATTAGATATATGTTTTTGATTCGATAGTGATATTATGTTATTTTAAAAAACATTTAGGGATAATTTTATCTTTTCGAGAGAGAAAATGGAAAATTATAACTTTTTGGTAATTTGAGAGTGATTGTTAACATCAATAATTTAAGAAAAGACTAATTGACTTATAATTTGAGAGTAACTTTTGAATTTTCTAAAATATTTTATACGGCATCGATAATTTACTCGCACTATAAAGTTTATAAAAATTGCACAATAGTGATGGAAATAAATTAAGGATATTTTGGATATAAAATAATTGGGTACACACATTGGAAGCTCAAAAATAAAAAGGAAGAGATAAGATAAGTAATAGTAAAGCTAAAAGGTTGACTTAGATTTAAAAATGTGAAAGTGACATAGGCAAGTACGACTCGACTATTTTAAATAAGGAACGAGACCTGTACAATAGGAGGAAACCTCTACAAACGTGGGGCATCTGGCAATTCTATAAGGAAAGACTCTCTACTACCTCTCTACAACTCATAGAGCTCTCTCTCTCTCTAGAAGTGAAGTTTCTGTATTTGACCATCTTTTTTTATTTTCTTGGCGCTAGTAGATTTCTTGCCCTCTAGATGGACCTAAAGGATCAATGAGCTCTTTGACCACTTAGCGAAGGTTACAACAAACACACTTCAACTTTAATGCCAAAATAATAACACCAAAGTGAAGTCACTCCATTGACTTATTCACAAAGGTAACAAACAAGAGGCTGTTATAAAGCTCAATGACTTGTTCTTGGAGGTGACCCCTTAGCAGTAGTTATGGCAGAGGAGTAAATGTGCCTTGCTTGACTGTGCTATTGTGACAGAGGTATATATGTGCCTTGTTTGCCGGAGCCTCACTTGCATGTTTCTAGGCCTGGCTGTTGCGACAAAGGTGCATGTCTACCTCGTTTACCATGGGAGGAGGCGTGCTCAACAACTATGGTCACTAAGGTCGTGCTAGCCATGGTCGCTGAAGTATGGTTGCCAAGGTCATTTTAACCTTGTGGTTGTGGGTTCGAATCCCATAGACGATGCCAAACTATTGATACATTTTCTTGGTATGGCTGGAGCCCAATAATATGGTTGAATGACCCATGATAATGACTTGAAAGTTGATACCGTGCTCAGATGCTCATTCATGAAATAAATAATAAATAATACTTATAAAATATAAATAAAGAGACACAAAAATTTATGTGGTTCGGCATAAAATTCTATATCTACAAGTCGTTTAGGGGTGAAATCCACTATATTGGGTGATTTTATAGGTTCTCATGATCTCCCATAACTCTCAATACAATGGAGAAAATAAGGTTGAAGGGAAGTTGAAGAAGAAGATTTCCTTCTATAGAGGGAGCCCCATAAGTTGTAGAGTCTTTTCTTATAAAGTTGCTAGATGTCTCACGTATGTAATGGTTCCCTCCTTTTATAGAAGTCTACTTTACTCTTAAGATTAGGTGAGTCATACTTGCCTTATGTCATTTTCATATTTTTGTATCTAAGTCAACCTATTTTAATTGTATCTCATTTTTGTTTTATCTGTTCCTTTTAGTCTTAATAATGAACTTCCAATAGACTGAACCCAGATTTTTACATTCAACGGGATATATAGACTATGACATGCCATATAAATTTATAATAAATGGATTAATAGAACTCACGAGTACTCTTGCCTTTAAAAAGAAAAAGTCACGGGTGATGCCACTTCCTTGTCTACTTGATATAAATCACTCCACAGGTCTCTTTTATGCATCTTAACTTTTTATATTTGTGAAATATAATGGCCAACTTTAAAAGAGTTATGTTTGAGCCGGAAATTTTATTCAATTTTCAATTTTCATCTCAATTCATCTCATCTCAATTCACTATCCAAACAGCAACTAAAAAACTCTAAACAATTCCTTAACATGAGCTACAATATCCAACATATTTGTTAGGCATTAGAGTCCAAGAGAACATAAGCTAACGTAGAGATGTTTTAACATATTTGGTTAAAATATGCAAGCTTGTATATTTTACATGATTTGGCGCCAATGCCCTCAAAATTATTATTTGAATTCTAAAGTCTTAAAACGAAAGAGAAATATGCATATAAAGTGGGCTCTCAAGGAGTATTTAATGTTGTTCAAAAAATCGTCAAGCATTCATAACCATACATGTTGTATGGTTTAGTTTATGTATATATCTTTTTTACTCTGAAAACATTTAGATAGAAACTCTAGAGTATTTAAGGGGATACTTAGCAAAGAGATGAGATGAGAATTCAATGAATAAGTCAGAATTTTTTTGTGAATAATAGAGAAATTGTTTGAGTTAAGATGTTTTTTTAAATTTGGAAAATGAGGGAAAAACGTTAAATAAAAATATTATAACGTTAAAATATTGTTGAAATATAATTTTTGTTTTAAAATTTAAAAAAGTTCAAACATTTTTTGTGTTTTGTTTTAAAATTTAGAAAAGTTATAATGATTAGATAATAGTTAGATAAAAAAATTGAAAATTTGAAATTGAAAAATGTTTATATTTGAGTGATGCTTAGAAATGAAATTATGAGAAAGGTTGATATGAGATAAGATGAGATGAATTTTCGAAACAATAAGATGAGATAAGTTTTCCAAACAATAAGATAAAATAAGATGAGCAATCTTATTCATGGGTGAGTGGCATAAATCCCAAAGGGTGCTGCAACTCAACCTCCTCAAGTGTATTGTACCGCTATTGCATTTAGTTTTTGTTTTTCTTTAAATGTAAAAAAAAAAAAAAAAAAAAGTAAAAACACACACACAAATGTATTAGTGGTAATTTTTTTAAACATTTAAAAAAAATCCAAATGCACTAACGGTAACTTTGAGCGATATATTTGAGGGGGCTACGTAGCATTTTCTAAACACTAAAATAAGTGTTTGCTCTTTCCATGTCCGACCTTAACCCCCAAAATATTCTCTCTCCCCATTTATTGTCATGCTGCAAAATCAAATTCAAAACAAGAGCGAAAAAGAACATGCAAAATTGTTACTTTACACATGAAGGAGTAATTAGATACATATGATAAAAAAAAAAAATAGATGAAAGAATGGCAAGAGAATCTCATACCAAACTGACAAGGCATCCACAACAAAAGTGGCATTCTGTAAGCACCATCAGTATTCCATATATGGTCCCAATTCTCCGAGCTACAAAACTGCCAAAAACATTCACATAAGAAAAAAATGAACAAAATTAAATGAAAGTACATTAAAAAAAAGTATTGAAATAGAGTATAAACAAAGAGATACCAAAGCATGACTCGGGAAGTAGCTCGAGAGTTTGAGAAACACCCAAAGTCCAACTGTAATAAAGGGCACCCATAGTGGGTACTCATTCCATTCTTTTGGGGTTTATGAAGTGGCTACTACTTCATTAACCTTGATGTCTGGACTTTAAGCCAAGGTTACAAGTAGAGCAAAAAATCAAATGTGATTCCCCACTTTGAATAAGATATTGGTAGCATAAACAGAAAATCTCTTTCTCAAATGTGTTTCTCTTTAGTCTCGATATTTAAAGTTGTGGAACATGTGGGTGTTGCTCTAGCTTTCTACCACGTAGCATACTCCACATCGACGGGATGATTTTGGATGAACAACAACGATGATGAAAATCCTTAAAACAATTGTAAGATTTGCCGATGAGGTAATATCGCTACCATTGTATACTCTGATTTAGTATTTCTAACATTGGTATCAGAGTCAAATTGGTTGTTCCCGGTTTAAGTTTTGATGTGCTTGTGATTATCTTTACGAAAATCATTTTTTAGTTATGAGACAATTTTTCCTATCTTGGAAACCACGATTGCCTGAGAGTCACCGAATGTAACACTCACTTCCTGTAGGTTGAGAGTGTCACGTATTTTTTATAAAATAAATCTAACAAGAGATTTCATATTTAATAACATGAAATAGCATTTAAAAATATTTGTCTAATAAAATGTCTTGCAAAAATATTAAATGGGTAAATTGAATAAAATCTTTATCATCAAAAGAAATTTTAGTATAGGAAGTCTGAAATTAAAACAACTGCTCCTTCTAATCCTGGCCTGCCTGCTCGTGTTCATCATCCTCACCTGGATGGTTAAAAACATGAAATAAACTAAAATTAGTTGAAACTTAGTAAGAAATCCATTACAACTTAAACATAACAAACGAAAAGTTTTCATAAAAGTTTTCACGCTGAGAGTTTAAAATTCATGATTATTCATACTGATACTTATGTTATACATGATTAATTCATATGAATTAACTGACTGATTTGACTTAACCGACTAATCTGACTAGCAAACATATTTAACCCTGTGTGTGAAGTTGTGTACCAGCCCCACATCCGCTACAGTAAGGGGAGCCGCTGATAGGGGTGGGCAGCGGGGCCCCGCCCCAGCATGGGCGGGCGGGCGGGCTACCCCGCACCACCCATGTGGGGGTGGGGGCCCCCGCCCTGCCCCCCACTCCGCACTCCCTCCCTTTTTAATATAAAAAAGTATAATTTTTAATATTTATATAAATATATTGTATATAAATATATACAATTTGTAAAAAACTTGAATTCAACTTTAAATTAATGGATTGCCTTGGCCTCCTAAGCCAATCATTATATAGGAGGTTAAGGTAATACAATAGTTATAGTATTCTGGCATACTATGGTGGACCACATTTGAGTCCGTGGCTTGCATATCCACTTTAAAACTACATTAGTACCATGCATTTGAATGACCATATGATTAAACTGATATGATCTTATCTTACACTTGAATTTAAGATATCTTACGTGTCTTTATGCGACGTGAAATGTATGACATAATACATACTGATATAAATAACTATAAATTTTTGAATCTGAACATGCTGAATGACATAATCGTGTGCTGTGTTGAGTGACATGCTTGCATGAGTGATACATAAAAATGGCTACCAAAGAATTGGTTCTAATAATAATAAGCTAAACTGTGATGATCCTAATTTGTGATTAATTTACTTACCTCATTGGGTTGCTTTTTGAATCTCACCTCGTAGCTCATTACTTATACAAAGTACGAATCGTCACTAATGCTTCTAGAAGAACGTGTGAATATTTCTACTTAATTAAATTCATACTGTAGAAAATAATCAAATGAAATATTCTGTTCAACACGAAAAATAAAGAATAATGATATTTTAAATTATTCAAATACTAATAACATATTAAAAAATGAGAAAAAAAAAGCTTGAGCTGTATTTAATTCTAATAAGAAAAGTAGTAAAAACCTCAACTCTTAAAATATGTTCATTTTCTTAAATTAACGTAATTATTTCATTTCACAATAAATCTAATAAATACTGATATCATTCAAAATATTCGTAAAAAATTTATTTATTTTAAATGCAACACTTAAATAGCAGAAATATATCAAAAACCTATTATAATAAACAGTAAAAATCTTCTTCTTACGAAAGACATTGCACTTAAAAGCGTTTAAAAATAAAGATTAAACACTTACTATTTACTACTAATAAAATATATAATCTTTCAAATATCATTTAATATATATTTGTATCTAAGTTTATAAAAATAACTGGTAGAAACATTCAATTCATAAAGATAGACTTAATATTATAATATAAAAAGATTCTTGTAAACTATTACTATAGTTTAATAATAATTTAATACTTGATAATATAATTCAAAACCCTCAAGTATTTTCTATAAACAATGAAAATATTTTGGGCTGACAAATTTATTTAATAAAAACCAAACCTATGTAAAACATAATAAAATCGTGTTCTATAAATATTAAATACAACTTCGCTCAATGACACCTATCCAACTTAAAAATCGTTTAACATGGTCCAACTCCAATTAAAAATCAAGTCCAGTATAAAATCAACGTGAAAACAGGCCGAAAGCAGACTGCCATGACTTGCTTCCCAAGGGCAAAAAGGTAGAAGCATTAAAACAAGTGTTTTTCTACGTAACTTCTTTCACACTCTACATTTTTTTAAAAAATTTTAAATCTTTTAATATTTTTTTTTAAATTTTTTTTGAGTTTATTCTTTTTAAAATTTTTCAAATTTTCTATTCATTATTCATATAATAAATATTTGATAAAAGAAAAAAATAATAAAAATTAAAAAAAGTGTGATGTGTGGAGATTATGTGAATAGTAGGAAGTTATTGAGATTTTTTCTTAAAACAAGGGTCTTCAATATGCTTTATGTAAGGAGCTATATAGAAAGGGTGCGGCTACTATGCCGCCCCAACTTTACCGCTGGGCGTAAAGCCCAATGTAAAAAAGTTTTTTTTTCTTTTTTCTTTTCACATTTTTTAACATATTTAAATATATTTAAAAAATAAAAAAATATATCAATACATTTAAAATCACTTCCTTAATCACTAAGGGTGAGTTTGGATGTTGAGTTGAGTTGAGTTGAGATGATAAAATATTATTAGAATATTATTTTTTAATATTAAAGTTGTTTTGAGATTTGAAAAAGTTGAATTGTTTATTATATTTTGTATTGGGATTTGAAAAAGTTGTAATGATGAGTTGAGTTGAGTTGAGTTGGGTTGAGGATCCAAACGCAGCCTTAAGTAAAAAAAAAAAAAATTTGACCATGCAGTCAAATAGAGGTGTCAAATGAAGTGGGCATAGTAGTATTTTTTTTTTTTTTGAAAGCTTGCACGCACTCTTTGGAAAAGTTTGAAAACCAAAGCAATGAAGACTAGAGACAGTGGCTTACAGAAGAGGAAAGCACCGCGTGACAAAGGAACTCCAAAACTTACCGAGTGAAGGAGACACGGTGGATTTGGGTGAGGTGGAAGGTGGAGAATGCGGCGGGAGAGCACTGAGAAAGAGTGCAAAATAAAAAAAATTTTGGCGGTGCTTCACTGTGATGCAATGGAGAAGGAGAGAGTGAGATTGGTGGAGCTTACCGAGAGGAAGAAAGTGACGCCAAGCGACGACCTTTCTAGGTGGTCGGTCAGTGATCGACGATGGCAAGGCGTATGGAGGAGACATGGGTTCACGCATGTGGGCTCTGTTTCGATGTGTCCACATCCGTTGTAGCTTTCCATTGCATGGAGATGCTCTGTTTTTGTGGTATAAAACAGAGGCTACGTCAATATCCCTTGGGCTGATTTGGTGGTTCTTGGTGGTTGGCTGCTGTGAAGGAGTAAGGTAACTCACGTTGGAGTCGTGATAGTGTGCAGCGATGACGGTGAGAGTCCTCCACGGCTTGAGTGCATGCCGCCCGATCGTTGGAAAGAGCTGGGGCTGATCTTCTTCTCTACCCGATTCGATGGGAGGTTGAGTGGCAACTGAAGAGCTTGAAGAAGAAAAGTGCATGGCTACGTGGGTAAAAGTAGGAGTTGTGTAGGGTTTTTCCGTTGCGTGAGTATGTCAGTTGCAAGAAGAAAAGTGTTCAGATTCAAACCAAGATATGCGGCTTAAAACGGTTGCAAAATATGAAATGATTAAGAAAAGAAATAATATGACGGAAAGGTCTCAAAATATTTAAGCTAAATAAGAAAGATTATTATTTAAAAAGTATTAATAATTATAATTAAAATAATAGCTATAATAAAAATTCGTATTTAAAAAAATGAACAATTACTGCAGAGAGTAAAAGTGCTCGCCACCCAAGAGAGCGACTTGGATAAAGAACCATTCTTCTCATCTCAGTGCACACCATGAAGGAGTATGGAGCTTTTCACCTCAATGAACATCGTCAATGGGCATGAAGCTTGCTCCCAGGCGAGCAACACAGAAGGCAAAGGTGCACGTTGAGGTGTTGTGGCGAGCAAAACAAAGAGCAAAATAAATTATATGCTTCATTGTTTAGGCTGGTTAAAATCTATCAAACTTTTGTAATATGTGCATACTTCAATTAACTTCCCATATTAATATTAAATATGATTGCATTTTTTTGGAAATTTAAATTTACCCTTCTTGGCAGTAGAAAGAATGTTCATTTTTATGAAAATGCACATGTTAATCTATTGTTGTAATCATATTGACTATCACTTTCTTGTAGTTTTCAGTTTAGCTTTTGGTGTCTTTGGGATAATTTTAGTTATGCTAGGCTTATTAAGTCCCTAAAAAATGATACAATAGCATACAATTATTTCCATGGAGAGATCCTAATGAGCCTCTTATAAAAATGCTTTTGATAGTCATTAAAAAATCTCAATCCTTCTCTTTCTTCCTCTTTGTTTGGTGCTAAATTGATATAACAAGAAAGATAGTCTGACAATGATGAGGTTTGATCGGACATAAAGCCAGAGGATAATACATAAAAGCAAGAGAAAGGGCCTTGAAGGGTAGGGGGAGAGGCAACAAATTGGTGAGAGAGGGATCTAGTTCCTTTAAGGCTACCTTGGAGCCAAAAACGACTTGGAAGGAGGAAAGGAAAAGAACAAGGGGGCTCTTAGACATTTGTATAGAGAAATCCATAGGAGTGATTGTAATGAGCTTAGTGAGAATTGAGAATTTGTATTAAACCAAGTTTCTAGTGGATTTTAACTTCTTATGTTCAGGAAGCTCGCCACCTTGACGAGCATTATGAAAAAGCAAAAAAGTGCTCACCACAAGACTAGCACCAAGGAGAGCAAAAATCCTTGCCACCCAGTGAGCAATGCGAAAGCAAAAGTGAATGCCCTAAGGTGAGCACCATGCAGAGAAAAAATGTTCTCACCTCAATGAGCATCATCGAAAAGCAAAGTGGTCTTCCCCAAGCTAGCACCATGCAGAGCAACATGCCTATGTAATGGTGTTATATTATTAATGTGTACATAAAGTGCTCACCAACAGAGAAAAAGTACTCGACCCCCAAACGAGCACCCAACAAGTAAAAGTCCTCATCCCCGAGCAAGCACCACGGAAAATAAATATGCTTGCCACCTAAGTGTTCAGTTTCTAGTCAGCAAAGATTATGGTTGACTAGTATATAGGTAGGAAGAAAAGAGTGGGTTAGATGAAAATTAGCAAAAGATTATGGCCTAGTTTGGATATTAACGTGAGAAGAGATAATCTGTGAATAGTAGTAAAATATTTTGTGAATAATAGTGATATTGTTTGAGTTAATATGTTTTATAAGATTTTGAAAAATGAAAGAGAAAAAATTGAATAA
Organism: Cyclocarya paliurus; assembly: GCA_029856935.1. Taxonomy (NCBI): domain Eukaryota; kingdom Viridiplantae; phylum Streptophyta; class Magnoliopsida; order Fagales; family Juglandaceae; genus Cyclocarya; species Cyclocarya paliurus. Next base: position 34,623,459 of record CM056953.1, read on the forward strand.
ATATATTATATAGTTAAAATAATATTTTTGTTTTGAAATTTGAAAATGTTGAATTATTTTTTATATTTTGTTTAGAAGTTTGAAAAAGTTGTAATAATTGGGTAATGACTAGATGAAAAAGTTAAAAATTTGAAATTAAAAATTTTTTGTATTTGTAGTGTTTGAATATTGAGATGAGATGAGATGAGATAAAAATAAGATAGGATGAGTTGTGAGAACTTTGCTATCCAAACCAGACCATATGGAATAACATGAGTGTGAAGCAAAGGAGGTGGTATGCTTGCCTAGGTGACAAACACTTTGGGTTGAGCACGTGGGCTCACCCATTACTCGCCTGGTAGCGAGCAATTTCGCTCTTCTTAGTGTTCATCTAATGGCATGCACTTTTGCTCTCTAGGGTGTTCCTCTAAGGAGCGATTACTTCTGGTCTCATGGTGTTTGCCTAGGGGCGATCACTTTTCTCTTCTTGATGCTCATGACAAGCACTTTTACTTTCCAATGTGCTTTCTTGACGATCGATCACTTTAACTCCCATGGTACTCACTTGTGTGGTGAGCATTTTTGCTCTCCTTGGTGCTTGTTAGTTTGGATATGAAGAGTCACACATGTGCCTCATTGTAGATGCTGCTCTCACTAGTATTATGAAACACTCCTAACAATTATGTGCGGTGAACTAGAATAATAATTCCAAATTTTACTTATTCTAACAAAACAACAACCACAAGCTCAAAATCGAGCACATAAATTAAGAGCCAACTCGTTAACACATTAACAAGTAGACCCATAAAAGAAATCCACGCTCTCACTATGTTCTACTAGGATTACAGGAATCTCTGTAGTGGGAAAAAACACAAAGTTAAAACTTCATGGGTATTAGCCAATAAGGGACCACCCCTGATGACTCCATCGTGTCGTCGAACTATCCTAAGAGTTTCAAAATCAGAGTGGCGAAAATGTACTAAGATAATAGTAAGTGTTGAAGTAATTTTTTGCTGGTCCTTAGTTGGTAGATTATCCTTCAAAAAGAACAAAACTCGGCATCTCGGATCTAGGGAATCCTTTGAACTTAAGTTAGATTGGATAATATGAGCGTGGAGAACATAGAATGCAAAGAGATTTTCGGGCACACCTATCCACCTATTTATAGATGATGGGAGACATGTTATGGCATTGCCCCTTTGAGTACTTAGTTTAGGAAAATAGGCAAGCAAAAGTGGAAGAAAGTGGGAAAATGACAAAAATCCTAAAGGCGGTTGCAATGTACAAAGGGAGAAAAAGCATCCCACCTCTCCTTCTGGGGTCTAGAGTGACCCACACAAGCATGAGCATGCAAGGCGATGAGCAAGCGTGACCGAGTTGCAACTGTAGTAGAAGCCCTATTGGGCAAGAATCGGATAGCTATTGCACATACCACTGAATGCAAGGACACATGATCGAGAATTGTCGCAACATTAAGCACATGATAGAGGTTATGCAAGAGAATGGAGAGTTGGAGTGGTTTGTTGCTAAAAATGGCTGACAACAGAGTAACAACTCCTCTAGATCAGCCTCCAGCCTGTCACTTCGATCACGCTTTGCCTCCAATATGTCATCCAATAGCATGGATGCATGGATGGCCTCCCACTCACGCTCCTGGCCAGGTCACCTAGTGCTCCCGTCTAGAGTGGATCTCATCGCATGTAAGGCATGCTGAAGGCTAAAACCTTAACCCTCAAGACATTTATCTCAACCAACTTATGTGTGAGAGAGAGCCTAATCAGGAGTATGCTTCCTCCCATCTTTCCTTTGCCTCTCTAGCCTTTAAACCAGCTTGGAAAGCTCCCTCCATAAAGGAATGAGAAGATCAAACTTGCTCTTCCAAATCGGACTAGTGGCAAGCAATGTAGGGAGCCAAAAAGTATAACCCCTACGATAAATGACACAACTTAGCTCCCAACATAGAGAAAGAAATGACATAAATAAAAAATGGGGCTATGTGCTTATTGAAGGATTGGAGGAATCACCTGCCGCCAAGGAAGACACAAAAGGATAGAAGGTTGAATGGAAAAAGTGCCAAATGCCTTCAAGCAAGGACTGGGCTCCATAGCATCAGCACAAATGATACTATTCCCTATCTGCTCGGCAAAAGTAACCAGTGAGCCAACTGGGGGAGGTGGCATAGGTTCCCCTCTAAGACCAACTAAGGGGTTACAAGCTGATCCTCCTATTGCTCGGTGGAACTGTGCATTTCTTCATTGAGGGTAACACTAAGCAAAAATAAAAAGATGGGCAAGGAGAATACAGACTCCCCATTGAAGATAGGGGGAGTGGGGACTCACGCGCAGAAGATGCCATCAATTCCCTTGCAGCATCAGTGGTTTCCTCGCCAAAGGTAGCAACTGGAGCAAATGAGCAGGAATTGACCAAAGCCTCATTTTCCACACCCACAGCCATAGTCTCATGGACAACAGGGGCCTGCTTTCCCTTTCAATTTCCATAATCTCGAACAAGCCACATTTTCGAAAGAGAAGGTGACGATTCAAACTTTTCAAATAGGGCTTCTAAGAGAGAGCCTAGGATGTCCAGGATCTAATTGAAAAAAGGAAGCTTCCAATGTCGAGTCCAAGTCCTGGGACTCTCCCTTTTTCAAAGACCTACATGAGGTGATCAAGGGGTGCTGATGAGGGAAAGGGTTGAGATTTTCTATAGCCACCGCATGAAGGGGCAACAGCCGACCAAGGGCATCTTGAGCCCCCCTTTTGGACGTGGCGAGCGCATGACATGCCACGAGCCATAACACCATTAGGGCAGGGCTTTTTCACTTTAGAGTCCAAGGGAGTAGAGTTGGACCTCTTCCACCCACAAAATGGACTAGTGTTTTCTGAGGTAAGGGCATGATGACCTATGACTCACAATTTGTCCGACAATACTAAGAAATGGTTTATGTTTTTCTGGGTAAGATAAGCTTTCAGGCTTTCATCCTCTTACTGCTTCACGGTGATGGGGTACATGGCTGGCCGTCTCCTTCTTCTGTTAGCCATGAACTGCGTCAGGAACTGCTTGGCAAGTTCCTCAAAGTTGGTTATAGCGCCCACTTATAAATTCCTGAACCAACTTTGCGCTGCCTCTTTGATGGTTAGAGGGAAAGCCTTACATGTGATTTCTCATAGGAATTCTTGGAAGGTCATATGGGCCTTCAAGTCTCCAGATGCTCGGGTCTTTGGATCGGTCATAATGGTCCATTTGCAACACCTTAAATTTTGGCAGGAGGGGGGCCACCACTATTTCCCTACTATATGGTTGGTTGATGCTACTGGGTAGGTTGTCAATCGATGAAGATGCCCCCATTTGCCTCAACATGTCCTCTTCTCGTCTTAGTCACTTTGGGATGGTCCCCTTTCAGATTGGAACTCTTCATCACACTGCTTGCCTCGCTCTTATGTTTCGCCCTTTTTCCATTTTGCCTCCCTTAGCTTCAAGGCATCGTTTTCTTTATGAAAAAACTATATTTTTAGTGCCATCTGTTGCAGCTTTTCCTCCATCTCTGCAAGTGTTTTATCTAACTTTGTACTGCCATCATCCGTCATAGCTATTTCATGCTCATGAATCATGTGTGAGCACGTTGTAGCAGGAAATTTGGTCTTGACTTTTCTTTTCAAAATCCCAGACGGTGCCAAATTCTTGAAGCAATTTTCTGCTAGTGTAAGGAGATTATGTTGCAAGAAGAACAAAACTTGGGCTCTCGGATCCAGGGAAGTGACCGATCTTAATTAAAATTGGATAATATGAGTGTGGAGAACATAAAATGCAGAAAGATTGCCAGATGCACATGTCCTCCTATTCATGAATGATGGGAGGCGCGATATGGCGTCGCCCCTGTAAGTGCTTGATTTCTAGGCTCTGACATAGTAATTCCTTTAAGTGCTTTAGTTTGAATATTTAATATGGTAACCCTTCTGGACCCTTTTTTTTTGTTGAGAAAAGGCTATCATTAATAGAACTAAATTACAATATCACTAATTATGGGGGATCAAAGACTTCCTCCCATCTTACAAGAGAGCCAGGGATACAATTTCCTTTAAACAAGCCTATGGAATTAGTATCAACAACCCACTTACATGCCCACTTGGCAATTACATATGCTTGTCAATTAGCAGTTATGGGAATCCACATAAACTTCCAATCCTTTTTTATAGACAGGTACCCCTTTAGATCATCAACCCAACCTCTCAATCTCCATGAGTTTGGCTCTTCAGTCTGATTGATGGCTTTAATGACTTCCAGTGAGTCACCTTCAATTTGTAATTGGTCAATGCATGTTTTTTCTACAATACGGCATGCTAGAATTTCTGCCTTACCTTTTACTTCATAGGGTGATATGGTAGGAATTTTTCTATTCATGCATGATGGATAATCCTTGATGAGTTCCTTGATATAGCATCATCTTAGTTGATTTTCCATTTGTCCACAGCTTGGGGGGTCCAACTAGTTCCTTTTTCCATATCTTCAACTTTTTGTGCTCCAAGAAGTTCTTCTATTTTGTATTTTGCTTTAGTGATCATATGCATAACATCATGATTTATGTATTGATAGATTTTTTGGTTTCAGCCGAACCATATAGTATCCATGATTATGGTTGCACTGAGAGTGAAATCTTTCTCTTTATCCATATCTACATTCAGTTCTTCTAGTGAATTGGCATGTAATGAATAAGTGCTCTGCAGTTTCTACCTCACACATACATAGAGGGCATAGTGCTTCCTCCTGGCTCATAGTATGGATCACTTTCGCCAACTTACCTCTGGTTGGCATCGCATTCTAGGCTATCTTCCAGAGTAGTCTTGTCTATCTTGTATTTTCAATTTCCAAAGTTTCTTCCACATGTTCTAGTGTTGATTGTCTAGACAGTCAAACCTCTCCTTTTGGTCCCTCCAATATGCAAACTTCACAGTAAACTTCCCGTTATTGTTCGGTGTCCATATGAGTTTCATCAGACCTTTCTAAGTTCTATAGCCTTGTGTTCAGGATAGCTTCAACCGAGCTGGTGTCAAAGATATCGTAAATATACTCTCTTTTCTAGTTCTTGCTGTTGTGGTCGATCAGATTAGCAACTTTGATGTTTTCTAGGCTATTTTGCAAAGCTTCATTAGGGTGAGGTTTGTAGCCTGTGATGTTTGGGAGCTAAGGATCTTCCCAAATATTAATTGTCCTGCCATTGTTGACTATGTAGCATCTTCCCTTTTCGATCAAGTCCTAGTTTTGGAGGATATTTTGCCAAGTCCATGACTAGGCTTTCTTTAGGGTTGTACGCATGAGATCCTCATTTCTCATATATTTTGCTTTTAGAATTTGGACCCAAAGTTTGTTTTTCTCTGTTAGCCACCCTAGTTTGGCAATTAGGGCTTTGTTAGGATAGGTTTGGAAGTTTTATCTTACATAAAATTCTCATCTCATCTCATCTCATCATTACAATTTTTTTAAATTCCTATACAAAATATAATAAATAATTCAACTTTTTCAAATTCTAATTTAATTTTTTCAAATCTCAAAACTAAAAAATAATATTTTAAACTTTAAAACAAAACACAAAATTCTCATCTCACCCCCAAACCTATCCTTAATGTCTTGAAATCTTCCTAAGCCTAGTCCTCCCTTCAGTTTTGGTCTACAAATAGGCTCCCAAGATTTAGAGGTGTAGTGTCTCCTATCAGGTTTGAAACCCCACCAGAAATCTTTCATTTTCGCAACCATCTCTTTACATAATTCCTTGGTTAGAAGATTAAAGGACATCTAGTACATGGGCATAATAAAGGCTACTGTTCTAATTAGGATGGTTCTTCCAGTTTTAGAGAGAACTTTTGCTTTCCATTGAGCTACTGTTGCAAGGATTTTCTCCTTCATGTCTTGAAAAGTTTTCTTTTTTGATCTTTGATTGAATAGAGGGAGGCCTAGGTATTTGCTATCAAGTTTAACTTTCTTGAGGCCAATAATCTCCATTAATTTGGCAGCTTGCCTGGCTTGCAGATTTGTATTGAAGAAAATGGAGGACATATTTGAGTTCACCTTTTGTCCTGATCACTTTGTGTACTTTGCACCACAATCCAGTAGAGTCTCTATTTCAGCTTCCTTTGCCAGCAAAACAAGAAAAGTTCATTGGCAAACATGCGATGTGTAACTGTAGGAGCAGCTCTAGCTACCTTGATACCATAGACAATACCATAACTCTCGCCCCTGAGGATCAATCTAGATAGGATTTTAGTACCCACGATGAATATAAAAGGGGATAGGGGTCCCCTTGTCTTAGGCCACTTTGTGGTTTGAAAAAACCAAAAGAGGTTTTGTTAAGCATAAGGGAAAAAGATACTATCGTGATAAATTGAAAAATCCACTGAATCCATTTTGGGGGCAAAGCGAAAGTGCTTGAAGATATTTAGAAGGAAGTTCCGTTCAATACAGTCGAATGCTTCCTTTATGTCTAGTTTCATTGCCATTAGACCCCCTCTTCCTTTCTTGCCTTTCTTAATGTGTACCAACTCATGGGCAATAATAGAGTTCTCTTGGATGATTCTGGTAGGTACAAAGGCAGCTTGTGTAGGATAAATTATTCTACTCATAACCTGTCATAGTCTAGAGGCCATGATTTTGGCTATGATCTTATAGGTCACGTTACACATGCTTATGAGTCTAAAATGGTGGACCATGGTTGGGTTATCACACTTTGGAATCAGAACTAGGTTTGTGTGATTCAACTCCTTTAGAATATAGCCTATGTTGAAAAACATTTACCACCATTCTACACACATAATCTTTGATAGCTTCCCAATATAATTTATAGAAGTGTGAATTGAGGCCATCAGGACTAGGTGCTTTCATAGAACCAATATGGTTTAGGCTATCCATAATTTCATGCTCATCAGGTATAACACAAATCCATTGATTATCTTCATGATTTATAATGGGACTAAGGAGATCAAACAGGATGCTAGGCTCTTTAGGATTGGAAGAAGTGAAGATATGTTGAAAGTACTCGATAAAATTATTGCCAACATCCTCTCTTTCAGAGCACCATTATCCATTAGAAGTCTTGATATTATTAATGGAGTTCTTTCTTCTTCTTATGACGGTTGATAAATGGAAGAATTTTGTGTTGAGATTTATAGTGGTGAGCCAGATTTTCTAGATTTTTGCTTCCACATGATCTCTTCTTTTTTCATTTCTTCCATTAACATTAATCTCATATTCTTTTCCTCTAGTGTCCTTTGATCCATATTGTCATCCTGTCGAATTTGATCCAATGCCTCTGTCAAGGTTTTGATTTTCTATTGGACTCGACCAAACTTATTCTTGTTCCATTCCTTGAGGGCTCTTTTGGTTTATTTGATTTTCCAGAAAAGTTTGTATGTCGGAGAACCAAAGCATTTAGTTTTCCATGCCTAAGCAACCACTTTTTTGCTTTCTTGGTCTCTAGTCCACATGGCCTCAAATCTGAAGGGTTTTGGTAAAGAGTTTTCCTTTCCAAAGATGTCCAAGATAATGGGGGAATGGTCATACACAATTCTAGGCAGATGAGTAATGGTTGGATTTGGATAATCGAGTCTCCAATCCGGGTTGGCAACAACTCTATCTAGTCATTCTTGCATGAGTGCACATCCATGTCTCCCATTTGTCCTAGTATATTTATTACCTTGGAATCTTAGGTCCACCATCCCATTATCTTCCATGAACCTTCTAAGAACGACCCCCTTTAGTAGAGGAAGAGTTGGTGGAGCCCCTTCTTTTCTCATCCATAGATAGAAAAATATTAAAATTCCCAATGCAAATCCAAGGGCCAAAAAAATGCTAGGGATTTTATTGAAAAAATCCCAAAAGTCTCTTTTTTCTTTCCATTGCACAAGGCCATAAATGAAGGTAGACATCCAGGGTGTAGATTTGGCCTTGGAATAATTAACAACATTAATTATATTACTATTAGCAAAAGTTACATCAAAATCCACTGCTAAATTCCAAACTAAAACAAGACCTCCTTTTTTGCCACTAGTAGGAACTTCAAAAAAGTTATCAAAACCAACTTGCCTTAGAGTTCTACTATTATCAGCAACCATGGTTTTAGCTAAAAAAAAAAAATAATGGGTTTGACATTGTCAATCACATCCCTAAGGTGGTTTACTGTTGTAGCCCTGGTTAGGCCACAACATTTCCAGCTTACTACAATGATGACTCCTTTGGGGGCATGATTAGGCTTGCCTCCTCAGCTGTGGTTGATGCCTCTTCAAGTATATCCATATAGGCTTGCTCCAAGTCACTAAGTTTTGAAATGTTTTATTTTGGTGTGGGAGTCTCAGGTTGCTGCTCTCTGATTACAATGTCATTTCTCTTTCGGTGAGAGCTTGATTCTTTCTTGGGTCTTTGTTTCCTAGTTTTCCATGCCATTTTCCTTTCACTGATGGTGGTAGCTATCATTGGTTCCTCTCTCTGGGACATACATGTAATTTTTCTTCTTCTTCTTCTTCTTCTTCTTTTTTTCCCCATCAACTTCCTTGTTGACCATATTATCCCCAATCCTTTTCTACTTATGTGCTGAGCCATATTTGAGTAGCCCAAAGGAGTCTGTTGTTCCTTAAATCCTATCTCTACAGGTATCAGGGGGCCATTAGAGCATATTTCTAGTTTGTTGTATTTTAGGCCCATCTCAAACTCATTTCCTCTTGCCCCATGAATGGTGGCCCCTGGTTAACTTGCGTTCTGTACTCCTACCTGGCAATTTTGATCTTAGTTCTGTATGGCTTGGTTGGTGGGTCTTTCCAGAGCTCCTCGTATATCCCTTAAGTTAGAAGTGACATTTTGCTGCCCGCATTCCTTGTGTTAAGGTTTGCTATTCCCCATGCCTGTTGGATATTTGTATCCGAGGTGTTGTACATGTCAGAGCCACTCCTCATTAATGAAATAACATTTAGCTCTGAGTCCTTTTGAGTTTGAGATTTCCTAGTTAACTTGTCCAGTGATTTGGATTCTTCTTCTTCTTCCAATTGACTCACCTAGTTGATATTCTCACGGCTGTTTACTGTGCTTTTGTTATCGTCCTCCTTATCTTGTGTAGCTTTTGTAGAAACCTTAAAATAGGAAGAGTATTTGGAGAAAATGGTCCTCTTGCTCGTAAACTCTTATTTCACAATGAGAATGAACAGTACATAATTACAATGAGAAGCTGGCTTATATACATGTCCAAAATAGTTATAAGCTAACTAAATTAACATAACTAAGGGACTATATTGGATAAGAGGAAATGAAACTGAACTTTGCCGAGAGCCTTGGTGAAGATGTCGGCCAATTAATGAGCTGAAATGACATAAAAAGTTTTGATAACACCTTTTGCTTGTTGTTCCCGTATGTAGTGGCAATTGATTTCAACATGCTTTGTGCGAGTATGATGAATTGGATTGGTTGCTAGGGATAAAACATATTTACTGTCACAATATAAAACTACAGGTGAGAGATGAGGAATGTGTAAGTCATGAAGAATTTGTAATATCCAAATCACTTCACAACTAGTTGATGCTAAGGCATAATACTCTGCTTTAGCTGAGCTTCTGGACACTGTAGTTTGTTTCTTAGATCCTCAAGAAACCAATGAGTCACCAAGAAAAAGACAAAATCTGGTAATAGATCTCCTGCTATCAACACATGCAGCCCAATCAGAGTCAGAGAAACCTCTAATTTGTGTAGAAGATGAAGTAGGAAAATATAGCCCTTGAGCAGGAGTCCCTTTAACATAATTAAGGACTCGGTAGGCAGCATCTAAATGTGATTAGCAAAGCTTGTCCATGAATTGTGCTAGGGAATGAACTGAATATGACAAGTTTGGCCGAGTTATTGTGAGATACAATAATCGACCAATGAGCCTTCGATACTAAGATGGATCTTTTAAAAGATTAACATCTGATTTTGTCAATTTAAGTTTGGAATCCATAGGAAATAGAACAGGTTTACAAACAAGATAACCATTGTCTTCCAAAACTTAAAGAGCATATTTATGTTGAGAAATAGAAATTCCAGCAGCGCTGCGAGCTATTTCTAAACCCAAGAAATACTTAACCTGACCCAAGCCTTTTATCTTGAATTTATCATGAAGATAAGATTTCACTTGAGTAACACATGACATGTCATTGGAAGCAATTATGACATCATCAACGTAAATCAAAAGTGCTATAAAAGAATAACCTTGTACCTTTGTGAACAAGCCATAATCAGTTCTAGATTGTTCATAACCCAAAAATAATAGAGCAGTAGTCAATTTCTGAAACCATTGACGGCTGGCCTACTTCAATCCATATAAAGATTTTATTAATCGACATACTTTGTGCTCCCCTTCTTGTGCAAAACCTAGTGGTATCACTAGATAGACTTCCTCATCTAAATCCTCATGCAAAAAAGCATTATTCACATCAAGTTGTTCTAAAAATCAGTTTTGACTTGCATCCAAGGCCAAAAAACAGCGAACGATTGTCATTTTGGCAACATGAGAGAATGTATAAGCATAATCAATTCATTTCTTTTGTGTAAAATCTTTCGCCACAAGGCATGCTATATATCTTTCAACACTACCATCAGTCTTATATTTCACCTTATATACCCACTTGCAACCAATTGCTTTCTTACAAAGAGGCAAGTCAGTAACTATCCAGGTTTTGTTATTTTCAAAAGCTGAGATTTCGGCATTCATAGATTCTTGCCATTTAGGATATTTGGCTGCTTGTTTGTAAGTTTTGGGTTCAGGATGAATTGAAATAGAAAGGCTAAAGGCTTTATGAGTAGGAGAAAATCGAGTATAGTAAAGATACCTTGAAATGTCAAAAGTTTTATTAGAAGCCTGCTGTGTGGAACTCGAAGGGAGTGAAGATTGATCAAAAGTATGAACCATTTTGCAATGATACTCCTGCAAATAAGATGGTGGTTGTCTGATCCGAGAAGATCTCCTAGGAATAACATTAACCAGATCATGATGGTCTGGACTAATGTCATTAGAAGAAGGAATATCAACTAATATAGACGAATTAATGTCATTAATACAGACAGGAAGGACAATATCAAATTGAGGATCACAAGTATGATTTTGATTTTGGAAAGGAAATAAATTCTCATGAAAAATAACATCACGAGAAATAAAAATGGATTTAGTATCAAGATTTAAGAGTTTATAGCGCTTGGTACCATATGGATAACCAAGAAATACACATTTCTTAGCTCGAGGATCAAATTTGGCTTTATGAGGAGAGACATTAGTAGCAAAACATAAGCAGCCGAATAACTTCAAATGAGAATAAAAAGTTTATTTGAAAACAAAAGCTCATAAAGAGACTTATTGTTTAACAAAGGAGAAGGAGATCTATTGATTAAGTATGTAGTTGTCATGATACAATCACCCCAATAGGATAGAAGAATGTTGGATTGAAATTTGAGAGCCTTAGCAACATTTAATGAGTGCTGGTGTTTCCTTTCAGGAACCCCATTCTGTTGTGGAGTGTATGGACATCTATGTTGATGTATAATGCCTTTGGAAGACAAGAGAGTGAACAAATTAAATTCTGTTCCATTATCATAACGAAAAGTCTTGACTTTGGATGCAAATTGTGTTTCAGCCATAGTCAAGAAGGACTCAATTGTGCTTCTATTTTAAGACTTGGATTTTAACAAATAGATCCAAGTACAACGAGTGGAATCATTAACTATTGTTAAAAAATAGTGATGACCATTATTAGTAGGAACAACAAATGGTCCCCAAAGATCACAATGGATAAGCTCAAAAGGAATAGTAGATTTAATTGAGCTAATGGGAAAATAAGATCTATGTTGTTTAGCTAATGGACAGATTTGGCATTGATCATTATTATGATGAAAATTTACATCAGGAATTACATCATGTAACAAATGCATTTGGGACAAAGACATATGTCATAATCTACAATGCCACAATGCAGGTTTATTTATAGAAATTAAAGATGAAACATACTTGAAAGACAAAGAAGGTAAAGGCTGAGAAACAAAACATGAAAAAGAACTAGAGTTCAGCAAATATAATCCATCCTTTTGATCAGCCACTCCAATCGTTTTTCAGGCAAGTAGGTCCTAAATTAAGCATTTTGTCAATCAAAAATATCATGGCAAGATTTGAAGTTGAGGTAAGTTTGTGCACAGAAATCAAATTGACAGTGAATGAAGGAACGTATAGAACATGATGTAAGGTTAATCTTGACAAAAGCATAACTGAGCCTATATGAGACACAGATACAGAGAGACCATTTGGTAGGCTAACAGTGGCATTAATAGGTGTAGGAGGTGAAGTAAAAAGAGACAAAGAATAGACCATATGGTCTGTAGCTCCACTGTCAACAATCCAATTTTGTGAGGAAAGGGAACTAAGACAATGCATTGTTAGCATAACTAATTGAACAAAAATGAGAGGAAATACCTGCCATGTTAACATAACTGGCAAGTTGTGGAGAGATGCCTAGAGGTGAATCTGATTTAATTTGAAGTTGGAGAACATTGAGAAGCTGTTGAAGTTGCTCTTGAGAAAAAACTTGACCAGAATTAGAAACTGTATTTGCCTCTAGGGAAGTAGACACTTGATTAGCAAAGTATCAATGAGAACCATATTTAGAATCACTAGGATTCCTTTTCTTTGCCAGCCAGCCTAGGGGATAGCCATGAAGTTCAAAACACTTGTCTCGAATGTGACCTTTGCAGTTACAGTGTGTGCAACGAGGAGGTTCCCTCTGACCAGTAGAATTAAAATTCTTCCTTGGTACAACAGCAATAATAGGTTCAGAAGACGTGTGAATTTGAGAGGCTGACATTGCAATGTTGTCTTGATTCAAAGAAGAAGAGCTAGAGAATCCATGTTGTCGCTCTTCTTGAATGATTAAGGAGTAAATTTCATCCAACGAAGGGAATGACTTCATAAGGAGAATATTACCTCTGGTAGTGAGATAATTCTCATTCAGTCCCATGAGAAAAAAAATTGTAAAATTTTTCTCTTCACGAGCAGCGATGGAATCAAGAATTTTACAAGTGCAGGCAGCACACTTTCCACATGTACAGATAGGAATAGGCGAAAATTGATGCCATTCGTTCCACAAAGATTCAAGACGAGTGAAATAATCACTCACAGATGATTGATCCTGACTGATGTTGTTAAGAGTTTGTTGTATTTCAAAAATTCGAGCTTCATTACTCTGTTGAAATTGATGTTTCAACAAATTCCATATTTTCTCAGCAGTTTCGATGTACAAAATTACCTGTACAATTTCTGGAGTCACTGAGTCACAGATATAAGAAGAAACCATGAGATTGCAGCAAAACCAAGCATTGTAGTTGGGGTTATCTGTTTTTGGAGGTTGAAGACTGCCGTCAATGAATTTGATCTTGTTTCGAGAGCCAATCACCATAAGCATAGCACGACTCCAAGAATAATAATTCTTGTCGTTAAGCTTTGGAGAGACGATTGTAGTACTGGAAACATCTGCCGAAGTAATCGTAAATTGACTATCAACAATACTTGATGAAGAAGATAAACTTGACATACTGTAAGATCAAGAAGAAATCAGAGTGCGAAGGCAAGCGAAAGAGAGGTTTTCTCCTGATACCATGTAGAAACCCTAAAATAGGAAGAGTATTTGGGGAAAATGATCCTCTTGCCCGTAAACTCTTATTTCACAATGAGAATGAACAATACATAATTACAATGAGAAGCTGGCTTATATACATATCCAAAATAGTTATAAGTTAACTAAATTAACATAACTAAGGGACAAAAATGTCACTTTTGCCAGTTAAGCTTATTAGCTCTAATAGCTTCCTTATCCGGTTGTTTCCTTTGGATATTATCGTTGAATTCATCTTTCTAGATTGCATTAGCCATCTTTTATGAATTTCTTTGGTGATACGGTCGTGGCTCTCATAATTAGTTCCAATAGAGGATTGTGTTGAGTTGTTTCAAGCCTCATAAGGCAGAATTTTTGGTTGTAGCTCAAACGTCCACATGAGTAGCAGAAGTAAGATATTCTTTCGTATTTGAAAGACACCCTTTTTGGAGTTTTCCTAGGTCGCTCCAGACTAAACCCAAGAATGAGAGGTTCACTAGCATCCAACAGAATTAGATTTGTTGATATCTAGCACACACACGATTCTCTTATTATTTTCATAATCTATCTTCAGCACAGTCCCAATAGCACTTCCAATATTCTTTACGGTTTTCTCATTCATCTTTTGTAGAGGTAACCCATGTATCTGTATCTAGATTGGAGTTTTCTTGAAATCAATTTCCCTTATAGTAGCTCTAATAGGCCAAGATTTTAGAATAAAAAGATGGTTCATGATATTCTAGAGACCTAGATCTAAAGCCCTGTTCTTTTCATACAAGTTCTCAAATTTGGAAATGAGGACATCATCTTTTGCTTCCTCAATCTCTAGGTGTTTGTAAAACTCCAGGATTTGCATATAGTGTCCCTTACCGCTTTCTTGTTTAAGGATTTCTAGGACACTATCTGTCCCATAAGGATCAAGTTTAATGCTTCATTGATTGGTAAAATGGTTGATTGGCTGCGCATATTCCACTCGGGATTTTCTCTGTGTTAGCTAGTTGCAAAACAACTGCTTAGTGATTATTTAGAAGTTAGAGTCCCATGGAGATACGATGCATTTTGACTAGCCCACCTCTTAGTTCCACTCGGGATTTTCTCTGTGTTAGTTGATTTTGAAACAACTACTTAGTGATTATTTAGAGGTTTGGCCTTGTTTGACTATACAGATGAGATGAGATAATATGAAATAAAATAAAATTTGAATAAAATATTATTAGAATATAATCTTTTAATATAATTCTTATTTTGAAATTTAAAAAAATTAAATTTTTTATTATATTTTGTGTGATAATTTGAAAAAATTGTAATAATTATATGATATGAGATGAGATAAGATGAGATGGGATGATTTAATTTATATAACAAAACCAGGCCTAAGTCCAATAGAAATACAGTGCATTTTGACTTTCACCTCTTGGTTGTTCTCGCGTGGGTGAACCCTAAGGTCGAGCCTTTAATGGATCGTGGCTCTTTCCTTGCTTGGCCAATGGGCTTAGGCCCAATAATAAAAAATAACTGGTGAGTTTAGCATTAGCATTGGATTATACATATGTAAATGCAAAATTTGCATAATATGACATGATTTTGCATTTGACTATTCCACTTTAAACTTATTCCCACATTGGATTATGCATATATTAGTCAAAATAATAATAAAATATTATAAATTTAATAATTTTTTTTTCAAATTTTTTTGTTCTATTAATTTTTTTTTACAATATATTACACAATATGAGATTTGGATAAAGATGTGGATGTATTAATATTCAACCTTCCTCCTTTGCCCTTATCAACATCCATCAAACCAACACACGCTTTCAACACAAATGAAAACGTGAACTTATTGCCAGCATTTCCCAGCTCTTGCATCAACCAAAAATACCCAACTGCCTCTTCATAATACCTACTAAATGCAAAAGTCAATACCATCCAGTTAAATGCGAAAACATTTGGCTTCTGAATTTTATCGAACACGAGCCTCGCTGACCTCAAGTCCCCACAACTTGCATACATCCCAACAAGCTTTGAATTCAAAGACAACAGATTCATGTCAATCCTAGTAGTCAACAATAGTGTATGAACTCACTTGCCCGGTCGCAAAGCCTTTTCTTTCAAGAATTTTTGCAAACAAAAAGCGAACCAGTCGGGGGACAATTTGAATGATTTAATGGCCAGTGTTATCATTATTTGATGAAGCACCCTATCAATGCCCATAGATCCATACCCATTAAAGGGCAAAAGCCTTCTTCTGCATACGAAGCGTGTGATTGATATCTAATCGAATCAAGGACTAGAACACAAGAACAACGAGTGAGTAACATCAAGGGAAGTGTATCCAACTCTGTTTTAAACTAATGGAAGAAAGGAGAAAGTTGCAGATATGCTTTGAAGTTTGGATTTTTGGTTCAGTTGGTGAGGGTATAGATTCGAGGATGGTGTGTACTGTTAGGAGCTTCATCCTGCCGTAGGCACAGCCTGCAATCATATGATCCCACATTTTTCTTTTCCTTTCCACCGAAAGAAAATTTTCATTTCCACCAATAACTCAGTAAACTATAAATGAAACTCATGAAGATTCAAGTTTCATACAAAGTCAACCCATTATAGCTCTCAGTTTGGGTCCTCAGAAAAATGCAAGATTGGTGAAAATGGGAAAGGCAGTGGTTTTAATTGGTGATGAGAAATGAAAGAAACCAAAGAGGAAGAAATGAGAAATGGAGAGGAAAACCGCAAGAGAGAAATGGGAGAGAGAAAATATTTTTTATTCCATTTGACCAAGCTACAGTTAAATCCAAATATGACTTACAACATTAATTTACTGTAGCTAAAAGCTATTTCTTTTACATTTGCATAATCCAATACAGTAGATTTTAAGACTCTATTATCCAAACTTCTCATATTTTTTAGATTTGCATAATCCAATGCCACTGCTTTAATGGTTTGCTACTGGACAGGATTTAGAATAGAAGATATGATCATTTTAAGAGGGAATAAGGAAATGATAACGATACACATATCATATTTTATAATATATTTCATAATAATATTTTAAAATGATAATATTTTTAAAAAATTATGTTATTTTTATAATTTATTTTATAAAAATACTTTTCATTTAAAATAAATTATATAAAATATTATAAAAAAATATTTATATGTAAATAATTTTTCATAAAAAAATATGAAAAAGGCCCAATATAAAAATGCATGCCATTTCATGACTTCTTGCTCTGACGGGACTGGGTGCCAATTTCGAGGACGTCAAGGGGCTGAGCCACTGGAAGGATATAATATGGTAAAGGGTGGGTCTACATCAATTGTTGGGAGTTTTTACTAGATCATTTTTTTTATATTTTTTAATATTATTATTTTTTAAAAATTTATAATATTATTAGATAATATTTTCTTAATCATTAAAAAAAAAAAAAAATTAGAGCTCCAAGTGGGATCCCGAGATCCCTAATTGCTTTTTCCAAAAATATATTCTTCCTTAGCTGCCCTTGGCCAATCAGAAGCAAACTAACTGAACAGGCTGAACGGTCCAGCATTGTGCACAGCTGGCCAATGCGATGTCATACAGACCAATGGGCTTGTCACACCTCAGCTTGGTTTCTGCCTTACCACGTAACTCCGGGAACTATCAGGATCTAAGGGTGCTGGACAAGCCACCTCAGTAACCATGCTACTCAAGTGCCACGTACCCATAGTTAATCCCTCACTACACGATGCATTGACCCAACCCTCCCTTACTTATTCAGGCACTTCCTTCACAATCCCCTCGCAGGACCTCCATAAACCTCCCTAAACCTCGTACTCCATCCATCTAGCTGCCCCAAAGAGCCAAACTTACACCACCTGTCTGAGACGACGCGTATGACATGTTCTGAACGTCCAAATAATTTTGTTCAGCTTTCTCGTCAACCAAACAGGAACCGTTCCATACGGCACTTCTGTTTTCTGGAGAATGCGATCTGCTACCCCCTGGTGTCTCTCTCTCTCTCTCTCCCCTTTCAACGCTTCTTACATACTTTCTTATTTATTTTTTTTTTTTATCTCATTTTTTTACCACAATTGTTAAGTTCGTACAAATCAATAGCCAAATTGAAATATATACACAATATTCTGATTGTGGCTTAGCCAAGTTGGGTTTTCCAATTTTCTCAGACTAAGCAGCACCAGATCCTGCCTTTTTTTGTGCTTCTCTCTCTCTTCAATCAACTGACTCTTTAACTCTTTGGCTTTTGCTACTCAGAGGTTTGCATAATCCAGAATGGCTTCCATCTTATTCAAGCTAGGGCAAGTACTATCAGTGCTCTGCCTTTTTGTTTCACGGTCTCAATCTGCGGTTTCCAGCATAGATCTCGGCTCCGAAGGGCTAAAAGTCGCTGTCGTGAACCTAAAACCCGGACAGAGCCCGATCTCAATCGCGATCAACGAGATGTCAAAGCGCAAATCTCCGGCCCTAGTGGCATTCCAGTCTGGTACTCGCCTTATCGGCGAGGAAGCTGCGGGGCTCGTTGCTCGGTACCCCAACAAAGTCTATTCTCAAATCCGCGACATCATTGGGAAGCCTTATAATTACTCAAAAAGCTTTCTTGACTCGATTTACTTACCGTTCCCAATCATAGAAGATTCTAGAGGTGCTGTCAATTTTAAAATCGATGACGACGGTTCCATTTATTCAGTTGAGGAGTTATTAGCAATGATTTTGGGTTATGCGGTGAATTTGGCGGAGTTTCATTCGAAGGTGCCGGTAAAGGACGCAGTGATTACAGTGCCGCCGTACTTTGGACAAGCGGAGCGAAGAGGGCTGCTTCAGGCGGCCAAGTTGGCTGGGGTTAATGTTCTTTCACTGGTAAATGAGCATTCGGGGGCGGCGTTGCAGTATGGGATTGACAAGGATTTTTCTAACGGGTCGAGGCATGTTATTTTCTATGACATGGGTGCGAGCAGTACATATGCTGCGTTAGTGCATTACTCGGCATATAGTGCTAAAGAGCATGGGAAGACCGTGTCGGTCAACCAATTTCAGGTGAACTTTAAAACTTGATAGGAATAGGATAAAAATGAATTGCAATTGTCAAGTCTGAAACTGGGGTTTATTCTTGTGCATACTGTTTGGTTGGATAAGAGCACTGACATTGGACTGGCCAAATGCCATTGAAATTTAAAATATAGCTAAATTTTGTATAAATAACCTGAATTGGACTAGTTAAAAACCTTTAGCTTAGATTTTGAGTTACAATAACTCTAAAGGAATTTCCAAGGTTGGATAGTCACTATTCACCCATCAAACCTATACTTTATTCACAAATAATCAACAATGGAATTTTCTCTTCTTATTCACAAATTTTATTCACAAGTTGAAATTATTGACAATGGACAGATATTGTCCAGATTATGTCCAGGAAATGTTTTCTGTAAACAAAGCTATATTATGTTGGATAATTAGGTTGAGGAAAAAAAATAGTTGGAAAACAATAATTTTAAGTAAAAATTAAATTCTTAATTAATATATAGAGTGTATTTGCAAAATATAAAAAAATTATTGAAAAAAAAATTATTATTAAAATATATAATATTATATTATTATTTTAACTTTGTGATGGATAGTCCAACGTGGACTAATTTCTTCAATGTTTTTGACTTTAGTTAAAACTTCAACTTTTAGCCAAATGGACTTGGCAATGCTCTAAGTTGATAAAATGTATATCAATATGTAATGCTGGAAATTTAAACATGTTCTCTAAACTTATAAAAAAAAAATGTATATCAATATGTTAATACCTGTACATGGATGTGCACAAGAAGGAATGACTGGTGAGGACTCATTTCATTTCAAATATTTTATTAGCACTTTATTGCCATGCAATTATTGAGTTTAGGGTGTTTCCACTTCTTTTCTAGAAATCTATATTGATTGGGGATCCATTCCAGAAAATGATGCACTGTACCGAAAAATGTTTTCCATCTGAATATTAGCAGTTTGACAAAAAGAAATGTTTTTAGCCTAAGGCCTCGTTTGGTTATATAGATGAGATGAGATGAAAAATACGTGAATAGTAGTGATATAGTTTGTAAATAGTAATGAAATGGTTTGAGTTAAAATTTTTATAGGGTTTTGGAAAAGGAGAGAGAAAAAATTGAATAAAAAAATTATAAAGTGAAAAGAGGGTTAGAATATAATTTTTTAATATAATTTTTATTTTCAAATTTGAAAAAATTGAATTATTTTTGTGTTTTGTTTAGAAGTTTGAAAATTGTAATGATTAGATGAAAGAGTTAAATATTTTAAATTGTAAAGTGTTTGTGTTTGTGGTGTTTGGATGTTGAGATGCGATGATTTGAAAGACTTGTGAAAGCAAACTAGGCCTAAGACTGATGTAGTCAAGGATTAGTGGTTCCATGGAATCAATTAATGTTGAATATTTTTTGGACAAGTAACTCGTTCTGAATAATACCTTGTATGTATATTACTTCTAAAATTTTTTTGATAAAAAGCTAAGACTGACGTAGTCAAGGATTAGTGGTCCCATGGAAACAATTCATGTTGAATATTGTCCTTTGATAAGTAATTCATGCTGAATAATATCCTGTAAGAAGCGATGCTTTCATTGCACAAAGATGTTCTAATGCTTTATGAAGATTCTTGACTCTAGTGGAATATAGGGGGGGTGGAAGAAGAAGCCCCATTGTAATCCCTGAAGAAGTGGAAGGGAAGGGTTGGAAAAAGTTGTGATGGAGCTTCGTGAGGCGCATGAAAGTGTGAAAAAATATGGCAAAAATTTATTGAAAGGCGTTGGAACCATCCAACAGAAAGACTCAAAAAAAGGCTTACTTAAGTCATATGTGGAGGTTGTCTTGACTCCATACCAGCGTTGGCTCTGCCATTAGAGTCGTCCACTGTAGGTTGGAGGAAGCACCGAGTAGAGATGGGTAGTCCTCAAAGGATACGAAGGGCAATCTGGACAATTCACAAAGGCATGGAGTTACTGTTGTAGAGGCGTGTTGGACATGTTAGTCAAAGACATTGCTAGTCGACAACACTTACACAACAAGGGAGGGCTGGGCGCTCTGCTCAATGGTCATCGTGTAGATTAGATGACCTTAGGTAGAGCCTCAAAAGGGAGATATTCGACTTGAGGGAGACGATCAATAGTTTTATTTAGAGGGTAAACCAACGTTTCAGGTTGGGCTTAGAAGTATCCGTGGGCTGTGTAAGGGAGGTAGAAGTATCTGTGGGGCTCGTACCTTGCGGGCCGTAAGAGGAAAGGGACTAACCCATATGGCCTAAGACCGGTAACCCAATGTTGGTGGGTTGAAAACAAGCCAGCATCTAGGAAAGGGCCCAACCTTTCCTTCAACCCCAGACTTCAAAACCGAGAAAGCATCGTCATAGTTGATGAACTATCGGAACCGTTAGAATTGATGAATTGTTGGATAGGGACAACGTAAAATAGGTTGACTGACGTAGGTGATCTAGTGGACGACATCCCGGTCGCCGTTGTGGTGGTGACAACGTCGGTGATAGTCAAAGAAGTTGTACTTGTCTTGGAGCTAGAAAATGTTCCGGAAATCGTGGGGATAGATTGTGCGGCCCTACTTGTGTCTCCTTAAAGTGGTCGAAACTTACATGAGAGGTGGGCTTTGGCTTCGGTAAGGTCTCTAATGCCAGGGACTGTGAAATGGTCAATGCAAGGGCCGAACCTTCCAAGGGTGCTATGGTTTTGTACGATTCAGATGGGGATGTGAGGGATTACTGGCATGAGTCGTGTTTTGACCTGGTGAAGGTAGATAGTCCAATATTTTGACAGTCCAGTCCTTTGGGCGGCAATGGAGAGTTTTGGGAGGCACCTACCCCATTGAACTCTGTACACCCAAATGAAACCCAAGCTTCGGAATGGGTTCTCCAATGATCAAGGAGATTCAATGTTGTGTTGGGTTTGTATGAAATGGTTTTGAAGACCAATTTATTCCCATACTTGCAATGGTAGAGGCTCGACAAAGACAGGCTAGCCCGGATGGTGAGGTCACTCAACTAAGAAAAAGAGCTAGGGAGCTCAAACGGCTTAACTGGACATTTAATGGGACATTCTAGTGATGTGGGATAAATGGGTGGTGGAAAAGGTGGAGGATGGCATAGGGATTTCATGGTGGCTTGCTCATTTAAGATTGTTGAGGATGGTTTCCAATGGGCCTTCATAGGTGTTTATGGTCCTAATATGGATCAAGCAAGCAGACTATTATGGGGGAATGAGCTGGTTGGGCTATGTAGCATCTCGGATTTGCCTTGATGTATTGGGGGTGATTTTAATATCACTCGTTTTCTGAGTGAAAGATCGGGTGGTTCCAACTACAATTCAGCAATGGTAGACCTTTATAATTTCATTTCTGAGATCTATTAGATATCCCTCTTGCAGGTGGTTCCTTCACTTGGTCGAGCAACCGTGGACATTCTTCTTGGTTGAGGATTGATAGATTCTTGGCCTCCTCGGATTGGGAAACCCATTTTTCAAATCTCATTCAAAAGCGTCTTCCCCGACTATATTCAGACCACTTTTCCATCCTCCTTGATTGGAGGAATACATGGAGGTCCAAGGTACTTCAAATTCGAGAACATTTGGCTGAAAATCCGAGGGCTTTATTGACCGAGTTAAACAATGGTGGACTTGTCAATTCTAAGGAACTACAAGTTATATTTTGGAATGTAAATTGAAGGCATTGAAAAAAGATTTGAAGAGCTGGAGTGAACAGGTGTTTGGTAATGTGGAAGGCCAGAAGAAGCTACTCTTGAGGAACTTAAGGGTTTGGAGAATATATTGGAGGTAAGGGAAATGTCAGAAGTGGAAAGGGTTCGCAAAAATCAAGTGTTTATAGAACTTTAGAGGGTCTCTCTCATGGAAGAGATATCTTGGAGACAAAAGTCAAGAGCCCTATAGTTAAAGGAGGGGGATAAATGTACCAAGTTCTTCCATTGGGTGGCTAACTCACACAGGAGTAACAATGCCATTGATACGTTGGTGGCAGATGGGATGACTATCTCTAACCAAACTGAGGTCAAGGATCACATTGTCAACTACTATGAGAATTTTCTTTCGGAACAATTTTCTTGGCGAACGAGATTAGATGGACTTACCTTTGATACTTTTAACTCATTAAGTAAAAGGATGGTTCGAGAGGCCTTTTGAAGAAATGGAGGTTCGGAAAGTGTTAAAAAGCATGACGGGTGATAAAGCTCCAGGTCTTGATGGTTTCATTATGGCGTTCATTCAATCTTGTTGGGAAGTCATCAAGGGTGATATCATGGGGTTTTTCAAGAATTCAATGAAAATGGAAGGTTCGAAAAAGGCCTCAATGCGACCTTCATTGCTCTTATTAACAGAAAACCAGGGGTGGTTGAGGTTAAAGATTTTTGCCCCATTAGCTTGGTGAGTGGGATGTATAAAATTATCTCAAAAGTCTTGGTGGATAGGTTATGCATGGCAGTCGAGAAAATAATATCATAGCCCCAAAATGTCTTTGTGAAGGGGAGGCAAATACTCAATACAGTGCTTATTGCCGACGAATGTTTGGATAGTAAACTCAAGGGAGAGCCAGGGCTTCTTTGCAAACTAGATATGAAAAAGGCATACGATTGATTCAATTGAAGCTTCTTACTCTATATGCTCAAGAGATGTGGTTTTAGTGTGAAGTGGTGCTCATGGATCAAATATTTCATCTCTACTTCACGCTTCTAGCAAGCGCTTTCTTTCAAAGCTCATGGGGATTGAGATAGGGGGATCCCTTATCTGCATTAGTACTATTTGTTTTTGTAATGGAAGCATTTAGCAAATGATCGATGGTGTTGTGGAGGGTGGTTTTATATCTAGCATTTTAGTAAGGGAGGTAAATATTGGTTCTCTCAATATTTCTCATCTTTTATTTTGTGTGGCCATCCATGATCATATTTGTGTATTGAGGGCTCTCCGTTGGGTGCTCATTACAAATTGATATCCATTTGAAATGATGTCCTAGAAAAGATGAAGTAGAAACTCGCTAGTTGGAAGCGGATGTAGTTATCCAAATAGTGGCAGAGTCACACTCATTAAAAGTACCCTCTCCAGACTACCAACTTATTTCCTCGCTTTATTTCCGCTTCCATCAAAGGTGGCCTTGTTGGATGGAGAAAATACAATGGGATTTCCTATGGGGAGGGCTGAATGATGTATTTCAAATTTCATCTGGTAAAATGGGCCACCATTTGTTCCCCAATTTTCGAAGGATGTTTGAGCATTCAAAATTTGCAGCTTTTTAATGAGGTGGCGTTCGGCAAATGGCTATGGAGATATCCCATAGAACATAGAGCTTTGTAGAGAACAATTTTAGACCCAAAGTATGGTAGAGCATGGGGAGGTTAGTGCTCGAACGAGGTGAGTGGGGGCTCTAGAAGCACGTCAGACGTGGGTGGACTAAATTTTCTACTTTTACCTGTTTTGAGGTCGGTGACGGGTTGCAAATCAAATTATGGCATGACATATGGTGTGGTGATAGGGCACTTAAGGAGGCCTATCCATACTTATTTGGTATAGCAAGAATGAAGGAAGCCTCGATTGCGAACCTCCTTGACCAATCTAACGACACTACCAATGGAATGTCACATTTCTTAGAGCTGTTCATGATTGGGAAGTTGAAGTAATCTCTGAATTTTACAACCTAGTCTATTCTGTCCCTATGAGGGGGGTGGTGAAGACGAGCTTTTTTGGCGCCCCTCGGTGAAAGGGAAGTTCACAATACACTCCTACCAATCCATCTAAGCATAATGTATATCCATTCTTGTGGAAGAGCACTTGGAAGACAAAGTCGCCCTTAAATGCATCATTTTTTGTATGGACGACTTCTTTGGAGAAGATTCTCACTATCGACAATCTAAGGAAACGCCGGATCATAGTCTTGGATTGGTGTTGTTTGTATAGAAAGAGCAGAGAATCCGGATCATCTACTAATACATTGTGAGATTGCCATGTCTTTGTGGAATGACTTTTTTGCTAGGGTGGGTGTAGCTTGGGTGATGCCAAGAAGGGTGATTGACCTCTTAGCTTCATGAAGAGGTCTCCAAGGCACTTCTTAGATTGTTGCAATTTGGAAGATGGTTGTGATCTGCCTATGGTTGTGTTGTCTTTGGAGGGAGAGGAATGAGTGAAGCTTCAAAGATTGTGAGCGGTCATTGGATGAATGTAGTACTTTCTGTTTTTTAACACCTTGTTCCAATGGTCGATAGTAGTTGATTTTAATAGCATGACTATTAATGAATTTCTTGTATCACTAGAACATCACTCCTAGGCATTGCTCTTGCATATGACCTGTGTCCTTGGGCTTTTGCCTATTCCTACGATCAATTTTATTGATAAAAAAATAATGCAGATGGGTAACAATACCAGATTCTTGGTAGAGTTTGGACAATTTTTATGGCTTACTGTATGTTAGCTACTTTGATTTGATATGCAATAGATGCCAATATTAACCACTCCTTGCTTCTTTAGAGTTTCTATTATCAGCTTTTAGTCACTTTGTTTCTAAGACTGCAATTTATTGTGCCAATTTTTGTCAACCTTATTTATGATTATAACACGTCAGATTGACGGAGTCCCATATTGGGTGGGTGAAATGATAAGAGTGCCAAGTCTCACATTGAATCTTTGCTAGATGGAACTAAACTTAAATTGATTTCTTAAAGCTAAAGTGTGAGCTTAAGTAGTTCTTGCTTTTTCCAATAATTTCATGTGTACATCATCATGCCACTAGATCAAACAATTAGGGACCCTAATTTCAAATCCTAAGTACTTTGGTGTGACATTTGTTCTCTATGCTACTTCGTGTCATTTTTTGACACAGGCATGCATGTCCTGGTGGTTGTTGCCTACTTTATGCAATTATTCTGTGTGCAGGTCAAGGATGTTAGATGGGACCCAGAGCTCGGGGGTCGCAATATGGAATTACGGTTGGTGGAGTACTTTGCAGATGAGTTCAATAAACAAGTTGGAAATGGGGTTGATGTGCGGAAATCTTCCAAGGCAATGGCTAAATTGAAGAAACAAGTTAAGCGTACAAAAGAAATTCTTAGTGCAAATACAGTGGCTCCAATGTCAGTGGAATCCCTCTATGATGATCGGGACTTCAGGTTGGTGGCTGTTTAAGCACATTATAATCTCTTGGCTGAAAAGTTCAATATTTTATTTTATTTTTCTGGTTAGCAGTTTCTATTTACTGGATAAAAAAAGATGGGAATATGGTCAGGAGGGCTTGCCATCTTGATGCCTCTTTTCCATAGGATAAAACTACTTTTATCTTCACCTGTTGGTCATTCTTTAATTGCTAAGTGGTAGATATAAGTTTCAGTATGCTACTTGATACTTCTATCTGTATTTGTGAAAAATGGCTTATGCTAAATGTTTATTCATACTAATTTTCCCTATAGCTTACAAGTTATGCATACTGATCGTTGGCTTCAGGCAGTGAACCGATCAACTAGTAATAGTATTATCTGACCTTTTATCTGTCCTCCAGGAGTACCATAACTCGTGAGAAGTTTGAAGAGCTCTGCGAAGATCTGTGGGAGAAATCTCTCATTCCAGTGAAAGAAGTGCTCAAGTATAGCGGTCTGAAGGTGGATGAGATATATGCAGTGGAGTTGATAGGAGGTGGTACTAGAGTCCCAAAGTTGCAGGTTTGTTTTTTTATAAGTAAGAGGTAAATTTTATTTATACAAATGAAATAGGCATAGCCTGTGTACACAGGAGGTATACAAAAGAAAACCTAAATACATTCTAGGACCGATAGATTAAGGACAGGAATTCATGAGCATTGTTTCCATTAAGCACAATGGCCGAAAACCAAAGCAGTAAAGTGTGTACAAACAAATTCTGAAGCTCCGCCATTGTGTGCTCCCTATTTTCAAAGCATCGCTAATTCCTTTCCGACCAAATATACCACATAATGTACAACGAAATCATCTTCCACACTGCTGCCACTTGAGGACAGCCTTGAATCTCCTTCCAACAAGCCAGTAAATCAACCACCCTAAATGGCATTACCCAAGCGATATCAACTCTTCTAAAAATCTCATCCCATAGCACCCTTGTCACCTCACAATGCAATAATAAGTAATCCACTGATTCTTCATGCTTTTTACACAAATAGCACCAACCCAAAGTTGAAGGTTTGTACTGTCTTCTTCCTGATGAATTTACTTATGTCACAGAATCTTATCTCATATTCAAGTAGGGAAACATTAATTTCTTTTAACCAGTTGGATATGATAGTAGGATACTCAATTTATGATGGATTTGTGGAGTTCTATGAGAGAATTATATGGAATCTTATCTCACATCCAAGCTGTGAAACATTAATTTCTTTTAACCAGTTTATTTTGATCGGTAATTTCTTTTAACTAGTTGCATAGGATGCTCAATTTAAGATGGATTTTATGATAGTTCTATGACTAATTTATATGGATCACCCCTGTTCAGTTAAAATCTTATCTCATCCTTGCACTCTCCTAATCCAGAAAAGGAAGATATTTTCCTGTGATAGGGCATGGAGTTCATTCTCCACTTTTTATCTTTTCATATCCGTTTGGATTTTTGTCTTTTGGATATTAATTTCTGAATTAAATGGTAACAATATTAAACCAATTACACAACCTTCGGAGCTCTTTCACAATTTTTATCAATTCTTCCAGGATCAATATAAAAGATTTTGGATAATGATAGGTTTACTACCTTCCTACTACCATTTTACTACTCTATAGTTTATTTGAAATTTTTAATTATTTAATTATTTTATTTTAAATATTTTTTTAACATCCTTAATCATTAAGAAAAAAATTAAAAAAATATACTACTTCATTAATAGTCACTTCCTTAAGCATTAAATAAAAAAAATTAAAAAAATAAAAGGAGTAGAAAATGGGTAATAGTAAGCCTATCATTATCCAAAGATTTTTATTTGGTTGATCACTATTTCTTTGCATATATTTAAGAAGTGCTTCATGGACACTAAATCTTGATAGGGGTACTTTGTTATTGTATAGACTAAGGTTGCGTTTGGGTAGTGGGGTGATCTCATATATATATATATTTTTTTGATAAGTAAAAATATTTTATATATCAAAAGGAGAAACCAAGTACACTAAAAGTATACAAGAAAACACCTTGCCCAAAATGACCCAACAAGCCCCTAAAGACCCAAAAAGCCCATAAAAAACCACCCAAAATACATCAGACCCTACCCAACCCCTAGCTTCCCGTAGAACTAAAACTCTACCCGAACATCAACCCTAACACCTTGATTCCCCCCTTCTTCACAATGCCCTCCCTTAAGACTTCCCTCTAGATGAAAAAGTAGTGAAAAAGTAATGAAAAAACAATGATAGAATATTGAATAGTAGTGATAAGTAAGTGAAAAATAATAATAAGTATATCTGTGAATATCTCAGTATATTTGTGAATAATAGTGAAATGGTTTGAGTTAAAATGTTTTATTGCATTTTGGGAAATGAGATAGAAAAAGTTGAATAAAAATATTATAAAGTTAAAAAAATTGTTTGCATATAATTTTTTAATATAATTTTTGTTTTGAAATTGGAAAAAGTTGTATTGTTTTTTGTGTTTTGTTTGGGAGTTTGGGAAAGTTGTAATGATTAGGTAATGATTAAATGAAAAAGTTGAAAATTTGAATTTGAAAGTGTTTTGTATTTAAGTGATGTTTGGAAAGGAAATATCTGAGAATTCTTGAGAAGAATTGTGTTGCCAAATGGACCTTAAGTATTTCATCAAACAAATACTTTGAAAAAAGTATAACTCATGACTTTGCCATATAAGCATTCAGCAATATATTTCTTACTTCTAAAACTCTTGACTTATATAAAATAAGATATTTATTACTTATAAGACGTATTTAATTATATGTTTATGTGCTTGCTTTGCATGCATTTGTGTGTGGCTTTTATGGTGCAAATATTGAGGTTTTAAATCGCCAGAGTGAAGGTGCATGGTAATATTTACTGTGCCAATGTGCATATTGGATATCAATTGACAAAGTTGACACCATTATGATTTGTTATATGTCAATGTCTCGATGGTCCAGAATATTCGATTCTGTTATACTAATCCGCTCTTGAAATTAATTTATATATCCAATCTTTGATTAGTTGATAGATGTCAGAGGATAATTTGAAAAATGAACATTTGTGTTCCCTTAACAACAGGCTAAGCTCCAGGAATATCTTGGGAGGAAAGAGCTAGACAAACATCTGGATGCTGATGAAGCTATAGTTCTTGGTGCGGCACTGCATGCTGCGAATCTAAGTGATGGAATCAAACTAAATCGTAAGCTTGGAATGGTTGATGGTTCTTCCTATGGTTTTGTTTTTGTGTTGGATGGACCTGATTCTTTTAATGATGAGAGCAGTAGGCAGTTAATTGTTCAACGAATGAAGAAACTCCCCAGTAAGGTAAATTGCAAAGCAATTTTATCTATCCTGTAACAGATGTCGAAAATTGAAAGATAGTTCAACAACACAGGCTTCCTCTAATTTTGCTATTATGATTGGGCTGGCTCGTATAACAGATATTCAGGTCCATTATCCACAACAAAGATTTTGAAATTTCACTTGCTTATGAGAATGAAGATCCTTTACCACCCGGTGTCACTTCTCCCATATTTGCTCAGTATGATGTGTCTGGTTTGACTGATGCGAGTGAGAAGTAAGATTACCGATCCTTGAAACCTAAGTTCATAAGGCCTTTGTGTTGATGACTCGAGTAATGGCAGTTTTTGTTTTTCAAACAAAAGCTTCAGACAAATCTGATTTGGTTTTATGTCTGTTGTCTCTATATTGTTCAGCTATTCATCCCGGAACTTGTCCTCTCCTATCAAGACAAATCTGCATTTCTCTCTCAGTAGAAGTGGAATTATTTCTTTGGATCGGGCGGATGCGGTTTTTGAAATAACAGAATGGGTGGAAGTTGCTAAAAGGAATCTAACCCTGGAGAATTCAACTACTACTTCCTCCAACATATCAGTTGAAGCTGATGCAAAAAACTCTTCGGAAGAAAATAATGACAACTTGCATGTTGCTGTTGGGTTCAGTAACATATCAAAATCTAACATGGAAGAGCATAATACCATGGATCTGAGTACAGATAGAAAGCTGAAAAAGAGGACATTTAGGGTTCCACTTAAGGTACAAACAAGTGAATTGTAAAAATGTCCACCTACTATTAACAGTCCAATGAAAGATTGTATTTTCATCCAGAAGTTATTTTTTCTGACAATTATTTTTAATTTTCTGGTATTAAATTTCCATTCTGCTCATTTTCCTTGCTGAGTTCTCTCATTTACTATTCATAGATCGTTGAGAAGACAATGGGGCCTGGAATGCCCCTTTCAAAAGAATCTCTTGCTGAAGCTACTAATAAATTGGAAGCATTGGACAAAAAAGATGTGGAGAGAAGAAGAACTGCAGAGTTAAAAAATAACTTGGAAGGATATATTTATGCTACTAAAGAAAAGGTGGATTCTTCTAGTTCATTTAACCATTTATTCATATAACAGTAAATATGCTAGATTTTTGTGTTCCTCAAGATGACTACTGAAGTTCAAATTTTAGCTTGTGTTTCCTTCATATTACCCAATTGATTTATTTCACTTATTAAAGATAATTTATATGCATTTATTGGCAAGGACTCTGATGGACTTGTAGAAGAGGCTTACATTATATTATGTGATGATCTGCTTACCTTCGGCATATCCCTAATGTATGACATTTGTTTTTCATTAATTTCTTTCAGCTTGAATCATCTGAGGAGTTGGATCAAATTTCTACTGGTGAGGAGCGCCAATCATTTAATCACAAGCTTGATGAGGTTGGCTTTTAGTTTTGGGCAAACTCCGAAAACTTATTGTTGACTAAGCTCTCACTGGGAACTTTTTTATTTGAACAATTTGTATTTCCCTAGGTGCAAGAATGGTTGTATATAGACGGTGAAGATGCTACGGCTACAGAGTTTCAGGAACGCCTAGATATGTTAAAAGATGTTGGTGGTTCCATGTTCTTTAGGTTTGTGATGTGTCATATAATTCATTTAATTGAAATTATGGCATTCTTGACTTGAACCGAGTTTTGCATGTTTGCTGCCAATAATAACAAATCTAGAGAGGCTTAACATGATGTTTGAACTGATGAACTTTTGATTGTAGACTGAAAGAGCTAACTGCACGGCCAGCTGCAGTTGAACATGCTCGAAGATATCTTGTTGAGCTGCAACAGGTACCTTTCTTTGTTCCTTCCTTGTTTTTGGATAAGGCATTCAAAACTCATTTCGTCATGTACTTCACCCCCTGGAATGTTTAGCTTCTTTGGATATGAGAATTTCTTGAAATTTATTGGTGTTTGTGAAAGTTGTAGGGTCCATTAAAAATATGTTTCAGAAGAGTTTTTTTTAGATGTACTTTTTTTTTTGGATTTTTGTGCAAGTGGTTTGGTTTGTTTATTTCTTTTTTGTCATGTAAAATGTGGCTAAAACTTTTTTTGTTCTGGACAAAAGGATGTTTGGATCCTCCCCCCCCCCCCCCCCCCCCAAAGCTGTTGCTGCCAAAGTCATGAAAATAAGTTTCAAACATATTATAAAAACCTCTTTTGCATTGGACAGAAATAATCTTTAGTAATTTTTTATGACTTTGTTTTTTATCGCATTGGTTTCTCTTTTTCTCACAACATTTTCGTATATATATCTTTTATTTAGGAACTGAAGGTTGGGAAGAGGGATAGCTCTTTATTTTGTTTTTTTTTTATTGTGCTAGTTAAGTAATTTTCCTTCTGCAGCTAATTGAATATGTAAATCTTGGGA
Source organism: Cyclocarya paliurus (assembly GCA_029856935.1). Taxonomy (NCBI): domain Eukaryota; kingdom Viridiplantae; phylum Streptophyta; class Magnoliopsida; order Fagales; family Juglandaceae; genus Cyclocarya; species Cyclocarya paliurus. Next base: position 34,654,966 of record CM056953.1, read on the forward strand.
TACTAGTATTTTATTGAAGAAACTCGGGAGACCATGACTATATTGATTACTGCAATTTTGTTTGTTTTTTCCTTTGTTTTTCTCGATACAACTTTTTTGCTAAACCCCCATGGGTGCAAGTTGATAGCACTGATTCTCTCTCTCTCTCTCTCTCTCTCTGCCATGATGCCGAAAAACTCTAGTCCCTTTGGTTATTGAAGTTAGTGTTGATACATTTTTCGTGCATCTTACGACTCGGTTGTTTTTAACTTTTTTTTAAGGCGAATACAGGTTTCTTGAACCATCTAGTGGTTGAATTGAAGGTTTATTAGTTTTTAGTGGAAGATGGTGTCTCTATGATACATATTACTGAGAAGAGTATTAGGATCGTGAGAGAAATATCTTTGGGCATAATCAGTGTGGGGGTGGTGCTATGATCATGAGGGTTAAAATCAAGTTTTTTTTTGTTAGTAAACAAAATTTTATTGATCATAAAATAGACAAAGGCTTGAGTATACGGGATATATTCAAGAGCATTGCCTATGCATGCTAGCTTAGTGATACAGGGAAATCATGAAAAGTCATGCATTAAAATCAATTACAATCGACCAATGGGGGTAAAGTATTGAAAAATAGACTTCTAAGCTCATCCATTGACTGCTCTCGATCTTCAATGCTTTTTTCATTTCTCTCCCTCCATGTACACCACCATAGACAAATTAGAACCATCTTGGATACTATTGCAATCTAAAAGTTGTCTTTGATGCCTCACCAAGAAGCTAGGAGGTCGATTACCCGTTTTGGCATCACCCAAGCTAATCCCATCTAAGCGAAGAAGTTATTCCACAAGGTTGTAGCGATCTCACAAGGATGTAATAGATGATCTACTGACTCTTTGCTCCTTTTGCACATACACCACCAATGCATGACTATGATGTGGTGTTTTCATAGGTTCTCTATTGCGAGGATCTTCCCTAAGGAGCCATCTGTACAAAAAATTGGGGAGTACCATTAGATAGGATCAAGAGGTCTACAATTGAGGCTTCTTTCCTTCTTGATATGCCATAGAATTTTGGATAAGCTTCCATGTGTGGCCTATTGTGACACCATACATCGTGCCAAAATTTGATTTTGGACCTATCACCCACCTCAAAACGGATATTTCTTGAATATGTGTCCCATCCTCCTCTTATGTGTTTCCATAATCCCACCCCATATGGCCCACTTATATCATTCGAACACCATCCTCCCCGTGGTTCACCATACTTTAATTCTATGTTGACTCTCCATAATGCTCCATGTTCATTGTGGTGTCTCCATAGCCATTTTCCAAGCAAAGCTTTGTTAAAAGATTGCAAGTTTCGAATACCCAATCTCCCCTTCGAGATAGGGGAGCACACCGTGGCCCATTTTACCTAGTGAAATTTACATCGTTCATCCCCCCACAGAAATCCCATTGGAGTTTCTACATGCAATGAGTCGCCTTGGTGGGAAGTGAAAATAGTGATAGGAAGTAGTTTGGCAAGTTGGAAATGGTACTTTTGATTAAAGTGACCCTACCACCTCTGGATAAATACATCTTCTAACTAGCCAATTACTGCTCCATTTCTTCTAGTATATCATCTCAAATAGATTGCGAAGAGAATTGTTTTGAAAGCAAATTCTTGTAATAGTTGACAATATGATCTATGATCTGGGTTTGGTTGGAAGAAGCCACTTCATCAACCATCAACATCTCTGTTAACGTCTCAAAATGGCACAATAGGCCGGAAGGGGAGAAATAGTCATTCCTGACCCGCTATGGCGATTTGGGCCTCGATCAGTGTGGTGTGGAGCCCCCGGTAGTGGTCTGGTGGGGCATCGTGGCCGTATGGTGCCTTGCGTACATCCATGGCAGTGAACAAGAAATAAACACAGGGAAAGTAAAGAGAGCGAGACAGAAATTCATGTAATTCAGCATAATGCCTACGTCCATGAGTCGTTTGAGGGAGAAAATCCAATATAATATGCTTGTTTTACAGTCTCAGATAATCACTCATCCTCACTGTACAATGGATGTCGAAGGTCTATTTTCTGGTGGAGATATCGTCGCTGGAGCTCCTGTCTTGAGATTGAAGAAGCTAAAGGAAATATTGAGGTCGTCGCCCCCCTGAAGCCCCTGAGGAGAAGCCTGACCAAAAGTGCCCGAAGTCGTCTAGTTCCCTCTCTTTTATCCTTTTGTCCCTCGTTCCTTTATGTCTCATCCCCTCTCCTTTATGTCACATCTCCTATTTTCCTTTTGACACCCTGTCCCCTCTCAGCTTTTTGTCCCCTCCTTACCTTTCTCTTTCTTCCCACTTGATGAGACCTCACACCTTGGGCTAAGTCTAGAAAACACTATAGGCGTGGTATATTTTATCCCTTCCAGTTGTCCGCGATTCTTAAGGGAAATTTGCTCCAAAAAGAAGATCTTGAGAATCTTTAAAGATAAAATATGCCATCTAAATAATCCGTCAAAGTTGGTAGAGAAATAAATTCCGGGAGTGGGTCACTGGCTATCCGTTTTGCTTGCGTTAAGCGATGAAGATTTTTGAGCTCGAGGCTAAGCGGGAGATGGGGTCGATTGCGTTAAATGTGAGCCGGAGCTCGTCTTGGCGAGGTAAGGAGGAGAGGCTAAGCAAAAGATAGGCTCGATCGCGGAACTCATCTTTGCGAGATGAGCGGGAGGTTAAGCGGGAGATAGGCTCGACTGCGTTAGGTGCGAGTGCAGAGCTTGTTTTTGCGAGATAAGCGGGAGACTAGCTCGACCGTGTTAGGTGCGAGCACGGAGCTCGTCTTGGCCAGATGAGAGGGAGGCTAGCTCGATTGTGTTAGGTGCGAGCGTGAGGTTCGTCTTGGTGAGATGAGTGGGAGGTTAGCTCGGCCACATTAGGTGCAAGTGCAGAGTTTGTCTTAGAGAGATGATAGGGAGGCTAGCTCAACTGTGTTAGGTGCGAGCGCGGGGCTCGTCTTAGTGAGATGAGCGGGAGGCTATCTTAACCGCATTAGGTGCGAGCGCAGAGCTCATTTTATAGCACGAATGCCGAGCAATCAGGTGTCCTGCCTGTTGGTTGGGGGAACCTAATCTTTCCCGCCTGTTTACTCGTTCTCGAAGATAACTCGAGCGAGGTGGTTGTGGCACGGGTGTAAACACTTGGCGTTTGCTGAAGGAGATGCCACACTCTGCTGTGAGAGAGGTTGGACAACTTGGAGACCAAACCTGTTTTTTTGAGTCTCACAGGGAGGTAAATAGGAGATGCTTGACAATGTTGCAAAAGTCAAATCGGTTAGTGTTAATAATCCTCAATCACAAGTGTGAAGGTCGCAAACCTGAATCGCTATCTTAGAGTGTGGCGAAAGGTCAGAGGCTCGACGTTTGTTGGAGGAGATGCAGTCCCTAGAGTAACCTTGCAATTTGAACCCGCAATCTGCTATGTGAGAGGTCGGACAACATGGAGACCAAACTCGTCTCTTTGAGTCTCACGGGGAGGTAAATAGGAGATGCTTGACATTATTGCAAAAGTCAAATTGATTAGTGTAAACAATCTCCAATCACGAGTGCGAAATTTTCAAACCTGAATTGTCTTCTTGGAGTGTGGCGAAGGTTAGAGGTGTTACTCATTTGGCGTTTCGTTCAATGGAGATGAAGTGTGTCGAGGGTCTGAGGCATTATTCCTTTGGCGTTCCGTTGTAGGAGATGGCGTCCCAGGAGAAATTGCTGGGTAGTTCGATGACTGGACTTGCACTCCTCTATGAGAGAGGTCGAGCCACCTTAGGCCAGATTCGCCTCTTTGATCCTCACGAGGAGGAAAGTTGTCAGGCAGCTATGAAGTTGGATTCACACTTCGTTGTGACGGAGGTCGGGGTAAGTCGCTGGGTTGCCAATAGGCTGGACTTGCACTCCTCCATTTTAGTTGCCCAGAGGCTAAGCTCACCCTTTTGCGTCTCACGGGGTGGTAAGACGAGAAGTTTGAGATTGAACTTGTACCCGCCTGTTGACGCCATAGGGAAGGTAAGTGTTGGGGTAGGTTGGAGCTGGTACTTTGCCTTGGGAGAGGCCAAGCAGCCTGAAGACGAAACTCGCCTCTTTAAGCCCCAGCCAATTAGTTGGACCCGCACTCCGCCATGACGGAGGTTGGGGTAAGTCGTCGGGCAGCCGATTGCCTGGAATTGCACTTTGTCGTGAGAGAGGTCGAGCTACCTGGAGACTAGACTCGCCTCTTTGAGCTTCACGGGAGGTAAGACGGGCAGATTGAGACTGGACCCGCACTCGCTAGTTGACGCCACAGAGAAGATAAGTGTCGGGGCAGGCTGGAGTTGGACCCGCACCTAGTCGTGAGGGAGGTCAGGCCGCCGGTGGGGCTTGACCCGCCTATTGACCCTCACTGGGGGGGTAAGCAGAAAAGACGCTTGTCCGTGTCCATGTGAGTGACAAGCAATTTATTTCGATGGAGACATATCAAGACATCTGAATGGTGTCCAAGTGTGGCTGTGTAGTCGGTGTTTCGTGCTATAGGAATAAATTACGATAGTAAAAATAAAATGCACACAAGTTTTTTTTTGGCATAATGGGGGTGGGGTTTTGAACCCAGGTTTCCCATTTAGAGAATTGGGCTGTATGCCATCAGGCTCTTGGCAAATGCAAACAATTTTTGAGGGAGACAAACCGGTGTGTTTTAGTCGCTTTAGCCAATTCTTGCTTGATTGAAATTGCCCAATTCTGGTTGTTGTTTCTTCTCTTTCTTGCTTTTTTTTTTCCTTCCTCAGTTCTCCTCCTCTTCCTTTTTTATTTTTATTTTTATTTTTACTGAGGGAGACTCACTGTGGTCGTGTGAAGCACTATTGTCAGGCCAACTGTGTCTGAGGAGTTTTGTATGCCTGCTGATCGGGAGGGTGGTGGTTGGTGGAGTATGTTACGGGTGCTATGCAACATACTGTGGTGGTTGCCCGTTGGAAAAACTTGCATGGGAAGGTTCCATTGCCTCGTCGGGTTCAGCCAAGGTTCACTTGCTCATGTCGTGAGGTTTGCCCACTAAGAGAGAGGGTGCTCTGTGGCAAGTAGGAGGCTAGTGCAGCATGTTGCATGGGCCATGCAACGTGCCTTGGAGGCAGCTCCCGTTGGGTTAGGCAGCTCGGTCTAGTGGTGGCCGTGCATGGCAGTGGTGGGTGGTCGAGATGCATGGCATTGGTGCATGTGGTTGAGGTGGTCGCTTGCACATAGTCGTGATGCTCGTGGAGAGGCCTAGACGAGTGCATTGTCAAGTGGGAAGCTGTGACAGATCTCGGGCCGAGGAAGGGGAGTTTGTCACTTGCTGGTCGAGTCAAGTCATGCACTAGGCCGAGGGAGGGGAGCCTGTGGGCGAGGGTCGTGACAGTTCTGGCCTAGGAGTGCAGGCTGAGAAGTCAGTGGTGGCCGAGGAGCTTAGTGGCCTTGGAGTGTTTGTCTGAGGAGGTGGTTGCTTGCCAACGGTTGGTCAAGGAGTTGGTTGTTCTTGGTCGAGGAGCTCAGTGTCGTGTTGCTTGGTTGAGATGTTTGTGTAGGGCAGGGTGGCCGATGACCACTTGGAGAAGGCAGACGGTGCCGACCGTCCATGTGGAGACCGCCGGTGGGACTGGGGGCTCACGATAGTTTGCCTTAAGCTTGCCGTGCATGATGCTTGCACGGGGTGCGTGGCCAAGGGCCATCGTGTGCCCGTCGTGGTGGTCGGGGACCACCTCTAAGCCGGCAGAAGATGCTGGCGTTCCAAGTGGAGGTTGTTGGCGTGGCTGGGGGCCACCTCTGTCCATCATGGTGGTTGGGGACCACCTCAAGGGTAGCTGAAGATGCCAGAGGTCCAGGTAGTGACTGTAGGTGGGGACATGGGGCTCATGATAGTGCTATGAGCTTGTCATGCACGTTTTGTGCACTACGTGCATGGCCGAGGGCCACCGTTTGTTGGCCGGGGTGTTCGGGAACCACCTCTGGGGGGCAGACAATGCCGTCAGGCCACTAGGTGGCCGCTGGCGGCCCTACCGTGCCATGGCAAGATGCAGCTTTTACCATGTGCGATATGGGTGGGTAGTGGGGCCCCGCACCCCATTGCCCAGTTGGCGCCGCCCCTTGGTTGTGCCACGGCGGGGTCATGGCTCTCTTGGGCGCACGACGTGCGCTAATGGTGTTCTCGTGCCTGGCATTGTGCGTGCCATCCATGGTTGGACGTGCATGATACTGTGCACTTAAGTACATAGTGCCATGCTTAATAAGTGTAGGTGCATGTGTATAGTACTTGCTTGTGTTTCCCCTTATTTTTGATTGGGCACTGGCAGCTCAAGTAGTTGTGTAGTTAATTTCCCCCCTTTTTTGGGTGTGTTTTTTGCGCACAATGTGCTAAAGTGCATTGTGGCGTTAAGCACATGGGTGGGGGAGTGCTTAGTTGCCCAATTTTTGCGACAGTGTTGGTGGGAAAAGAAAAGATAAAAGGTTGAGAACATTTATTTGGGAAGATTTCATCTATTCGTTTGGTGATTATTCAACTCGCTGGAAAATTGTCATTCTCCCGCTCCCGGTGTAGAAAGTAACTCGGATCCTACAGACGATGCTAACTAATAACGCCTAAAAACAGCACAGGAAGTTGGAAGAGGAGAAAGTCATTCTCAGCCCGCTATGGCAATCTGGGCCTCGATTGGTGTGGTGTAGAGCCCACGACAATAGTCTTGTTAGGACCCCAAGTAAAATCGCCTCTAAAGTTGCACCTTGGCCATACGCACATATATCGCTCGAGCGGAGTGTCGAGCGAGTGTCGAGCGGAGCTCTCTGGTTGTTTGCGCTCGAGCTGAGTCGAGCGGAGTGTCGAGCGAACACTGGCTCAAGCGGACTGTCGAGCGAGTCTCGAGCGGAGCTCTCTGGTTGTATTCGCTCGAGCGGAGTCGAGCGGAGTGTCGAGCGAAACTTGGCTCGAGCCAGGGTCGAGCCACAGTCAAGCCAGACCTCAAAAATTACATTTTCAGCATGAGAACAAGCCAGAGTTCGACCCCCATGCACCCCTTAGCCGAACCATTGGCTCATGCATGCCACGGCTATGTGGTCCATGCCATTATCTTATTTATGTTATTTTATTTATTTATTTTATTTCTTTTATTGCAAAGGGACCTTTTGGGGGTTTCCAAGTTGTAACTTTTATAAATAGGACCCTTAGTCATTTCTTTCACATCTTTTGGCAAAAACCCTAGAGGGAGAACTATTGTTTGAGAGATCACCATCGGTGCTTAGCACTTAGGCTTTTTGGGTGAAATTCGTGAATCCCAAAGAGAGGATCATTCCATGCAATTCGTGAATTGGAGTGATTCAACTATCTTGTCTTACAATTTGGTGAAATTCGTGAATTCAAGTTGTGTTTATCTTTATTCTTATTACTTTTATCTATATATGAGGTTATTCAACATTTGTGCAATTCGTGAATCATTTGTTGAATTTATTTCATTGTTCATTCGAGTTCATCATTTTGTTCTTGAGTGTTCATCTTAGTTCTTGGAGATCATTACATTTTCGGCTCATTCAATCCATTTCATCCTCAATTTCGACCACCCACCTTGTTTGTCAACTTTTCATAATTAATTCCCTTCTTCCACTTAGCCCTAGCCGAACTCTCCCTTTCATTTGAATTTGAATTCAAATTTTGGCACTCTTGCCTTATTTGAATTAACCCTAGCCGCCCAACACTCTTGCCCTACTTTCCTTATTTGGCCACTTACCATAAATTACCTTGCCTTATTTGAATTAACCCTAGACTCCCACAAGGTAATTCCTACCACTTAGGAATCCTTATCCCATCTTCCAAATAATCAAAATTCGAAATCCATCCTTTGGCCTAGTCAAACTCCCAATTCCCAACAACTCCCATGCCTCTTACCATTTAGGATCAACCCTAGCCACCTTACCCATCATCCCAAACCTCTTCCAAATCAAATCCCTAGATTTAAGGAATTGTCAATCACATTCAATTCCTTAAATCTCTCTTTCCTAAAACAACTCAAGACAATCTTTGACTTGCCTAAACAAGCCAAAACCGAAATCTCCTTCTTCCATAAGGATTCCTACCACTTAGGAATCTTTCCTAAAACATCTCAATTTCCCACATTTCGGCCAAGCCCTAGCCACCCACCTCCAAACCCTAAACCTATCTTCCATCTCCTAAACCCTAAACCATCTCCCAAACCCTAATTCCACTCATCTTACACTCCAACCCTAGTCCAACTCTTCCAATCTCGAAATTCCCCATAGCCACCATCCAAACCCTAGCCTATCTTCACCATACCAACCCTAATCATCATCCAAGTTGTCCCAACATCAAGGGCAACCCATAAGCCATTCCACATTGCATCAAACACGCATATTCATCACTTAGATCACCCGAATTCATCATTCATCACCATCATTTCCCATCACTCCATACACTTCATCTAGCCTAAACACTTAACCTCACCATACCAAAGTTGCCATCATCACCATTGTTGCGCCATATCCAAGCAAGAGAGGACTTGGCACTCGGTCAATACAAGGAGGACATAGGCGAGGAGATCATAGTGTTTAGGGACTTGACCGGGGTCCCTAACAAGTCTGGTGCGGTCGTATGGTGCCGTTTGTACATCTATGACAGTGAATAGGAAATAAACACAGGGAAAGTAAAGAGAGGGAGACATAAATTCGCGTGGTTTAGCATAATGCCTATGTCCACGGGTTGTTTGAAGGGGAGAATCCACTATAATATTTTTGTTTTATAGTCTCTTTATAATGAATCTTATGAGGCTCCAATTGTATCATTGACTATTCCTTTTAGAATAGAGCCTAGACATGGCTTGGGCCTCGCTTGGGGCTTTAGAAATGGTATCAGATGGAATAACCATATTTATTTTTCTTTGATAAAGTGAACTTTGCATCTTTCTTTTGCAACTTTTCTATTTCCTATGTTGCATTAATTAGCTATGAGATTATGTCCCTGATGGATTGATGATTTTCTTTCCCGAGCTTCTGCAGATTTTACTGGGCTGGAAGACAAATAAATCTTGGCTTCCTGAAGATAAAATAAATGAGGTGTGTTCGAAATGTTTACTTAAATTCATACTCTTTACAAATATCTTCAACTTGAAATGATTTTGAGTTGTTGTCATGCGCTGCTTTATTATGGGAGTTAATATGTTTGGTAAATCTAGGTTGTGAGTGATGCTGACATGCTCAGGATTTGGTTGGATGAAAAAGAGGCTGAGCAGAAGAAGTAAGTTGTTTATGGTCTTGTTCTATGTGTGTTTTGTTTTGTTTTGTTTTTTTTTTTTTTTTTAAATTTCTATCATCTTTCTTGTGGTATCTTTTTTCTTATGGAAACGGCTGCAGGCATACGTGTAGAATGTGCGCTTTGCTTCAATCAGGTGCTTTGCACCTAGGCTCTAGGTGGCATTTGGCTTATGTGTGCTTGATGCTTCACTAGCACTAGGTGGTTTCCACTCCCATTCGGGGTTACAGGCCACCCTGTAACACTCCTTCCTGTTAGTTAGGAATGCGACTCATACCTAACTTCGAACCAGGAAGAGATCCAACATGACAAAAACTTTACCTCATTTTATTGAAATCACAAAAATTACAGCACATGAACCATCTTAAATAGTAAGTTTTCAACATGAAAACTTTAAACTAACCCCATGCGAAAAAACACTTATTATCAATAAGGTTAGGTTTGGGGAGTGAGATGAGAATTTTTGGTTTTAGATGAAAGTTTAAAATATTATATTTTAATATTATTATTGTTTTGGGATTTGAACAAGTTAAATTGGATTTGAAAAAGTTGAATTATTTATTATACTTTGTGTGAGAATTTGGGTAAGTTGTAATGATGAGATGAGATGAGAATTTTGTGTTTGAACTTAGTTACCAAACCTAACCTTACTAGAAATTTTGTCTACTTGTTATGTAAATCTGGCCCAGACGCCTATCAACATCATCCCCATCACTTGGAAACATACAGACACACAAAAGTGAATCAAAGATTGAATAAATAACACATCATACAGTAAGCATTGGTGTAGGTTTTACTTGGAAGACATTAGTACTTGTAAATACTTGCATAATACTTGCATAGCACATACATCCATCAACATGTAGCATAACCGATGATAATGACTATGCAATAACATATTCATTATATCCAACAATGAGTATTATTAACAAACAAAAACTTATAAAAAAAACAAATAACTTATTCATCATATCTTACAAAGAGCAAACAATGAAATACTCAGCATATCTAAGAATGAAGAGACAAACAACATGGCCACTGCATGAATCATTTACATGACATATCTAACGGTGAAGAAACAACCAACATGTTCTTTGCATAAATCATTAAACTTGTCTTTGCTTGCTTTACAGCCAGCACACTATTACCCCCTTGTGTAAGGGACCAAGGGTTGTGCACTAGTCTCGTAGCCTGTGGCCGCAGGGGCGACCACTTAACATTCTTCTAACATTCTGATAACTTAACGTGGACCATAACTTCATGTAAACATCCTTCAGTGTGACTTGTACATCCACCCTTAACTTTGCAATTGGTATCATGCACCCTTAATGCTTCATTCATTTTTGATAATTCATAACACATGAACGAACTACTCTGACATTCATAGTAATCCTGTACATGGCATAGCAAATATTGCATTAATATTTGCATTAATAACTAACATTTGCATTAATAACTCAAATGTTATTAATGCAAATGGCATTAATAATAATTACACGATGGCATTAATAACTAACATTTGCATGATACAAACTCAAACATGACATAATAATCATTACACGCATTATATGATAACATTCATCATAACATAGAAATTACAATTCATCATAGCATAGGTACATACAAAGGGGTCTTCAATGAAGGGCCGTATGCAGTATAATAATTTAACAAAACTTTCAAGCAAGTACGGAATGTTTACCACACACCATTAAGGTTATGATCATGCTACTTAACCTTCTTAGCTTCAAAAAATGAACGTCACATCACTAGCAACCTATTCAACAACATGTGACTTAATCAATACGCATACATGCCTCAATGGCAGTTGTAAAGATAAATTCTATAGTCCCATGTCTTGGATAACTCTATGATGATGATTTGCTGGAATGTCCAGCATCTGGCAGCAAGGGTGTTCCTTATACTTTCATGTTTAGGTGATATCTAGGGTTTTTAGGCTCATGGATCGTATATTTGAAGAATATGGTTTACAACTCAACGACTTGCTCAAACTACATTACTAGAAGGGAAACATAGGTTTATAGGGCTGTTAGGGATGGGCTGCAGCTCTTTCTTATGGATTTTCAATGGAGTTTAGAAATTTAGCCTGTAGTCCTGGTAGAACTCCGACAATGTAGGAAGATCTTACGTAGGGAACAAGGAAGGATTTTCTAGGGTTTGTGGTAAAATTCTATGAGAAGGATTCATACCTATAATGCTTAGCTACACATGGGCAGCAACTAATCTTCCCAGTTTTGTTTTTCTTGGTGCTGTAGAATATAGGCAGCAATGCATTAAGGAGGGAAAATAATGTTATAACATAAGTTCCATAGAGGAAGGCATGATTTTTTTATGAGGATGTTACCCAGGTTTGCGGCACAAGGCAAAGCTTAGAGAAGACTGCAGCTTCTCTTAACTTGGCAGCTGCAATTCTGTGAACTTTAGGAGGTCATTGATACATGTACCTAAGGAAGAAAGAGAGAAATTTTTTCTGGAATTTACCTTAGCTGATGATGCAGCAAGACTGGGTTATCTTCCAGCCTTTTCTTTAAAGACTTGGGTGAAAAGTTCTCCAAGAGTAAGAGCTGTAGGGTGGCAGTGCAGCAAGGTATCTCCTAGGGTGTGCAGCAGTTACCTAGGTTAGCAGAGGGGCTCCACCCTCTCCGCCCTCACTTTTCTGTCATAGAGGATGATACCCTGGTTTTATTTTGAAAGCCTCGCTTTTGGCGGAGGGGTTCTGCCCTCTCATATATTTATTTGTTTGATTTAGTTTTTTCTTTAAATTTTTGTTTTAGGTTTTTTTTTTTTTGTAGCGATCTTTTTAATTTCAGTTTTGGTGGTTTACAATTATTTTATTTTATTTCATTTTTATTTAAGACTTTTTAAATTTGATGTGACAATTCAATACATGTGCTGTGATTCTATTGGTGTTGATGTGGCACACCGTTAATAGTCATCTATTTTGATGTCTCCTTGAAACCTAAGGAGGTTTTGCCGAAAGGGAAAAGTCCAAGGCCCAAATGTGTAACATCTCGTCCCCCTATGGTGAAGACTAATGCAAAGTTTAGAAATCTAGGGGACCTAGAATGCTACTAACCTTTAAAATCATTTCCTTAGAAGCCCAATATAAAATATTTCATAATTTAAAATAAAACATACTTCTTGAAAATTTAAAAGAGTGTGTGGAAGCACTTATTGAAAATAATTCAAGTCTCATGTTCTTAACAAAATAACTTATTAATAACTATACATCTTGTTGATCTTTCTAGGCCTCTGTCTCATCTCCCTGAGCCAAGTCTCGTTTTGTCGCAACATTCTCACATTGAAAATAATCAGGGTATCCGGAACAATGTCCCAACTAATCTTGGGGGTGCATAGGCCCTCGACAAGCAGTTTCCCACAAGTGCACCTTGAGTAGTTCAAGGGAAAAATCCCCCAGTCTGATAACTCTTTGAGATTGTTTGCACCCAAGGGGATTTGAACCTTAGACCAAGGGGGAGCATACCTTCAAGTCCAAGGCCTTTACCACTTGAGCCAACCCCTAAGGATTATGATTTCATGGCATTAGTGTAACATATCATAAAAGAGAAGAGAGAGTTACCTAGAGGGAGAGCTTGACCTAAAGGTTGGGTTGGAGTCCACGGTTTGGCTACGTGGTTTGGATCTTGATCTTCTTGCTTAGAGTGTGAGTGTTGTAGCAAGGGTTACGGGGCTTAGGGATTTTGGTTTTAGCACAAGATATAAGAGAATTTCGTGGCCTTGGAGGGGGCTATGCTTGGGGCTCACGTAATAGGCTCTCATATGGGATCTATTATATAGAGTTTGGAGGGTGAAGAGTGTAAGGGGTGTGGTAGTCATAGTGTTGTAGGTTTAGTTGAGTGTTTGAATGTGATTTGAATCTAGTTTATGTGAGTATTTATACAAATTCCTTCTGTCAATTCAAGACAAGAGGATTCCATGATTTGAGTGTAAATGACATGTGGTAAGCCATAAGGGGTTATGAGAATTTCTAGGATATTTCCGAGTAGGAAAGTTTGAATTGGCATAGGAATGTTCAATAAAAATATGAAGGTTCAGTACTTTTTATTTGCGATTTCTATTGTAGCAAAACTCACTGGTTTCAGACTCCCTTTTATTTTTATTTTTATTGGCAGTGCAGAATCATTTGCAACCATTTGGACAAATTGGAGAAATATAAATATAGAAATCGCTAATATAAATATAGAATCATTTTCTAGATGGTTAATCTTTATTCTTTGAACTGAAAGCAAAGCTCTTGTATTATATAGTGTCACTGGACGAACCAATCCGTTGTTTCACAAGTTTTGATTTTGTTTTTCCATATCAGCCTGAACCTTTTAAGCTCTCCTCCATGTACTCACAAGTTTTTCCTTTCATTCCCAAAGGACTCCTGGATTCAGTACTCCGGCTTTCACATCTGAAGAAGTATTTACTAAGGTTCTCAATCTGCAAGACAAGGTATTGTTCTGATTCCCTTCTTATTAGTAAGGTAGAGGAGAAATAGCTTATAACTGATTTGTTTGTCTCTAATACTGACTTCCTTTGATATGTAATTAATATTTTTGAAGGTTTCTGGGATTAATAGAATTCCCAAGCCAAAGCCTAAAATTGAGAAAGCTATAAAAAACGAAACGGAGAGTACCAGGGAGAATGTGACTGATCCTAACTCGACGTCTGGGGAGAATTTCAACCAAAGTCAACGATCAGCTAGGGATACAGATGGCTCATCAAATGCGAAAGTTGACCCCGAGCCCAAGGTTCACGACGAATTGTGAACGATGGAAGTTACATTTAGGTTCAAATATTGAGTATCTGCCTCTAGAGCTGGAAAATATGAATTATTGTAAGAAAAGTTGGATGCAGTTGCTGCAAATTTTTGTACTGCAGAAGAATACGACGCTGATACTCCTATTATACTGGAAATTGACTTAGAGAGGATCTGAATACCCCATACATCAAGACAACCCAGGAGTTTTTGTTTACTATACTAATTCATAATCATGGTACTGTTGGGAAATTATGGCTATAAGAGATAGGGAACTGCCAGGGCCACCGAGACAGTTCCCACCCGTAAGTGTCAAATACACTTTTTTTTTTTTTGTATTTTTTTTCCATTTTTTAAATCACTTTAATCATTTTAAAAAAATTCAAATTCGTTAAAAAACACTTTCTGTAAAAAAGAAAAAGCCAAATCGGTAGAATTTATCGGGAGAATGTGTCGGTGGCTTGAGCATTTTTCTAAGAGAGATGTGCATACACGATGTAAATTAGAGAATAAAATAAAAAACAAGAACAATTTAAAAAGAGAGAAACCTGTTTCTCTGCCTAAATATGACTAAAAACTTGTTTATGGATTTTAGGCTACATACCATTCTTTTTTTATTTGCCTAATTCAACAAAAATAATTATACAAAAAATTAAACTTAAAACTTAAATGCATAAAACATAAAAATATCTAATAAAATTACTAGGTTCTAATTTATAAGTTGTAACTAATAATTCTAAGTTATTACAAGTAGTATAGACTATTGCACATTAATCTAAAACTATAACAAATTAATCTAAAAATATTTAAAATTATCAAATAAATTGAATGAATATCAATGTTGAAAAAATAATTCTAAATTTCTAGAATTGAAATATATCTTTAAAAAAGTAAACAATAATGAAACCACAAGCTTGTAGTTGTAGGCTTGTAGCAAGATGAGATCATCGAGATGATTACTTTGTAATTGACAAGCGAGATTATAAAACCTGAAAAAAAAAGAGAATTGCAAACATTATATACATATGTAAAAAACTATAAATAATTAGGAGACAAAATTAACAAACAAATGACAATGGCAGATGTCAAGAGTCTGATGGCCTGATTGCACACGACCCCTTTCTTCGAATGGAGAATATGGTTTCGAAACTCCCTTACTCCATTGTATAAAAAAATAGCAATGGTGGATCAAAGTCATATTGCAGCCAATATAGATTAAGATGTAGCTTTATTTTTAGAAGTTGTCCTTACAACAATTGAATTTGAAATTAAATCTTTCAAATAAATATAACACAATATATTATAAGAAAAAGCAAAATAATGAATTAAGGGTGATTATCGATTCCAGACTGATCACCACCCTCCCCCTTGTAGGCTTCTTAAAAGTCTACTACATTTGACTATGAATTAGCTTCCATTTGAGAGCGTGCGGCTAGTAGTATCCTGCTCTCATCATTTGTCTTGCCAACATCTTCCCTCCAGAATGGTTCCCACACACCCCCTTTATGTATCTCTGTTAGTATATAATGTGCTTCTTCAAACGAGACGTATCTGAAGAGGGGTGTGGAGTAACCCCACCTTTATAGAACCTTGTCTACTATGGTGAAACCCTACCGCAAAGTAGGATCAAAACTCTCGCACATTTCATCCAATTGATCTTTCACATGATAAATTTGCTGATTGTATTCATTGGATGTAAAATGTACAAAGACTCGAAAATGGTGCATGTCACCTTGTAGAAAAGTCTCAAAAATTCTATAAAAACCCAAACATTATCCCAATCATCATCCGTGGGTTGTTCATGCTACGGGTATTCAATACAAGAAGGGGTTGCATGTCCTCCCCACCCATGGCACCAAAGGCGAATCTATATTACTTGACCATCTCCAACATCAAGACCTTGAATTCCTAAAGCCTAGCCAATGAAGATCTTACAAACCTCACTGCACTTTTAACTCCTACAACCAACTCATGAACATCTTTGAATCTGTTAGTCACATCAAGATTGAGGACATGTGTAGCACATTAAACATTCAAGAAGCCCAATATTGACATATTGTTCTCTCTAAGCTTATTTTTAAGATACTCAAAGTGTAGTATTGTTAGATGAGACATTGTCAACAGTTAGCCACAACTCGCTCCAAATCCCACTCCTTTATTGCGGCCTCCAACGCCTTACCAATGGTCTCACTTTTGTGATTGTAAATTAAACAAAACTTTATAATCTTTTTATTTAATTGCCAAACAAAATTTACAAAATAGACAGTCAAAGACGTATAGTTTAAGTTTTGGACTAATATCCATGTACCAGTGGTGAGGCAAGGGAGAGAGACATAGGGGTCTAAGAGAGCGAGATTTGATCTGAGAGAGAGCCAGAGGCTGATTTGAGACATGTGAGACATGGGGTAGGGGGGGGGGGAGAAAAGGTAAGACATTAACCTTAACGAAACGATGTTGTTTCATCACACACAAGGGATTTAGAGGGCGAGCATGGGCCTAGCCTGCCCCCCGTCTCCACTGGACTCCAAGATGTAGGTGGATGCCCTACCGCCAGCATTCGATGAACTAGCCCCCCACCCTACCTTGGCAGAGGCTGGATGATGGGTGGCGGGGACTAGCCACCCACGCCTACATTGGTTCAAGTCACCATGATCCATGACACATTTTCATTTACAATCTTCACCACCGAACTAATATATTGAACAATGACACTAATTTACATTATTTTTCACTTAACCGATAAAATATTATAATCATCCTAAGTTTAAAACTAACAATCCTCAACCTGATTAAAATATTTTGAATGATAGGATAGAAGAAATTTCTTTGGGCTAAGTACTATGCATCAATAGAGGTAGCTTGTAGCTTTGAACGTCTACCTAGTGTTAGCGTGTTTTCATCTGAAAGATCCATAGTGAACCAAGTCTTGAACCAGAATGTTTTAGCTCAGGCTTCGTAACACCAAACACATAGTACGACATATATCAACTTCCTATCAAGGTGGTACACAACGGTCGTGCACCGTATTTTGGATTCATGAGTGATCTAGGGAATAACCCAATTATAATAGATAGCGGCCCCACCATCAAACTTGTGGCGCCCCCGACTTCCATGTACGGACTAGCACAGAAATCGAGACACCCTGGATGATGACAACCGGTCACGCATCCCAACGACAAGTGTTAGTGTGTGCAACAAATAAACAGTGCACAAATAAAAACACAGCGGAAGGTAATAAAGTCTACTAGTACCAGAATTTTAATTAATACAGAAATCCAAAATACCAAATACCTTAAAAACAAAGCCAAGTCCCAGAAAATAAAATACAAGTCTGAAAATAAAAGCTACAGCATGAGTGATCCCAGATCACTCCTCCGGCGGAGCCAGATCCTCAGGCTCGGCATCTGTATCATCAACAAAGTCTGCGGTACCGCAGGTAAGTTATAACCTAACCAAGTCCAGAGATATAACCATACCTAAACAATTAACCATGCATGCCCATGATGCAATATGAAATAATGCGACGCACGCCAAAAATCTCTTTGGCTCAAAAATCATTTCCAGTAAAATCAATTCCACCATTTTCTCAGAAAATGGCCCAAAAATCATTATTCATCATTTTCCCAGAAAATGATATACAAAAACATACTCACGCTATTTTTTCAGAAAAGAGCAATTTCCATTTAATCCCATTAAACCATATGCACCATGGCTTCCCCTATGGACCATCCGCACGTCCTGGCTATTTTACGAGAGATGTCCAGTTCCGCACCCGGTGCGTTCGTGGCCAGGTCATCCTCTAGCCCCCGCCAGCAGAAGGGCCACGGAGTCGGCACGTCCAACGTCCGATCCCGTTGTCGCCCGGCGACAACTCAGGGGACGTCACTCAGTATGTTACGCTCCCGAGTGACCAGAGGAGCTCCATCGAGATAATGCCCCATCTCGGCTTGGGGTCGTGATACACACGCACCCATAAATCCAATTCTTATGAAAATCCAGTTTTCAAAATAATCACATGAATATGAATGCAATACACGAAAACCCAGTTTTCAATTTACAAACATGATCATGCGTGCATATGCCATGAACCAAAAATAACCTCAATATCACAACCAAACCAGATCAAAACACAATTCCCAACAATTAACCAGATCACAACCAGAATATCCAATAACCAACTCCAATTCACAATATCATCAAATCCAACAATAATCCAATCACCAAAATCACACAACAATATACTCCGATCAATCCAACCACCCCCGAACTCCTCGGACTCAGTCCGGAAACCAACCAGGATACATATATATAAAATATAGCAGTTAATTGCAAAAATATAATTAAATCTCAAAAAGTTGTTTAGGAAATACTTACAGCGCTTTAAAACAATTTTACGAAGGTTCCGAGGCACTGGAAAACGCCAAAACAGCAAAACCACACAGTGTAAAAACACTGACCGAAAAGCAGTGAATTTTGAATTTTGCACGGGTTCAAACGGAGACTTGAAATTGATAGGGTAGGGCCTTTGGAAGGTGGTGAATCTAATGGTGGTGGTGGTTGGCCGTGAATAGTGGTGAAAAATGATGATTTTAAGGCCGGAATGTCAAATCAGAAGTGATGCTCGTATGACTGGCTCTGGCGACAGATCGGGGCCGGGAATGGGTGGAAAAACTTGGTATTGGGCCGGTGAAGATGTGGTGAAGAAATGGTGGCTGGAGGTGGCCGGACGGCGGCGGAATGGAGAAATGACCACCGCGGGTTCGAGCGGCTCGTGGCGGCTAACGGTGGCACAAGGTGGTCTGAAATTCTAGGGGTGAGGTCGCCGGTCGGAGGGGAGCCGAACGACACCGGCGGTGTCGACCACCGCCGGCCGGCGGCGGTGCAGGGAGGAGAAGATCGAAACTTGCGTGGGTGAGGAGAGAGAGAGAGAGATCCGGGTCGGGCTGGGCTGGGGGAAACCGGGAGAAAAAGAAGAAGAAAAAGAAGAAAAGAAAAAGAAAAAGAAAAAGAAGAAGAAGAAAAAGGAGATCCAACCTTTTTCAACTTGAGTTTTCGAAAGTGATCCAAGAAAACAATTTTAAAACCACTAAATAAATAAAATAATTCAAACTCAATGAAATGCTCAATTAAAACAGTAAAAATATTAAAATCCAAAAACAAGCCCATTTAAATAAAACAATAACTATTTTTAAAACAGTTAAAATAAATAAATCAATTTAACTCAAAATTAGCTAAAGTGAAATATTAAACTCTGACAAAAACATCCTTTAAAATAAAGAGGAATTAAATTGCAGATTACTAATTAAAATAAATCGAACGCAGTGAAATGCTTTAATTAAAACAATAATAATTTTAAAACACATAAACAACCCAACTTAAATTAAAGACCAATTTAAATTCACCACAATAATTAAAATAAGAAAACCCAATAAAATTATTCTCACAACTTAAAAAAATATTATAAAATAATATTTAAAAACTCCCAAAATTTTAAAACAAGATAATTAATCATAAAATAAATTAAATAAATCCTTCATTAAAATACACTAAAATCCAGGATGTTATAAAACTCACATAGATGAGTCCTCCAAGGGTACATGCAATTCAATACGTCGCCTTAGTCTTGGACTCATGTAAAGCATTTAGCTTTTCCTTAGCCATTACATTTGTAGCACTCACACCCTAGGGATGGACCAAGAGTTATATTTTAATAATGCTCTATAGTCACTAAAGTAGTTTATTCTTCTCATTGAACATTCTTTTTAGATATCTAGAATAATGGATACCATATGTTATGGTTCCTTTTGAGAATTATTTCCAATGCCTTCTAATGATAATCATTAGGCCTACTAGTAAATCTGCTAAATCTACTCGCAGCAAATGAAATATCAGGTTTAGTAGAATTAACAATGTACAAGAATCAACGTACCAATAATCTAAGAATATGTCAATTGTGACACATGATTTCAAAGATTCCTACTTAAATGCAATCAAGGATTGAAAGGAGTACTAACAAGTTTTCATTCGAATATTTCAACTTCTTAAAAATATTTTCAATATAATGTGATTGATTATGCTAATACCATCATTAGATCTCATTAACTTAATATCAAGAATTACCTGTGCTTCTCCCATCTCTTTCACATCAAGGTTCTTAGATAAAAAGATTTTAACATCAAGAACAATATCTAAATTGGTACCAAAGATGAGAATATCATCAACTCAAAGACATAACATTACACATGCACCATCAACTATTTTAGTGTATAAACACTTATCACATTCATTTATCTTAAAATCATAAGAAAAAATTATTTTATCAAATTTTTGATGCCGTTGTTTAGGGTCTTGCTTTAAACTATAGAGAGATTTAATAAGTTTACAAACTTTTCTTTCTTTGTCCTTGAACAACAAGACCTTCTAGTTGATTCATGTATATCTATTTTTCTAGATCATCATTAAGAAATGCAGTCTTTATATCTATTTGATAGATCTCAAGTTTATGGATTGCAGTTAGAGCAATTAGAATACAAATCGTAGTTATTCTAGTAACATGAGAATACGTATCAAAATAATTGATACTATCTATTTGTGTAAAGCCGTTTGCATACAACCTAGTTTTAAATTTATCAATGGTATGATTAGGTCTCCATTTATTTTTAAAAATCCATTTGCATCAAACAACTTCACATCCAGGAGGAAGATCACATAAGTTCCAGGTAATATTAATCTTAAGAGATTTCATCTCATTATTTACCACTTCTTTCCAGAAAGTATAATCAATAGAAAGCATGATATCCTTAAAAGTCAGAGGGTCTTCCTCCATAGAATAAGTATAAAAATCATGTACAAAGTCTTTTTCCTTTGTCATTCTTTTTCATCTTTCTAGTTCGTTTTCAAATCCATATGAGTTCTTAGGATTAGTTAAAATGGTAGGTTGACTATTGGTGGAAGAAAGACTCAATGTAGGTAAAAATCTTTCTACTTTATTTTTGAAAGAAACTAAATTTTTAAAGAATGTTGCATCCTTAGACTCCATGATGATATTGGGATCAATACCTTGAACTTATGATTTGATAATTAAAAACCTATATGCAGAATTATGTTTAGAATATCCAAATAATTACAACATCTACTATAATGGGACTTAGTTTCCTTTTCTTGACTTTTGGAGCATTAACCTTCACAAGACCATCTCAAACTCTAGGAAATTAATGTTGAGCATTCTATCATTCCAGAGTTCATTCGATGTATTGGCAAATCTCTTAAATGGTACTCCATTTTAGATAAAACAAGATTCAAATATTGCTTTCAGCTACCATTACTCAGGTAGGCCGGAATTAGGAAGCATGCATTTGACCATATCTACTAAATTTCTATATTTTTCTTTTAGCAATACCATTGGATTGAAGAGAATATGGATGGGTTTCCTAATTTAACGCTATTCTCGTCACAATATGTACCAATTGATTAGAGGTGTATTCATCTCTTATCATACTTGATAATCTTAATTTTTCTCTCTAATTGATTTTCAACTTCAGTTTTATATCTGACAAATTTATTAATGATTCATCTTTTAATTTCATCAAGTAAACATAAGAAAATCTAGACATATTATCTTTCAATTTCTTTTTGTACGGTAGAGGATGAGAGTTCCATGCCCTTAGGTTGGTGAGTTGGGGTTCCATGTTTGGGCCTATCCGAGCCTGGTTGAAGTTGCACATGTAGGATGTTTACACTAACACCCTAGTGACTGATGCAAATATAGGTTGATTTGTGGCCCTTTGGCACGCACTTCTTTTGAGGACAATCGCATTCCGTTATGGGTCCTAGCATTCTAGGATCGTGAGAGGCCTCCTAGCCTTCCGTTGGAGGGGAAAGGGAAGAAGTCTCGGGCTGAGGAATCTGGTGACAATAGCTGCGACTCGGCTCCACCACCTCCCTCAGAAAATCCTCCTAGGGTGGGTGACATACTTCAAGCCTGTCGAGGGGCCCTTGTAGAGCTTCGATTTTCGTTTCTCAACTAGGATCATCTCTTGCCCTTGCGAGGACTGCCATGTGAACCCCACCAACTCTTGCTCCTCGAGCTATGCACCTTTCGATCCCGCCAAGCAACACGAGCATCGTGGTGGTACCTCGAGTAGTTTGCATCACGCCCGATATAGCTGAAGTTCCCCAGGCCGTTGTGCCCCCCCTTATTCCTTAGGTAATGACATCTCCTACCTCATCGGGCAACGTGGGGAAGACTGAATCCTTATGCGAGTAGAGGAAGAACTCGAGTTGCATTACTTCTGGGCCTTCTTGGAGTCCGCCCCTAGGGAATCCTAGGTCGTTGTGCCTTCGCCAGAGGTTGACCTAGAGATGATCCCCTCCCTAAAGGCCGGCAAGAACGTTGAAGAGGGCATGGAGTCCCCCAGCACTGGGGAAGAAGCACCCGCGGGTGAACGTGAGGGCAGTGTCTCGGCCGCATCTGTTGGCCATCCCCTTATCCTCGAGGGTGACAACTGCTAGGAAGGTGAGAAGGCTTCCTGAAAGGGGGAGTCATCAAGCCTCTTACGCAGAGGACTGCGGCGTAATCCTTCATGTCCCAATTACCCGCAACGTCATCCTCCTCGGGCGTTCTGATGGCCTCCGCCATGGCACTATCCCCGAGGTTCAGTCCAGTCACAGGTTCATATGAGCCTTGAAGGTCTCTAGGTGCTCGAGGGGATCTTTGAACCCATTGTACATGTCTATTTTGGGTACCCTGAACTTTGGCAGCAATGGTTTAGCCATGATGCATCTTCTTTCTTTCTTCCTCGTACTTGACCATGAGGCTAATAGCGCATGATGCATTTTCTTTCTTTCTTCCTTGTTGGCGTCTACCTCACCTGCACTCTGGGATTCTTCCTAATCATTTCTACTTAACCCTCATCTTGCAGCTTCTTGTTGTTTCTCCTCAAGGCTTCATTTTCTTGACATAGAGTCTTTACTTCTCCTGCCATTTTCCTTATGCTTCTTCCATCTCTACAAACGTCCCTCCATGTTTGTTGATGTTTCTTCCTGTTCGCATGTTGATTGTGAGTGCGTTTTAGCTTCACTATTGATGATGTGTTTCGCACACTGGGAACTTGGTCCAGTTGCTTGCAAGACAATGGTGGGCTTGGGGTGTTTCGGGAAGCTTTTGATTCCAAATCTAGTATTTTCTCCTTAATATCTTTTCTTTCAAGAATCGGAATCATTACCTGGAATCTGGCTTTTAAACTAGAGATCACCGTGCCTCGGGGGGGAGACCATTTGTATCCCATGGCAGGGGTCATCATCTCGAGCACAATTACCTGACCATAGCTTTAAATGTGGCGTGGCCTCCTGGGCTATGCTTTGACCTCAGATGGGCAGAGCAATTAGTTCTCGTGTGCTTCACCAGAGGTAGGGATGTCCTCCAATCCTGTCCATTTGATAGATACAATCCTTAAAT
>CM056954.1:0-53686 GCA_029856935.1 Cyclocarya paliurus
TAAGGCCACCCGAAATGCTTCACCTGTGCAAGGCTTCTTGAGAAAGTTTCCCCATAACAATGAGTACACTTCCACTACCCATGCCAGACCCAAATAGTTGTTAATGGGAGGGCAATCAGCCTCCTCACTACCACCCATCACACGACAGCTTCAAGGCTAAAAACTATATTGTAGTCCAAGCTTTTGGTTGACAACACATCACAAAATAGTCACTCTCACATCCCTTATCAGCCTTGCAAATAGTATATGAGTCATCAATGGCTTGTTTCTTAGGCTTTTGTCACTTTTGATTCACTTTCTTGGAGAGAACTCAATGAGAGACTTTAAATAGTTTTTCTAGTCATTCTTGCTTGATTTGTTTCAAGTTTTTGTAAGTAGATTCTCACGAAAATCTCTTCATATAAGTTGTTCCTCTTTGAGTCTCATTTCTATTGATCAATTTTATGTGATTTTTGTGGACGTTTGTTTCATGAAAACTATGTTTAAGCATGCAAACGTCATACTGGACGATAATTTGGACAGTGCTTGATTCTTTGATTTTATTTTTTTTTATGACGTTATTGGTAAGATCTTGGTCCAATCTTTTTATGCTTTAAAATGCAAGTTTGATGTTTTGTTACATGTTGAAAATTTTTAGTAAGAGTTTTGTATGAATCTAGAACGTTGGAAATTGGAGGTGTAAAAACAGTTTCTGTTTTGAGGAAGTTTGAATCTTTTGTTATGGAAATATGCTCTTATGGTCTTGATATTCACATATGTTGTTTTTAGGACTTTGATCTGTGTTAAGAAATTATTTTGAAGATTTATGGTTGTGATTAGGGCTGTGTTCGGTCCATCGTCGGACCGGTCCGGACCGGACCGAACACCCAAGGGGACCGGACCGGTAGCTATCGGTCCGGTCTAGTCGGTTCGGTCCATTCAGTCCGGCCTTTTTTTTTGTTTTTTTTTAATAAATTAATAAAAAATAAATCAATTAATAAAAAAAATTATTTACAATACTAAATTAAACTAAGTGACTTATTAATGTGGATTATGTAACAAACTCAATAAAAAAATATTTTATATGGTCAATGATAATAAATTAGATGAAAATTACATTATTGATGAATGATGATGTTAATTATTACTTTATTACTAACTTAAAGTATGTTAATGCATAATGAGCCATATACAACTTTTAACATTTTGTATATGAAGCAATAAGCATAAATAATTTAATTATCCATACATATTATATCTATAATTGAGAAAGATACATACTTAACATATTATTATAAATAAGAATAAAATATTTAATTATACATACTATTATAAATTTATAAATTAATACATATATTATAATTTATATTATAACTCTTAATACTTAATAGTATTAGTAATACATTAAAGAATATATTAATACATTGATACTAAATATATATAGTGATAGACTTATAGTGATTAGTTATTATGAATCATGATTAGTATAATTATATAATAGTACTAGTATAAAGTATTAAACTATTAGTAATATAGTGTAGCTATATATTAGTAATATTAGTATAAGTATGACTGTATAACTATAGTCTATGCTTAATTATAATATAGTATAATTATATATTAGTTAGTGATAGGATTACGTTAGATGAAAATTATATAATTTGTTACTAACTTAGAGTATGTAAATGACTCAAATTCAATGTATTATAAATATTATAATTTATGATTCTAATACTATAATGACAATTATAGTATAACTATATAATAGTATTAGTATAAAGTATTAGACTATTAGTAATATAGTATAGGCTATAGCTATATATTAGTAATATTAGTATAAGTATAATTGTATAACTATAACTATAGTCTATAGTTAATAGTTATAACTATACTAAATCATTATAACTTATACTAATATATAATATGGTTATAATAAATCACTATAATATAGTATAACTAAACTAATATAACAACTAATATAACTATTAGTATAACTATATAATAGTATTAGTATAAAGTATTAGACTATTAGTAATATAGTATAGGCTATAGGCTATAGCTATATATTAGTAATATTAGTAATTTAGTATAAGTATAACTATAGTCTATAGTCTATACTTATAACTATACTAAATCATTATAACTTATACTAATATATAATATAGTTATAATTTCTTATAAACTTATAACTTATAATAAATCACTATAATATAGTATAACTAAACTAATATAATAACTAATATAACTATTAGTATAACTATATAAATATATAATAGTATTAATATAGTTATATAGTATAATTATATAGTATAATTAATTATATATAAAATATATATAAAAATACATTCGGTCCGGTTCGGTCCAGTCCGGTCTTAAAAACAACCGAACCGTGGACCGGACCAAATGTATTCGGTCCAAAAAAAATTAGATCGGACCGGACAGGACCAATTTCGGTACGATCCGATTCGATCCAAAATGACCAGTCCGGTCCGATTTTCTCGATCCGGACTGACCGATGCTCACCCCTAGTTGTGATCTTGAAGAAATAAATTTTTATCCATACTAAGGTCTTGTTAGAATACAAACTCGAGGCTCACGAGTTATGTTGTGTTTCTATACGATTTTTTCCATATGATCTTGAGTCTAAGGGTGAGTTTGGACACCAAAGTATTCTCAGCTACTTCGAACTACTCTCGTACGGTTGAGATATGTTTTGCATCCAAATGAACTACTTTCATTCATTTCGATACTTCTCTGTCAGAGGACCATGTGGGTTTCCTGTTTGCCGAAATAGCTGAAGAAAAAAAAAATATGAACTTTCTCTCTCTCCCTCTCTCTCCTTCTCTCTCGACAACCCGATGCTTCCCTTCTTCACCAAAGGTCTGTGAACTCCCATCACGCATGCTTTCGAAAGAATCCTTTACAGTGAAATACACTGACCTATCTGTCCCTCTCTGTCTACGGAATCCCTTCGCACTCGCCTCCTTCTCTCCCAGAAATTTTCGAACTCCCATCAAGCTGCTCCCAACGAATCCCCCCACAGTGAATGCGATTCTTCTTCGTACGCTGACCCCAAGTTCCTCTCCATCTATCTCTCTCTGCAACACCATCTCCGAATCTATCCCTCTCTCTCTCTGCCTACAACGCGAATATTGCCTCCCTGCACATCGAGGCGAATCTCTGGACAATCCGTGCTGCCTCCCCAGGGTCGCGTCTTGATGGTCCATCCCATGATGCGAATCTCATGTCTCTACCCCTGGGCTTTGGCAGAGTAGCTGACTGAGGGAGAATCGAAAGCATCTCCGATCGCGATCTGCAATCTGTGATCCAGTCAACCCGTGCCCTAGGTTTCGCAACCTCCGTTATAAACCAGTCATGCCGAAAGCAACAATATTAGGAACCGGCTCCACTTCTTGCTCACAACTTCGATTGCAACAACACCCAAGAGTTGCTGCCACCAGATTCTTCATCACGGGGCCTCAAACACCCTCCTTTAAGGTAAGCACAAATCCCCTCCTAACATTCAAAACTTATACCCTGCTTAGTACTCCTCGCTGGTCTAGATCAACCAAAACAATTATATCTCATGGCCTAAGTTATATTAATTATATTTCTCATGACTTGCTGTTTGTAAAAAGGGGCGTAGCCCTAATTATAATGAACACTTGTGATGTTTGTAAAAATGTGAAAGGTTACAGTGAGAGTCTTGAGAGCATTGTTATTCATATTTATATATGTTATCTACAAGATGTATACTCGGAAAGGAAGGTTTGAAGATGATTATGTACTAGGAAATAATCAAATTTAATGGAGTATGATATATATTATTGAAGGTTTGCCATTAGTCTTTGTAGATAGGATCTTGGTCATTATTGATATATATCACTATTATCGGTCTTCAAATTGGTCATTATTGATATATGTTGGGAATTCAGAGGAATTCCCATTCCAGTTCAAACCCATATATGGATTTTGTACATAGTGAGAAGAGAAGGGGCAAGGGTGGGTGGGTGAGGGAACATGGGAGTTTCAGGTTTGGAAACTCTGCCTTCGTACCATCTTGCTTTCATGTAACCAGGATATGGGAATTGAGGAGAAGCTAGCCTTTGTAATAGATCCATTCTCCCCAGATTCATTTATGGGGATAATGGATATATATGTGTATATATAGAGAGAGAGGCAATTAATTAAGGGGTAATAGTACCATTTTCCAATCAATACAACTCAAAATATCAACCCATTTGAATCAAAGATATTCAAATCTCAACCAACAACACAATCAACCCATTAACAGACAACACAATCAACCCATGAAAGAGAGAATAAGAGGGGTGAAATGTCTAGCAATCTACAAGGTGAGATCTTCCCGAGTTTCTCTCTCTTTTAGGATATTACCCCCCCATTGAAACCAATGCATCATGGCTAGTCATTAGAAAGAAACTTGCAAGAGGATTTCGTGGTCTGCATCTGTTGTTTGATTTTTTTTTTCTTATGTATGATATGAGTGGTTGTTTTTTATGGGGAGGGTTTGTTTCTGGTTTTGGCAAATTAACCAAGATTTTTGCATATAATTTGAAGGGGCAAGGTGGGTTTTTTCTGATTTCGTGGACCCTCTTCCCCCCTCCCTCCATCCTTGATAGAAACGCACCTTTATGGGCTTGAATTTTTTTTCCTAATCAAGCTCCAAATGTGTCGGTCAATTTTGCTTTATTTTATTTTTTTGTGCAACTTTTCTTCTTCGGCCGGACATAATTAGAATTATAAGAAAGATGAAAGGAGTTGATTGGAAACTGATTACTCATAGAATAAATCAAAAGCAGGTTAAAGAATAAGATGGATCAGACAATAAAGAATGATAATATGATTGCATGTTTCTTGGTGTGCATGGTTTGGCTATGTCAAAAAAAAACAAAAAAAGAAGAAGATGAAGACAAGTATGAGGGTTGTTTTTGTCTAGCCTTTTTCAAACAAAACTTTCTCGTTTGTTTACATAATCTTGATGAGGCCTGTAAAACATTGTCTTAAATTCACTTCAATCAATCTACTTTCTTCACTAGCTAGTTTACAGAGGTTGGATGATCATATAGATTGGTATCCAGGGGATAAACATTTGTTCAAGGAGGAGGTGATCTAATCTTTCGTTATCCCAAAAATATGTTGGAACTTTTATAATTAAAAACATGGATCCATTTGTTCTTTATTTTACCATTAATCAACACTGTTAGGAAGAAAAAGGAAGGGGGAGGGGGGAGGCAGGGCCAACTGTTACTAAAGAAAACTTGCTACATAATGAGCTCAAAGGAATTACAGTGTTTAGATCCAATTCCAAATGGGTTCTCTCTACTAACTTTCGACCAACACAAAAGTACATTAACAGACATGTTACAAAACCACATGGGCGTAGCCCCTTGATCTACCCCATTATCTATATACAATACTGAAGTATATAATATATATATATATATATATATTGGAGATATTTATATTACCTATATACTTCTATATTGTCATGCAAAATGTGACGGATGTAGCCTAGCTTTTTATATATATATATATATATATATATTAGATAATACATTTGTGTGATTAATATATCGAATCACAATAGTTGTGAAAAACAGAGTAGCTTCTGTTTGAGGTGCATCTCCACTTGGTTTGATGCTTTAAATACTGGACCACGCCCCTAAATTGTGTGAGGCTTTATATTGTGTTTCATATGGTTGTTTGATGTGATCAAGTTCAGGGCATCTTTATTATATATTGTTTTAAACCTTTTATCATATTCTTCGTTCATTTCAATTGACTCAAAATTTACTATATTACAGCGATACTACCTCATATCTTCTACACGTGCTTCGAGGAAGGTATAAATATTCATGATTTTTGGCTCTTAACATTTTTACATGTCTTTGACCATACTCATTGGGTGGTTAGTTAAACTTATATGTTATTATTCTAATTGATATTGGTACCATGTTAGTTGACCATATTCATGAATATGAGTTAGAGTTTGATGTTATAATATTAGTTTACCATATCCACCTTTTCAAACACAAGGGGTCCTCCATATTCTCATTGTGGTTTATAACTAGTAAACCACTACCCCAAGACTTTATACTTTTTAGATTGGGTAATATGCTTATGTTTGCAATGAGCAGCACTCGATGGATGAGTCTGAGGTGCAGCGTGACACCGAGCTGTGGACCGATGAACTGGAGGGGATGTTGGTAGACATCCTCTACCAAGAGACTATTGAGGGCAAATTGGTTGGCTCGAAGATAACCAACCGAGATAATCAAAGACTTGCAGAAAAGCTTACTCAAGTTGGGAGGAAAGCAATTGATGCATCACAAATTAGGGGGAAAATTACTCGCCTGAGGCAGAGGTTACGACTGTTTATGGATTTAATGGGCCAGACAGGAATGGGTTGGAACCCACAGACAAAAACTGTCATTGCATCGGAGGAACATTGGGCTAACGCAATAAAGGTACAAAAAATACTTCACCAGTTTAATTTTCATATATTTTCAATATAAATGTTGTTGAGGAAGGGAGACATGTTCTCTAGAGTATATGTCAAGTCGAATATAAGTTTTTGCTAATGTTAGGTGCGTGGCCAATGGAGGAAATTCAAGACACATGGTTGTCGAGACTACGATCTCTTATGCACCATTTTTGGCCAGTCTGTGGCCACGGGAGTCCTCCATTTTGCATCTACGCAGCAACCCTCGACGATTGAGGAGGAGGACTTCCTTGAGGAGGAGGTGAGGTCACGAGGCCCCGTATTGGGAACTGGCACGGACACGCCAATAGACATAGATGGCCTAGAGATAAATGGCCCAGGTCGGAGACAGAGACCAAATCGTCGTCGAGCAAGAGAGTCGGCCCGACAAAGCTTAACCTCAGATTTTAGTAAAGTTTTGGAAACTATGGCCGCGGGCCAAGCTACGAGAAATGAGTTGGATAAGCAGTTCTTAGAGGAATGTAGTAGAAAACGGAGCAAAGGCACAGAGTCATCTGGTTCGGATGCGTCATACAGCAAGATGGGAGCATGTCTGAAGTTTTTGGATGAGATCCACCCGCGGCTCCCTGCATTTCAATATAACAAAGCGCTAGCTCAGTTTCTGCATGATAAGGTGGTTGAACAGTTCTTAATGCTGCCCCCGGACCGTAAAATTGATTGGATCTGGTCTTTGGAGTGACGTAGCATATGTTTGTTACGTAATTGATATAACGTTAATTATTCCGGATGTAGTTTTTATTGAGACTATTATTATGAGTAACTATTATGGTTGTTGTGTGTTTTTAATTCATTTGGTCTATTGACAGTTGTTATTGACAGTTTAATTCTGAAAAAGCAGTGGTTCAACCAACACAACACCTAGAGGGGGGGTGAATAGGTGTAGTTCGATTTTTCTGGTCTAATAAAAATATTGATAAACAAGCATTCAAACAATCAAATAAATCACACAGATAATCAACATAGATATTTGTTCACGGAGTGGAAACTCATTTGAAGAACCTCTTCAAAATCTAAAACCACTCCGGGTGTAAGACACCATCTCAAATCCACTATAGAAATTTTAGTTGTTACAACCAATTTAGTAACACTTACAAAACTTTTGAAGTTCCTAAACTTGATCTGCAACACCACGAGTGACCCACTCGATCTCTACACGCATGTAGTGTCGGAACTCCGACCTTTCTATAGCATCCCACGAGAACCTCTTGATCTTTGCATCAACAGCAGCTGCGGAAACCTTCCGGCCAATAAAACACGTCCACTTCGATGGACTTGTATGAGGTTTGATCTTGTGTGTGGTGTGGTGGAGATATGTTCTTCCAAGAGAGATTCACAAGGTGGGGAAAATGTTCTCTCAATGGCTCTTGGAGGCAACTAGGGTTTATGCTCTGTTTTTCCACACCAAAGAATAGAACATCAAAAAATATTTATAGTCCCTTTGATTCACGGCGCTTAAAACACTGAGATTTGAGTTTCTGGAATATTGGCTCGAGCGAATTATCGAGCGAGAGTCGAGCGCGGGTCAACTTCAAAGACTTCGCTCGAGTGGAACATCGAGCAGATATCGAGCGGTGGACTCTGCCTGAGTTCGCTCGAGCGCCGAGTCGAGCGGTGAGTTAAGCGATGCACTCTTCCTGAGTTCGCTCGAGCACTGAGTCGAGCGGTGCACTCTGCCTGATTTCGCTCGAGCGCTGAGTCGAGCGGTTGTCGAGAGGTGCACTCTGCCTGACTTCGCTCGAGCGCCAGTTGGGCCCGCTCGAGCCGTGTTGAGCACTCTTCAGTTCTTTTCATGTGTCAATGTATCAACACTAGTTACAACATAATTTTACAAAAGTTTTCACACGAACATGCCAATCAACTAATTTTCCCTTAACAAATTCATTTGGTCTATTTACCTTTAATTT
Organism: Cyclocarya paliurus; assembly: GCA_029856935.1. Lineage (NCBI taxonomy): Eukaryota > Viridiplantae > Streptophyta > Magnoliopsida > Fagales > Juglandaceae > Cyclocarya > Cyclocarya paliurus. The sequence goes on from CM056954.1 coordinate 8,407, forward strand.
GCACTATTTGGCAAGTATTTTATTGTTATTCTATTTAAAAATTACTAGTTATTACATGGGATAAATGAGGCTATTATATAAGTGGCAATATTGGAGATATGTCATGTATAGAAAATGATTTCTAACTCTTTGACATGTTGCGGGAAAATTAATAGAGAAGCTTATTATGTACTGTCAGTTATTGGTCAAAATGTTATTGTCCATAATTTAATTTTTTAAAACCGCAGAATGGATTTTGGAAATGGGTCAGATGATGAGCCGCAGGTGGAGGCAAACAACACTACCGAAGCTGGATCGAGTAGTAACCTGGCTCCAGAGTAGGACGATTATGAAGCTTGGAGAAGGCGTGATGTATCTAGTAATAACCAACCTCCAACATGGGATGAATACTTGCTTCGAAGGATGCGCGATGCATCCATGTGGGATGACATGTCCATGCTTACAATTCTTCGAGCAGCAGAGGAAAGCGCACAAGCAAGGGTGTTTGAGCGAATGCCGGAACACAATATTGGCTTATGCGGACGAGACTATATAGTTGCAATTCTCAATGGAAATCCGAGGTGCTGTTGGTATTTGTTTCGGATGGAAATATATGCATTTGAAGCGTTATGCATTACATTACGGGCGAATGTACGATTCGAATCGACTAGGCAGGTTTCTGTGGAGGAAGCTTTGGCAATGTTTGCATACACAGTCGGACATGGCGTAGTTCAACGACTAACAGGCGACCGATTTCAACACTCTACTGAAACCGTTAATCGGCATGTCTACGCAGTGATGCTTGCCTTATGTAATCTTGCTCCTGATGTGATTGCACCTACACAGACTGCTGGGGTGGCGCCTTATATTCAAAGCAATCCAAGACATTACCCATGGTTCGAGGTGACAATTTCTTATTCTAGTTTAAAGAAAATAAAATGTGGTTGAAAATAAATGTGTGTGGTCGGTTTTGGTTTTATTAAAAATGAGATAAATCACAATTGTTACATTGAACTCGTGCAGAAATGTTATGGTGCAATTGATGGGACTTATATCTCCGCATGTGTGCCCGCGGAGGCTACGAACGCGTATCTATCTCGACATCAACAAGTAAGCCAAAATGTGTTGGCAGCCTGTGATTTCGATATGAAATTTACATTCATATACGCTGGCTGGGAAGGCACTGCCCATGATGCTCGTCTGTTTATGGATGCGCTGACTCGTCCAGGGATCAATTTCCCATTGGCTCCTGAGGGTAAGTAGTATTATTAATAGACATTTATGGAGGAATGGTATTTTGCCCTCACTACCCATTCAAGTTTTTACTAATGTTTGTATTGGTTTCCAGGTTATTATTACTTAGTTGATTCTGTTTTTCCGTGCACGATTGGATTTATGCCCCCGTACCCCAGGGTGCGGTATCATAGGTCTGACCGCCATGGCAATAGTTCATTCTCTGGATATCAAGATTATTTTAATTATCGACATTCTTCCCTCCGAAATGTGATTGAGCGTACATTTGGTGTGCTAAAAAAAGGGTTTCGAATTTTGAAATCAATGAACCCATACAGAGTGACACGACAACGATATATTGTGATTGCATGTTGTGTCATGCATAACATTATTCGATCTATTACACCGAATGATAAGATATGGCGTGTATTTTCCAATCCGAGTGATTATCCAGGACGGACTCAAGTAGACAACCCAGAACATCTGCTGCGTATGCCTGACATGTCATCTGCCTCAGCACAGGCCATGGCTGGAACCAGGGACTCTATCGCAATAAATATGTGGGCACATAGGCAGGCCAATTGATATTAGTATGTTGATTTTATTGTATTGTATGTTGGAGGACTTGTTTTGTACGTGTCAAACTTGTTTTGGAATTTCTTATATTTTGTATGAAATGCTGATTTTCGCCTATATGAACTAATACTAATATGCATTAAAAATTCAAATGGGTTTAATTAAATAAGTTTTGGACTGAATAAAAGTAAAAAAATAAATCACTATAATATTTATCACTATTATATATAGAAAAATAATTATAATATTTATCGCTATTATATATAGACAAAAAAATAAAATCACAATAATATTTATTAATATTATATATAACTTTTAAATAAAATTACAATAATATTTATCACTATTATTATAAAATATAAAAATGAATCACTATAATATTTATCACTATTATATAAAAATAAAAAAATAAAATCACTAGTAATATTTATTACTATTATATATAAATAAAATCATCATTCCATCATCATTAAAAAAAAATCAATCATTGATGGGACCCACACCTTTTTCAACTACTTACTCAAAAGTCAACAACTCAACATACTTCATACATCCAAATAACTCAAACTACTCTCAATAGGACCCACAAACCAACTCCAATCTCTACTCATAACTATTCACAACACTTCTCAACACTTCTCAACACTTTTCGTTATCCAAACACAGCCTAAGACTTAGTAATTTTAGGACTTGAATATGAAGAATATAACAACCCATTTTTTTCCCATTTTAATATTTTTAAACATAATAGTGTTGCCATATTTTTTGTTATAAAAGTGTAGCCATATTTAATTGTACTCTCGATCAACTTCCCTTAGCATTTTTTTATGTGGTATGACGTGATTTGAAAATAAATATTAAATAATATTAAACTTCCAATCATTTATCGTTGATTGATATGATGATAGTTATTTAAGTAGTTATTGTTATTTACAAACTTTTGAAATATCAAATATAAATATTGCGGGTTGCCTCTTTCAACGATATTCAGAATTTGAGAAAAGGAATCGGACACGCCCGCACGTTGAAATCCGACACAGAGACATCTTACTTCTTCCCAGTTGTACTCTTCGTTCAGTGATTTCTTAAAGAGACAGAGCGAGAGATCGATTATAGCATTGGGTCGGGGCCTCCTCGGAATTAGCTGTCGGCTGTTCTCTTTCTTAACTGGAATTTGGAAAAATAAAAAATAATTTGTGTTCTGGATGATAGGAGAGTTAGGGTTTTTTCATTGAGGGATGGAAACCGAAAGATTGGGGTTGTAATTGAGGAGCAGCCGAGCAAAGAGTTATATGCTATTTCGCTTTCGAAATTATGCTGTAAATTTTATAGTTTTGGGGTCTTACCTTCGTGAGAAGCGTTTTTCGAGTGAGAGAAAAATGGAAAGCGGCAGGAGGATATCGGTGAGTCCTCGGCCTTGCAGAGGAAGGCGGGTACTGGCAAAGAAGCGAGCACGCGGTGGTGCCGTGGATGGGTTGGTCAACAGCGTTAAGAAACTTCAGAGACGGGAAATCAGTTCGAGGCGTGAGCGTGCTTTCGGTATGAGCGACGCCCAGGAACGCTTCCGTAACATACGTTTGCAGGTCTCATCTGCTTTCCTTCTTCTCTTGTAGCAATCCAATACTTCTCATTTTTCCCTTGTTCTATATATTATGAGGATTAATGCAGATTGATACATTGCTATTGGAGTCAGTCAGATATATAATAAGGACTGTATCCGGTTACCTACTCTTGTTAGTCAATTAAATGTATCTACAATTTCCATTCGATTAAGAGCCAAATCCAATATTTTCTACGTGCATCCTTATTTTCAAAATGCCAAGCTGATCATCGGCGGTATTTTTAGTAGAGAAGTTACCTACGCCCGCCCACACCGGATTAAAGAGCCATATGCCTTACGAAATGTGTTATGTCATTATGGACATAAATCATTTTGGAAGTCCTGAGAAGTTCACAATTAGGTTAAACCTCAAATTTGTGCATTAAATTAATAATCCCGGTACTGTTAGTTAATGTACGCTTTATTTTGCTTACATTAATCCTCCTTCCTAATTTTACGTAAGTACCTTGTTGTTACATAGGTAAGTATGCTCTTCTAATCTGCTTATTGGTATATGTTTAATTTGTTTATGGATAGGAGGAATATGATACCCATGATCCAAAAGGATATTGTTCCATGGTACTGCCTTTCCTGAGAAAAAGGTCAAAGATAATTGAGATCGTAGCAGCTCATGACACTGTGTTTGCTCTTGCTCAATCTGGTGTTTGTGCAGCATTTAGCCGAGGTATAGCTGTATTTATATATTTCTAAAATTTTTAGTAGGTGTGAAATTTTTTTTGCATCTAAAAGTAGAATGGTGATGGGGGGATTTATATGTGTCTCCCTTGTTGGATGCAGAGACTAATAGGAGGATATGCTTTCTGAATGTCAGTCCTGATGAAGTTATACGAAGCTTGTTTTATAATAAAAACAATGACTCACTTATCACAGTTTCTGTGTATGCTTCAGACAATTTCAGTTCTTTGAAATGCAGAAGCACAAGGATCGAGTATGTGAATCTTATACCACTTGCTGCCCCCTCCTAAAATATGATAATAATTCCAAAAAAACAAATGAGAAATCTCAAATCCCATGGTTGATTATCGTTTTTTTTGCTTATTTATATTCAAAATTGTTCTGTAAAAATGCATCAGTGTCTGTTCATATATTCCAGATACATAAGGAGGTGCAAACCCGAGTCTGGCTTTGCACTTTTTGAGTCCGAATCACTGAAATGGCCTGGTTTCGTAGAGTTTGATGATGTCAATGGGAAGGTACTCACTTATTCTGCACAGGATAGGTAATTATTCTCAGCATTCTTTTTCTGATAAGATACGATTCTCTATTACTTAATTTTTCATCGGTGATTCTCTATTACTCAATTAGCTTATTGATTTCATTATTTTTTCTTTTTCTTTCCATTCTTGTGTTAGTATTTACAAAGTGTTTGACCTGAAAAACTATACAATGTTGTACTCCATATCGGATAAACATGTTCAAGAAATAAAGATCAGGTAATGTATCTAACATGCTATGCACATGCACAACAGTGGTATTTCATGTACTTGTGCATGAACTGCTTGAGAATAAAAATGTGGTTTGCAATTGATCCTTTTCATAATTACTTATTTGCTCCTATTTGGTATTTTTCCTGAGCAGTCCAGGGATCATGTTGTTGATTTTTACCAAAGGAAGTAGCCATGTTCCCCTTAAGATTCTTTCAATTGAGGATGGAACTGTTCTCAAGTCTTTCAACCATCTCCTTCACCGGAATAAGAAGGTGGATTTCATTGAACAGTTTAATGAAAAGCTACTTGTCAAGCAAGAGAATGAGAATCTTCAGATTCTCGATGTAAGAACCGTTCTTGATATCTTTTGGTAGTATTTGTTGATTTGGATATCTTTTTTTCTATTGTAATCGGTAAACAAGATTTTATTGATCATAAGAATAGGCAAGAGCCCAAGTAATTTGCTGATTTGGATTTCTGATGGCCATTATATGTAGGTTCGCAATTTTGAGCTGACAGAAGTTAGCAGAACTGAATTTATGACGCCATCAGCATTTATATTTCTGTATGAGAACCAGTTATTCCTAACATTTAGAAACCGAACTGTAGCTGTCTGGAACTTCCGTGGGGAGCTTGTGACCTCATTTGAGGATCACCTTCTGTGGCATCCTGACTGCAACACTAATAACATATATATCACGAGTGATCAGGATCTTATTATCTCTTACTGCAAGGCTGATTCTGATGATCCATTGTCTGAAGGAACTGGTAATTTTAGTTTTCATTTACTAATCCAGTGTGCCATATGTAATGGAAACATACAAAAGGGCAATCCAAAAGTGTAGCCTATTAATTGAACTGGTTTCACATGTTAGTCTGATGCCTAACCTGCCGTATTTGCTGAACAAATTTATAATAGTTTCATGTGTATGTGTGTGTTAATTTTAATTGTGGTTTATTATTGCTACTATTATTTGAATGCAATTTTAGACATCACTGCCCTCTGTTATGATGAAGAGCAGAATGAAATATCTACAAGCAATAACTATAGTATATTTCACTTATGGTCCAACCCATGGTTTCTTGAATTTGTTCCCAGTTTTCTTTAGATTTGTTTTAGCCCTTTTCGATGGTTGCATTGATTGTTATTGTTTAATATTACTACTGTTATTTTAATACAAGATTGGACCTTGTGGTCTTTTTGTGTTTTCATGGTGTGGGTTGGTAGTGTAAAACCTCACCATTATTTTATTATTATTTATTTATAATATGAGGAGCTCTTCTTTTTAATCAAAATAGGAGTTCTATTCATTGCTTTTATTATCAGTCGTACGGCAATTTGGAGTATCCATTTTGTTGAAATTTGGTGCTAACGGTCTTTCCTTCTCTTATGTAGCAGGATCAATCAATATCAGTAATATTCTAACCGGCAAATGCCTTGCAAAAATTAGAACAAGCAACAGCTTCCCCATGGAAAAGGAATGTGGTTGCCGTGATGATTTTTGTGGTAGCAGCTGCACTTGGAAGAAGCAGACTCATGCCTCCAGAATCAGGAGCACGGTTGCAGAAGCCTTGGAAGATATTACTGCTCTCTTTTACGATGAAGAGCGGAATGAAATCTATACCGGCAATAGGCATGGTTTAGTTCACGTATGGTCTAACTGAGAGTTTCTTTGTTACTAGTTTACTTTAATTTATTTAAGGTCGTTTGGATGGTTAAATTGAATGTTCTGCCACAGAGAACTGGAACTCTACCATTTAGTGATGTCATAGCAATTCATTTTTTTGTCGTGATTCTGAGTCCCTCGGAGAGTTGGATCCTTTCCAAGTTGCGGTATATTTGTGGAGTTGGCTAAGTTTGGTTCTAGTCTCTGCTCCAAATTTCAGATCGGTAAAGTTCATGAAATAAGTTTGTCTGGCTTTGTTCGGGTAAAGGAAAGTAATGGAAATGGAATGGAATGAATTGAATCCGTCTTTTATGGATTTTTCAAAAAAAAAAAAGGAATAGAGATGAATGGAAAATGGATAACTTTTGATTTTGTAAGTACAATAAAAATGAATGGAAATGAATATTTTGTAATAACATTACTATTTTGCATTCAATTCTAATCATTTTATTTTGATGAGCTTTGAATTATCATTTTATTAATCGTTTGTTTTTACATATAAGATGAGTTGATATAAAAATTAGATAAAATATTACTATAATGAAAAGTAATAAATAGTGATCCACTTAGAGTTGAAATGAACCACAAGTTTTATATTCTTTCTGGTGATTGAAAATAAATTAAAAACCCTAGTATTTATAGCCATGCTCTCTGACCATGTACGGAAACCTAAACCTATTCTAATAAAAATAACAATCCTTCTCCTATTCAAATTAGAATAACAATAACAATTCTATGAACTAGTTTAAAGCAATAAAACAACTGACAGCCATGATAACTCTTCCCTACTCTAATTAAATAATAACTCTTCCTAGAATAAATACACTTTCAACTCACTTTGTATTCTACTCCATTGTGGCTTCTCCACTTCGTAGCTGAATTTGGGGCTTTGTTTCCACCATTCCTCCCCTCTTCCACAGCAGCCTTGTCCTCAAGGTGCAACAATGAAAATTGTCCTTTTAACTGTTATGTTTCTTCCCACATTGCATCTTTCACTGTTTCGGGGAGGAAGACTTTAGATGTCCAACACTTGTGTCCCAGTGTGAACCTTTCATCGCAATTGAAACATAGTCGTTTCTCTCGCTTCTTCTACATCTCCTTCTAGCTTAATCTTTTGAACTCCAAATTGCTGATGTTACGTGTTATGGGAGGCGTAGTGACCGCTTAAAAGGCCCCTATTACTTGAACCTGTGTTCGACTCCATTTCGGATGTGTACTTTTCCCTTGCTTACTTAACCAATCGTCTCTCATTCTTGCCAATTCAATGATCTCACGCAATGTTTTTGGCTTGAACATCCACAACGATTTCATCCTTTAATCCTCCCAAAAGTGTGCCTATCACCTTTTGAGGCCAACCAACCACTCTAGTTGCTAGATGTTCAAACTCACACTGATAATTTCAGAGAGACCCAGTTTGACGAACCCGAGATAGTGCTTTATCAAAGTTCTCATATTCGGTTGGTCCAAACCGCACAAATATCTCCTGCACAAAGTCATCCCAAGTGATGAGCTTTTCTTCCTCCTTGTAGACTCGTTGAACCCATTGACACCATATGTTCGCCTCACCTTCTAAGTGGAAGGAGACTAATCGCACTTTATGAGCCTTGACAAATTCCTGAAATTCAAAGAATTGTACCTATTATGGAAGTTCTTTCCATTTTTATTGCATTACGAATAAGGAAGGAGCATCCAGCAAGATCAACTCCAGCAAGTATAGGAAATATTCTGTTTTGGCAATATTGCTCTGTTTTGGAATAAATCAATTAGTAATTAATTTACTTATTATGCTTATTTTTGGTAAGTTGAATAACGTGAGAACTATATTATTGTAAGGGAGGATGAATGGAAGATATCAGAAAAGTTATTCACAATCTTGTCTTGAAGAGGCGTGTTCCTCATCAACCTTGATTATTTTCCTTTCTTATTTTATTCAACATAGGTAAGGCACGGAGGCTTGATCCGGCCTCATTTCCAGTTGAACCACCAATAACGCGTTCGGTAGCTAGAGCTTGTAACAGTACCGCTCCGTTTACCCACGTCGTTGGATCATCGCCAGAGTAACGCAAAAAAGTCTATTTTAAACTGCTATGAATGGAATTGTTGGTGTCCTCCTTCTCCTTGGTGCGGAATCCGTGAGTGTGACCCCACTTCTTCCTGCTTTGAAAAATCTTTGTCTGACCGATGGAAGGGTTACTCTTATGATGCCTCCAAAAACTCATTGAATGCCTTCAGACCTTCTTCTATTGCTTGAAGCCGTGAACTGGTGTCTTTGGCCCATTCTCGTACCACATGCAGACTATATTCCAAGCTTTCAAGACGTTCCTTAGTCGTAGCCATGCTCTGATACCACTAATGGAACCAAAATCTTACTATGATGAAAAGTGATAAATTGTGATCCACTTAAAGCTAGAACAAACAACAAATTTTATATTCTTTTCTAATTCTAATGATTATAAATAAACTACAAACCCTTGTATTTATAGCCATGCACTTATGACCATGTACGGAAACCTAAACCTATTCTAATAAAAATAAAAATCCTACTCCTATTCAAATTAAATGACAATAAAATCCTAACTGACATGAACTAGTTTAAAGCAATAAAACAACTTATAGCCATAATAACTCTTCATACTCTAATTAAATAATAACTCTTCCTAGAATAAAACACAACTTCAACCCACTTCGTGTTCTACTCCATTGCGGCTTCTCCACTTCGTAGTAGACTTCCAAGTTTCGTTTCCATTCGATTAGCACTTTAATAAAATTATATTTTGGTTAATATTTTATTAATCATCATTCCATTCCATCTCATTTCTCTCAATTTTAGAGTGAATAGAAAATTGAAATTACAAAATAAATTTTAATTGTTTAAGAGTTATCTTTCACAAATTTCATTCCTTCTTAATTGAACTTCTTTTTTTTTTCTTTTCTTTTTTTTTTGAAAAATACCTACTTTTATTCATTAACAACTTGTATCAAAATCCATATACATTTTGTCTAAGTAATTAATCAGTAATCAAGTCAGGATCCTCTTCTACTCAATACATGTCACACTCCCCATGTACAGTCAGTTTTGCCAATTGGTGAGCAACCTCATTGCCCTCTCGATGTACAAAGCCAGTCTCCCATCTGTCAAACAGTCCCAACTTCTGCTACAATCCTTCCACCAGGTGACCCCAACTAGAATCATTCTTCTCCTCTTTGCTCACAGCCTCAATTACACCCTTAGCATCCCTTCAAAGATGACAGCACCTAGCCCCAGCTCTTCACAGAGGACCATTGCTTCCCAAAAACCATGACATTTAGCAACAAAAGCATCACTACTGAATACTCTTATAGTAGAACGAGCAGTAACAAGCTCCCCCCTATCATCTCTGATAACCACCCCAATACTTAGCTTCTTTAAATAGACATCAATCGCAACATCAAAATTAGCTTTTAGTTTAGAGCCTACTGGCTTCTTCCATTCCCTACTACCAACTACCCCCCTCTTAGCAATCTAGTTTACTGCACCTCCCTCTCTTCCTTTTGCCAACTTGAACTCCTCTCATCCTAACAATGACACTTACAGAACACTAGTAGGATCCAAGAGTTTTTTTATCAAAAACATACTTGTTTCTTCTATACCAAATATTCCTCATGATTATGACCATTAGCTCTAAATTTTCAATTGGGAGCTTGCTGTAAATTTCCTCCCAGCGCTGAAAAAAATCTCGTATCCCCACCCTCCACTTCTGCACTGGACTATCCTTCTCAACCCAAACATCAGTAGCAGCGGAGCATTCCTAGATGGCATGTATTGGAGATTCATCTTCATTTAAACAAAAGGAACACCTAGCCTCCTTAACCACGCTCCTCAGACATAGGTTCAATTTAGTTGGCAAGATGTTGGCAAGTTTCCAAATGAAGTGTTTCACTATTCCTAGGACTCCAAGTTTCCAAATCTGCTTCCACATAAGAAACTCCCTACCATCTTCTGATGTTTCCCCCTTCTCTTGACTCCTAACCAACTGCTGCATATGATAAGCACTCTAACTGAGTACTTACCATCTTTTGTGAGGTCCCAAATAAGTCTATCCTCTGCTCCCATAGGACTGATAGGCAAGGAAATAATCAGCTCAGCTTTCTCTTCATAAAAAACCTGCCTTACCAAATCCATTTTCCAACTTTTACCAGATTCATCAAACAATTCACACACAAAGGCATCAGCATTTAAAGTATTCACTTGGGTCTACACACAACCAGTCACAAGTTTTGGAAGCCATTTCTGGCCTTAAATTCTAATAGCTTCCCCATTACCAATCCTCCATCTCATTCCTCTCTTTATAATCCCCAAAGAAGACCAAACACTTCTCCATATAAAGGATGGAGATTTTCCAAGTGGGGCTTCCAGTAAAGAAGAATTATTGAAATATTTTTCCTTATAAACTCTAGCCACTAGGGAAGTAGGGTCTTTTAGAAGTCTCCACCCTTGCTTGGCGAACATAGCCAAATTAAAGTCCTCAAGTTGCATGAAGCCCAAACCCCCCTCAATCTTTCCAACTCCCAGCCTTCTCCATTTCCACCAATGAATCCCATTATCCTTTTTATGCTGAGACCACCAAAATTTAGCAAAAAGCTGCTTAATTTCAGTACATAACCTTTGAGGCAACTTAAATACACTCATTGTGTATGTAGGAATGGTTTGCAAGACAGCCTTGATTAAAACTTCCTTGCCAACTTTTGAGAAAAATCCGTTCTTCCAATTCTGCATCCTACTCCAAACCCTTTCCTTCAAAACACGTAAAGCATTGTACTTGGATCTACCTACTATGGCAGGAAGACTAAGATAATTCTCATATCTGTTAGAAATAAAAGATCCAGCCTTTCTGAAAATTTCACCCCTCACCCTTTCTTTTGTGTTTTTACTTAAGAAAATTGAAGTTTTGTCCTTATTAAGTTTTTGCCCTGTGATGACCCAATCTTGCGTAAGCATGGCCTATAGATTTTGTGCTTAGTAGTCGTGACTTCTTTGGGAGCTTTAGTTAATTTAGAAAGCCCTAAAATTTTTGAAATGATAACTTAAGCCCAAAAGAGAACTAACTCAAAGAATGCCTTGTGAGATTTGGCCTCGTTTAAAAACCTAGGCCCATGACCTAGATTTTGTCACAAGTGCCATGTGGAATGAAGATGCTACATTGTGAATCTAGACCTGATAATGGGTTAAAGGGATGAGAGAAGTGTAGGAAAATACTAAGGGATGGCCTACACACCTACCCTAGAGAAATTGACATTTGTTACTATGTAAGAAATTTTCTAGATGAATCAAGGGACAAAAGGAACCTAGGAAGACTAAGAAAATTTTTGGCTAGATCATTTCCCACATGTTTAGACTTTTTGTCTTGCCCAAATTCGAGTTCCAAGGAGATTTGCATGGGAAACTGACTCGTTCGAAAATGAGTAGCACAAAAGGCTATCCCAAGTGCAAAGCATGTCGCGTAATAATAAGGAATAAATTCCTAGATCGTCTCCACAGGGAAAGTGCTAAAAATAAACTCGTATAAAATGGTGAAAATATTTACAAAAATAAAAATCAAAAGTGGTGATATATACAATGGATGGAAGAGTGCAATGAAAATGAGAAGTTTACTGGTCGTGAACCATATTCATTTTGTTTGTTGTGAGTGTTGAGATGCAAGACAGTAAAATAAAATTACTGGAAATTAAAGAACTGAAATTTAAAGGAACAAGAAAATTAAATGACATGAAAGTAAATTGCAAAAAATAAAGGTGCGAGAAAAATTAAATGACAGTAATTTAAAGTGCAGGAAATTAAATGACATAAATTTAAATGACAGAAATTAAAAGTGCGGGAAAAATAAATTGCGGTAATTTAAATGAACTGAAATTTAAGTGCAGGAAAAATAAATGACAGTAATTTAAATGAACTGAAATTTAAAGTGCATGAAAAATAAATGACAATAATTTAAATGAACTGAAATTGAACTAATCATCGCAATAATTTTTTTTTCTTTTTTATAAACTTCAGATTTAAATAAAACTGAAAATGAAGGCTACAGGTGAAGGAGGAAAGCCCGGCAACAACAGTTGGTCCATTAGGCCCTCAACTGTGTTACCGTACTCTCTCACTTCACCCGAGCTTTATTCAAAAATAAAAACACTCTCTACTTTTCTTATTCTAACACTAAAATATACTATACTCTACTAATATCTAACTCTAACATCTAACGAATTTCTCCGTCCATCTACAAGCTCTTATATAGGCATCAAAAGCCTTTGCATATGTATGTGCTTAGCTGCCCCATGTATGTGATCTCGTCCCCACTCAGAAAGTTATTCTGTTTGTCCCTGCATGTGCGTCTGTCTTGTTCGTTGCTCTCCATGTGTTTCTTTTTAATGTTCCTGCATGTTAGCTTTTATTTCTTTCTTTTTTCTTGCCCAGCGTGCGTCCGCATTTCTTCTTCATTTATATTTTTTTTTCTTCTTTTCTTTTTGCTTTCTCCATGTGTCTACTGCATTTCTGTCTGAAACTTTTCATTTTTTTCTTTCTTCTCTTCCGTGCGTGATTCCATGAGTTGCGTCCAGCATCCATTTAATTTCCTTTTCATGTGCAGCATCCGTCTTCGTGGGTTGTTGTGGCAGCGCATGCGTGCTACTGGAAGTGAAGGTGCTACCGTGGAGGAGCTTGGTGGTGCACTGCATGGACGTGTTTGAGGATGGTTCATGGCTGGTGGAGCGCTGGGCATGCTTGACGAGGCTGGGCAGAGATGGTTCATGGTGGAATGCATGATGGAGGAGCACAGTGGTGTGGAGGATCTGAAATGGTGCTCTGTTTTACGGAGGAAAAACAAAGGTGCATGTTTTGGGCAGAGCTGGAATTGGTGGCAGTTTCACCGAAGCACAATCGTGGCGGTTTCTTCCTGACCGTGGCTATGGAGGTGCTGAGTTAACACACGGTGGCAGTGGATGGTAGTGCTGCGTTCGTGGAGTGGGACATGCGGCAGCATGCATGGGTGGCGGCAGTTGTTCTTTCCAGTATCTGCTGAGTGGTGCTCATAGTTTTGCAGGAGGCTAAGTGGTTGAGCAGAGATGACGTTGCCGTGTGTGGGTGGCTGAGCACAACTGGATGCAGTGGCAGTTGCTTGATGCTAAGGATTGCAGCAGGTGGTTCATGGTGGTGTGGAGGAGTGCTGCCGAACGCATGCAAGGAGACGACGTGAGGTTGAAGATGACGAAAACGAAATGTCGTTTTTGTCCGTAGACAAAACGGCACGTCGTTTAGTAGAGCAGTGAAATCATTCGCCGTGAAAACGACATGTCGTTTTTCTCTACTTAAGAAAAACGACACGCTGTTGAGAGAGACCTGTAAAACATAAAATAAAATAAAAATAAAGTAAAATAAAACTTAGACAAGCAAATAAATAAATAATAATCAAAGAAAATAAAATAAAATAAAACTAGACAAATAAAATAAAATAAAATTAGACAAAAGATGGAAAATAAAATATTAAAAGTGTGTTATGCAAATGAATAAATATTGCCCAATTAAATCACAAGCTATAAAATTAAGCATAAATTATACTTTTAATCAATTTAAATCATAACTTTGATTTATGACTTTTAATCCATTTTTCCATCTAAAACCAATGATAAAATAATAAAATAATTAAAAATATGTTGGTTTTAAATGTATAAAATATACAATAATGCAGCTCAATCAGAAACCGAAAGGAGGCTTATGGGATTTCGAATTTTAATCAGATTTTGCCAAGTGTCAAACATGCATGGAGCTTCTAGAAGGATATGTGAAGAGACATTTGTATTGGAGGACAAGAATACCCTTATAGGAATTCGGCTAGCACACTCCCAAACACTACGTTCCTTTGCCACTTGTCACCTAGGCTAATTTGGACCAATAGAACATGAAAGGTCACCTAGGGAAGGATCACTTGGAAGATGAAACATCATCTTGGGAAAGGAAGAAGGAGGGGGGACGGCTAAGCTATGGCACATGTCATTTGTCACTTGTCAACCATGCCAAAGGTTACTTGTTTGGGAAAAGGAAGAGGCATATGATGTTTTACCATGTTACCCTTAAAAGAAACACTCACTTGCTTGAAGAAATGAATGGCATAAGGGGAAGAGAAGAGGAATTCGGCCAAGGGAGATGAACCCTACACGCCAACCCTAAAAAAATGTCCCTTCCCAATGCAACCTAAGTGAAGAATCCCAAGAGGCATTTTCGGCCAAAGAGAAAAGAGGAAGAAAATATTTGCCACTTGTCTTGCATGCATTGGATTTCAACCACCAATGAGGGAATGAGGAGTTTTCTATAAAAGAAGAAGAAGACCACACGCCCAAGGGCTTTTCCTTTTTGCCAAATTCAGTTTTTGTATGCTCTCACTCTCTCCATACAACTCTCTCAAATTTTCTTGAAGATTCCCTCACTTTCTTGTATTTTCCTTCCAACCAAACAAGAAGATTTCTTATTTCAATGGGAGATTTCGGCACACTAAGGGCTCGTTTGTTTTCGGAGATGAGATGAGATTTTTTGAGAAATGTGTTAATAGTATTGAGATATATTGAGTATAGATGAGATAAGATAAAATTGTGTTTGTTTATAGAGATGATATGAGATTAATTTGATTTTTTTTGTAAGTATTTATGGTGGTGGGACCCACAACTATGCATGTTATTTTATTATGTAACCTAATTGCTAAAACAAGTAATGAGCCCGTGCATGAACAGTGATTCATGCCTTGAGCTAAGCAATCGGCGTTTTCCTTGGCAGTTATAACGTTGGGCTCTAATTTTTTTTTTCCTTTTTTTGTTTCATGCTTCCGTATTCAAAAATTATGTGTAATATTTTTTCTTTTTATCAAAATATTTTGCTGAGTCATTAGAAATATCCGTAAAAAAAAATGACCTCATTTAAAAAATATTATGCTAAAATATTTTCTATCTATAATCTTTTTTATCAAATATTTTACAGTCATTCCTAATATTTTGTAATAATTTTTGGTACTCATTATTACTACACCAGACACTCATTAAGAAAAAAGAGAAAAAAAAAAAAATTGAAATAAATGTGTGATGTATAGATGATAAATAATATTTTTGAGATATTTAAAATTGTTCTTGTGAGATTTGCTATACATAAATTAATGTGTTAACACACCCATTATCGTCAAACCTAATTTAATTTTAAAAATACAATCATTAGGTTGAAGCGGTTTTTTTTTTCCTACTCCTTTCATTTATCAAAGACAAGTTATTATATCCTACATTTTATTAAAAAACTTGCAACCCATTAGAAATCCTCATCAAAAATGCATAAACACAACCTGATTTAAGAAATACATTCCTAAAACCCAACAAGTAAAAATAAATAAATACATAACCAAATCCAATAACGTAATTCATATATCATTTCTCATTAAATAAATAATCTATCTAGTATCAGTAGTTCAAAATAAGGGTAATTTCAATGCCAACAATAAAAATATCAGTATTAAATACACACATAATCCTTAAATAACACCATCAATTGCCACCTCTTGCTTCCCACATAGAAATGGCAATCTCATCTCTAATCGCAACCATACTATTTTGGGCTTCAGTCGACAAGTCTACATTACCAAATGAGGATGTCTCGTCACCAAACGCAGGCTCAATAACTGGTAGATGCATCGTACTCCACGTCTGAAATATCCAGTCATCAGGGGTGACCGTTCTAATAAAGTTGTGCAGTGCACAACACACTGTAATAATGAGTCCTTGCCGCCCAACCACATATGGAGGCATGAGCGAAAGGATTATGAATCGTTCGTTTATAACACCAAATGTTCATTCTACAATATTACGAATTGTTGAGTGATGGTAATTGAAGTAATTTTTATGCCCATCAAATTGTCTGGTGTTGTGACGATCACTCCTGTGATAACATTCTCTTGGATAGGGGGCAGCAATCCCGTAGTGCATGGATAAGCTGAATCCACAAGATAATACTGACCTGAGAGTCCATTTATAAATCAAAGCACAAAGTTCATAAATCAAAATAACAGAAAAAACAATGGACTACCCCAACTTCAAAATATTTGATAAAGTTAATAAAATAAAATAAAGGTTTACCCTCTGGTGGCCATGGAAAAAGGGCTTGTGAATCATTGGCAGCATTATGGAAGACACGTGCATCATGCGCGGATCCCTCCCATCCAGTGTAAACAAATATGAACTTCATATCAAAGTCAACTATGCAAAGCACATTCTGGGCAACTCGCCCCAATCTATTTCGATATGCCTCACGCAACTCAGTTAGGACGACAACTAGTATCATCGTACTGTCCATCGCACCAATGCATCCCTATCATCGTCACAAATAAATATGAACAAAAAACACAACCAACTAAGAAATGATGTGATTGTTACGTTGTATGTGATAAGGCCAGTTTGAATAAAGGGATGTTATCTTAAACCAAGGATAATTACGATGGTTGCTTGAAATATAAGGGTGCACGCTATCCCTGGGAGTTGGCACAATCAAATGTCTTCCAACCTCACATAATGCATTAATCACCTTTCTGACGTTTTTATTAATTGTTTGTGTCGAATGTTGAAACATGTCCCCAACAATTCGCTAGCCTTCTGTGTGGCCCACAAGAAGGCAAAACATACCCACAGCTTCCTCCACCGTCACTTCTCTTCTAGAATCAAGTATCAAGTTATTGTTACGTAACAATGCACATAAACAGCAGAATGTAGGTACCTCCAGACAAAACAAAATCTTCCAATTATCTGGATGACCACTTAAAATTCCTAAAATATATTGATGCCCTCAGAGGCCTATATTATGTTGTGGCCTTGGGTGATTTCTTCTCCGTCGGTGGGACAGTATCCTAATAACATTCATGATATCCAGGGGCTCCATCGGATCATCAGTATCACTCAATTCAGTTCAAGAATTGTTATCATCCATTCTTTAATATAAGATGTGGAACTGTGCTAAAAACTCAAGACTTGTTCGAAAGGCCTTAACCAAAGACTCATAAAATATAGGCGAAGAACTGTGATAAGGCCAATTTGATCAAGAACTGCACTAAAATAATTCTGGGTGGACCTATAGTAAATTCTACTGCACTAGACAGTTAAGAAATAGGGTAACAAGAGGGACCTATAGTATACGGTTTGAGATTAGTCAACAACCACCAAAACCCGGTAGTATAACACTTTTTTACAATTTTTGTACAACAACCACCAACAGGTAAAACCTATAGTAATTTCAGAATAAATGACAACATCTTCCTACACTAGTTTTGCCTGCAGCCCATTCAAAAGAGTAATGATACATGTATAATACTTTTTTACAATTTTCATACAACAAAATCTTAAAATATTTTATAAAAATATTGTAAAATGCTTTTTTCTCATTTATTTGTGTAAACTGATTTTATAAAAATATTCCTCATTTATAAAAATATTTGCATACAACCAGCATAGACATGGGAAATTATCTTTCAAAAGCAATTTTTTTATAAAAAAAAGGCTCATTAGTTGCTTTAGGACATGTAGCACAGACATGGGAATTCCCCATTATCATGTTTGTGTAAAGGGATTTTATAAAAATATTTCTCATTTAACAAAAAAATTCCACTGCTTATGCTAGGTCTCATGCATCCAACACAGGGTAGAGAGAGCCGAGAGGAGATGAACAAGGCTCCCTTGGCCTGGCCTCCTCATCAGACCCTTGATACAGTAAATGCATGAGACCCATAATACCGATGAACACGCTCATCTCCACAGAAATCCTGCATTCTTCAGTATTAGAAAACTCTAGAAGTTTAATGTAACCTTACAAAAGTAGGTTCAAAATCATTTTGTATTTAAATCATAGAGGTAAAAATAGAGATCATAGTTCAAAATCAAAATCATTATTTTACTCCCAAAATAATCTGTATGTCTCCTACAAATTTTGTAATCTGTGAGGTAACCACTGGGTTGTTACCTCACGAGATTTTGTTATAAAAACTGATTTGACTGAATAAAGGTATATGGCTATTTTGGGAGTAATAAAATAGTGAATCATAAGTTCCACTACTTGAGGGACTTATGATTCATAAAGATTCTGTATGTCTCCTGCAGATTTTGTAATAAAATAGTGAAACATAAGTTGTGACGCCCCGATTCCCACGTACAAAAAAACAACGGGAATCGTGACGTCAGGATGATGACAACCGGTCACGCATCCCAACGACAAGTGTCAAGTGTGTGCAACAACATAAACAGTGCACAAATAAAAACACAGCGGAAAGTAATAAAGTCTACTAGTACCAGAATTTTAGTTAATACAGATATCCAAAATACAAATACCTTAAAAACAAAGCCAAAGTCCCAAAATAAAATACAAGTCCGAAATAAAAAAAAAAACTACAGCACGAGTGATCCCAGATCACTCCTCCGGCGGAGCCAGATCCTCAGGCTCGGCATCTGCATCATCAACAAAGTTTGCAGTACCATTAAATGGTACCACAGGTAAGTTATAACCTAACCAAGTCCAGAGATAAAATCATATCTACACAACTAACCATGCATGCCCATGATGCAATATGCAATAATGCAACGCACGCCAAAAATCTCTTTGGCACAAAATCATTTCCAATAAAATCAATTCCACCATTTTTCCAGAAAATGGCACACAAAAATCATTATCCATCATTTTCCCAGAAAATGATACACAAAAACAACTCACGCTATTTTCCCAGAAAACAGCCAATTTCCAATTATTCCAATTAACCATATGCACCATGGTCTCCCCTATGGACCATCCGCACGTCCTGGCTACTTTACGAGCGATGCCCAGTTCCGCACCCAGTGCGTTCGTGGCCAGGTCATCCTCTAGCCCCCGCCAGCAGAAGGGCCACGGAGTCGGCACGTCCAACGTCCGATCCCGTTGTCGCCCGGCGACAACCCAGGGGACGTCACTCAGTATCTTACGCTCCCGAGTGACCAGAGGAACTCCACCGAGATAATGCCCCATCTCGGCTTGGGGTCGTGATACACACACACCCACAAATTCAATTCTCATGAAAACTCAGTTTTCAAAATAATCACATGAACATGAATGCAATACACGAAAACCCAGTTTTCAGTTTACAAACATGATCATGCGTGCAAATATGTAATGAACCAGATCAATCCTCACAACCAATGATCAACTCCCAAAATCACAATATAACCAAAATATCCAATATCCAAAACCAAACCACAACATAACAAATCTCCAACAATTAATCAAACCACAAATAATCCAATCTCCAACAATCAACCAGATCACAATAATCACACACAACAAATACTCCGATCAATCCAACCACCCTCAAACTCCTCGGACTCAGTCCGGAAACCAACCAGGATACATATATAAATATAGCAGTTAATAGCAAAAAAATATAATTAAATCTCAAAGAATTGTTTAGGAAATACTTACAGCACTTTAAAACAATTTTAAGGAGGATCCGAGGCACAGGAACTCACCAAAGCAGCAAATGTCACAGTGTAAAAACACTGTGGCTGAAACACAGTGAAATTGGAATTTCACACGGGTTCAAACGAAGACTTGAAAATGGTAGGGTAGGACCTATGGGAGGTGGGGAATCTAATGGTGGTGGTGGTTGACCGTGAATAGTGGCGGAAAAGGGTGGTTTACGGCCGAAAATCTCGGATCGGGTTTTGAGTTCGTACGACCGGCTCCGGCGACGGATCGAGGCCGGTAATGGGTGGAAAAGCTTGGTATTGGGCCGGTGAAGATGTGGTGAAGAAATGGTGGCCGGAGGTGGTCGGAAGGCGGCGAAATGGAGAAATGACCACCGCGGGTTTGAGCGGCTCGTGGCGGCTAACGGTGGCACAAAGTGGTCTGAAATTCTAGGGGCGAGG
Organism: Cyclocarya paliurus; assembly: GCA_029856935.1. Classification (NCBI taxonomy): domain Eukaryota; kingdom Viridiplantae; phylum Streptophyta; class Magnoliopsida; order Fagales; family Juglandaceae; genus Cyclocarya; species Cyclocarya paliurus. The sequence goes on from CM056954.1 coordinate 28,842, forward strand.
TCGCCGGTTGGTGGGAAGCCGAACGGCACCGGCGGTGTCGACCGCCGCCAGCCGGAGGCGATGCAGGGAGGAGAAGACCGAAACTTGCATGGGTGAGGAGAGAGAAAGAGAGAGGTCTGGGTCACGCGGGTCCAAAGGGGAAGAAGGAAAGAGAAGAAAAAGAAAAAGAAAAGAGAAAAAGAAAAAAAAAAAAAAAGAGAAGGAAGAAAAAGGAGATCCCGTCTTCAACTTGGGTTTCGAAAGTGATCCAATGAAAACGATTTTAAAAGTGAAAGCTAAATAAAATAATCCAAACGCAGTGAAATATTTAAATAAAAAAATAACTATTTTTAAAACCGTTAAAATAAATAAATCAATTTAACTCAAAATTAGCTACAGCAAAAATATTAATCTCTGACAAAAATATCTTTTAAAATAAAGAGGAATTAAATTACAGATCATTAATTAAAATTAATCAAACGCAGTGAAATGCTTTAATAAAACAATAGAAATTTTAAAACCTACAAACAAACCAATTTAAATTAAAAAATCAATTTAAATCTAAAATAATAATTAACAATAAGAAAATCCAATAAAATAATTTTCACAATTTAAAATATTATAAAATAATATTTAAAAACTCCCATAATTTTAAAACAAAATAATTAATCACTGAATAAATTAAATAAACCATTCATTAAAAATACACTAAAATCCGGGATGTTACATAAGTTCCACTACTTGAGGGACCTGTTTATGTCAATTAGCTTAATGTGAATTTACTCTACTCACTGAAATATACAACTTATATGTATGGAGGGCTAATTAATTAGAGATGGACTATGTTGCCTCCTATAATGGTCCAACAAAATAATAGAATGATAGGACTAGATTGAAGAGAGAGGCCAATATGAAAATGATGCTCACATCCCAGTTAAAATATCTCAAGGTATTTAAATCAGACATTTTGTTTTTAAATCATAAAGGTAAAGACAGAGATCACACTATGAAAAGAATAAAACATAACACAATAGGATTAAAAGAAGAATAATGAAATATTTGTCAATACCCGGGTCTCATACATTTTTTTTTTCCTTGCAGTGTTGTGATGTCTCAATGAAGGGAGGCAAGTGGAGAGGTAAGAAGTATGAAAGAAACCAGCAGGAAATACAAAAACAAAATTCTGAAGAAAACAAACAGAATATATTGTGGGAGTAATTAGATTTTCAGCAGCACAACACAGCCCAAGAAACTTCAACATTTTACACTTGTCTTAAATGTAGTGAACCGTGGGAGTACTTTTCAACAGTAACAGCACAGCAACAAGAAGTTTATGCAAGCAGTATCATCGGTAGCAGTAAATAATCAGTAGCTCCAACAGACAGTTTGAAAACACACTAAACTAGAACAAAAGGTAATATTTAATTATCTGGTAGATGTTGTCACATAATGATAAAGCATTATTTTAAATTAAACACAATACTGATGTTAAAATATTTTACATCAGAACTGTTTGCTTTCTCCTTCCATCCATTCTTTCAAGTGAATATCAAAGGTGTGATACAATAAACAACAAAAATAGAGCATTTGGGAGAAGAAGAATAACCTTATTGCTGCAACCACTACCTTTGATAGAACTTTATGCCTTTGAAAAATGTTGATCACGTTCAAAACCTATAGCTGCCCGTTGGGCAGAGCACCAGAAAAGTAAGACACCAAAATATAAATATGACTTCAGACAAGTTGTCACCATCTATTTCAGAAATCAATTCAAGAGGCATTAAAAAGGTGATATAAACAAACATCGTTAGAAATAACAATGATTGAACAATTTGGTATATCTACCCATAACGTAAGCTAACATTCTATTAATAGAAAAAGATGTAAAAGCAACATAAAATTGGATTGAAATAATAACATAGTTCAATTATCTTCCAAAGATGTCCATGAAACAAACAAATGTTAACAAGAACAAAGCACACATTCCTAAAAATGAAATTACATAACGCCAAGCCTACATTACAATCTCTACAAAGCAACTAATCAGTAGCTCTAATGCACAAGCTAGTCACTAATCAACCATGCATAACTCACGCTTTAATCAACTATGCATAGCCCACGCATGCGTATGAGCATCATCCATCATCAAAAATTCTCGTTGATCCAGGGGATTCAGTAAGCGATCAAATGCACGGGAGAACTTATCAGCTGGTAGTGGGGGCTGGAGTGCCTGTAACAAGGCCACACAGTGTGAAAAAGAATCAAAACCGACATCACTATCCATGCCAGGTGTTGATCCTCTACTACGCTTTTCCCCTAACGCTTCCCCTCTGCCCTCGTAAGACTTTTGGTGTGCCTTATAGGAACGCGTGATCACTGCAACCATGTTCGATATCTCCTCGTCTAGATGGTTGCTTTGCCCTCTCTTCTGACGCCGTCAGGACGAGCAAGTCGATGGTGTCACCATGTCCATGTCAAACTGTGATGGGCCATCAAAAACAAAATCCTGACCAGCTTGGGTGCCAAGTGTCGGGCCTCGACGCTGCATCTCAGCGTCAAGACACTCCTCCTCGTCCAAAGATGGTGGTGGTTGGGTGGATGCATGGTGGAGTGTGCCTAGAGCAACAGAAGCGCCAAAAATGGTACAAATGTCTGCATATCGTGGGCAACCCAAGGTACGGAACTTCTTTACTTTTGGCTTGGCCTGGGCAAGGAATTTTAAATTCAATATATAAGGGAGGGATTAAGGTGGGAAGAAATGATAATCAATAAAGGGATTATTGTATAATATGAAAATATGGCGCGGTTAGAGATTCGTTACCCTAATGGCATTTGCCCAGTGTTCATCACTCCCTACAACTGTTTTGGTATCGGGGTCCCATCCCATACCAATTTGGTGCATGAGGTCCATGAAAAGTCGTTGCATCATCTTGAGCCTATGTATTTTTCCCTTGATTTGGTTCGCATCATACGTCCTTACGCCCTTACATGTAAGACGTGCAACATAGGAAGCATAGTCCCTAGAAGTGATCTTCCCAGCCCTTAGTGAGCCATTAAGGGCGTCAGCTAACATCATGTCAATGAATTCGTCCTCCATTCCATCCGCCCATATTTCCCGATCAACGTGTGAAATGTCGGAGTCGGGGTCCATGTGAAAATGCTAATATGTAGATATGAAATCCAAAGACGTTTATATCATACGTGGCTAAATAAATGATAAATTTGTGTCAAACTGTTTTTTTTAGAAGTGAGCCATACCTGCCGAAGGTGAGATAGTCGAGAGGAGCGTAGGTAGTAATGCTAACAAAGGAAAAATATTGTTAAAAACAGTTTGTTGGCAAAAGAGAATCCAAATAAATGTGTGCAGTCATAAAGATTTTGTATATTAATAATTAGTCCAAGATTTTGTATACAACATTTTCCTGGGCAGATGCTAAAATATTATTAGCAAGCATGAATGGCACAAGCTGCATATATGCAAGGCATGCACTTGCAAGGAAGTGAAGGACTAACGTGAAAATTAGCTAAGCAATCGCTATCCACTCCTTCAAAACATCAGTTGTCCAATTTTTGTGACCGACAATAACTTGGGCCATCACCACTAACATCTAATATATTTCTCTCTGCCAACGGCCACCACAGAAGAATAATTTGTATATATAAATATTTTTTCTAGAAATAAATTCATGCACAAAAACTAATTTCTTTCCCTCAAGACATTAATGTAAATGGTTTGTTGTAAAATATGATATTGATATTGATATTTAATTTATTTCCTTGACCTTTGAGCCTAAAGGCCTAGAACTTTCATTCTATTACAAGTTATGATAAACCCAAATATATATATATATGCACTCGGGATGAAGTAGTGAAAATGCCAATTTGTATACATTGATATTCTACTTTTATAATAATAGCCTACATTTGGAAAACCCTTAAACGAATAATACAATCTAATCTAATCATCATAAAAATATCAGTATCAACAGTTCAGATAAAATATGCCCATAGTTCTGCAAGTTCAAAAGTTCATGATTTATAAATCTGAGGTGGGATATTGAGGCACTTTTTCTTTCTTTCTATAATCTCTATTTTGCCAAAGTTGAGTTAGCTTAGTGGGTCAAATTCATTTTCCCAGCAATATTGAATCGATGAGTGCACAGGATATTTTTTAGTGTGAAAATCAAGACTTCACAGTTAATACACACATATTTCAAAAAATTTAAATCTGTATGTCAAGGGCATTTTGCCATTTTGTTTTAGCAGGGTGATACTTTTAACTTGATAAGTGGTTACTTGTGATCAAATATCAAATTTACTTGTTGGATAATGGATAGAATCGTTCTTACCACTCTTTTTATGGCTCTTTAAAATACGTATAGTGTTTATGGGAAATTTAATATTGGGCTTCAGTATTCTCAAAATTTAAATACAATTTAATATGACATTACCACATTGGCCAGTCAATAAAATGAGTTGACAATTAATAGTACCTCTGCCACCATTCTTGTTCTAAGTTCATTAGACATTTATGCTCTAGATTTGAACTCAAACAAGTAACAAAGTGGTGATTCATAGAGAATGTATGATAAATGATGATGAAAATTTGTAAAGTTTTACATTTGATGCATGTAGCAAATGATTGATCAAAGAGAAATGTTGTTACTAATCTCTTTCTTACTGTCTCAGGTTACACTTGTTGAAGGAAAGCATTTTATGGAGTAATCCAGTTTAACTAATTAGATAAATTGTGGAAAATCAGTTCTAAAGTGTCTTAGGCCATAAAGTTGAATGCCAAAACAATTCAAGTATGCAACACAGCAATTCTTCATGTAATCAAAGGAATAACATATAGGTATTAACCTGCAAAAGCAAATGGCACTAATCAAGTATAATCAGTAGCTCTGGATTGGAATGTGGCTGTGGCAACTACATACTACTAAAGTTAAACGAGTTCCATCTTAACTAATTCCCCAGTCAATGAATTTCAAGCAAAATTATTAAGGGATTTCAAAGGAAATGTCTACATGCCCCACTAGATGTGAAGCACAAATAAAACGTATTTTGGTATAACTTCACCTAAATAATCAAAACCAGTAATGACTCCACCATTTTCCTGAACGGAAAACTCTATATTTTTATCTGCCCATCAGGATTTACTCAGTTGAGTGTTCTACCATTTTAACTTCAAACACATAAGAGAGTCCATTCAAACCCAAAATAATTAAAGTCCACTAATCGATCCACAGCCGCAAACAAATCAGTCCCAATGCATTAATCACCAACAATAAACAAGATATTTGCACAAATTATTGATATAAAAAAAAATATTAGAGGGTACCATGGACTACCTGGTATGACCTCGTTCTCGGACTCGTGGTTCCCGTCGGATTGGTGAGGAAGCGTTTGCGGCAGTCATTTTTGAGAGATAAACGACAGTTACAGCACCTAACCGTGGTGGAGGAGCGGGGGGTTTTCGCAGCTTCGACATCTCCTATATGTAGGGTGCTTGGAGCAATGAAATGGGAGATAAGGATGGGCTGCAATCGATTGAGTGATGGGCAGAGGAACAGGAGAGATTCGCACGTTCAGAACCACAGAGATTCCACACAGAGGTTCTGAATCGTTCTTGGAGATAAGATTTTTCTCGGGCTGCAGACGAGGGATGCATGCGAAAGGATTCTGAACAAGAGAGATGGGATCGAAATCTTGTGAGATGGGATTGACAAGCTGAAGAAGATTCGCACGGAGTGAACTTCGAAATGGGGCTTATGGGAGAGAGGAGACAGACGCTGCCAGATTCGCACGGTATTTCGATGAAAATCAGTCAACAGTGTTGAGTAAAGGGAGAGACCGACTGAGATGAAAACCTCAGGGATAATATTGTGTTTGTTTTGGGGGAACTACCTATCCGTACGAAAATTGTTTTCAAGTTTTGGGTTTATCCCCGAAAACAAACGAGCCCTAAGTCTAGACAAGGTAAGAATCGGTTTTTCTTTCTAAATTTTATACACATGTCACTTTCTCAACCCGAAAATGAGATTCAAATCTCATTTGGACTATGAGTGTGATAGAACACCCACACTTTCTTGTGTTTTCTTGAAAATGACCTAGAGTTCTTAAGAAACCTTTGAAGCCGAGTAGAAAGAAGAGTTCATCCTCAATGTTTTTCAGCCATTACATGTATCTTTACTACTTTAGGGTTTTGTTTTACTCTATGATTCAAAATGAAGGAGTTTTTACCCCAAAAACCCTAGAAACTGAATGGATATGGACAACTATTACCCTAGAAATCTACACACACACTCAAGAACATGAAATAATGTTTTTAGTTACTCTTTCTAATATAGAATGTTCGGATTTACAGCTTGCTAGTAATTCTTTAGGCGGATTTTTGTTGAGTATACACTTAACCTACTCTTGGTTAATACTTGTATATGATTATGTAAATCTTTTCTTTGCCATGTTTGTTTTGGTTGCTATTTCTTGATTGCTTGTTTGATTATATTAATATGATCTTATATTAATCTATGGAATGAATTATATGCTTTGAATTTGTGATGAATATGCCATAAAATACTCATGTATGTTTTGGTTTTCACTTGTTTAAGAATGATGGTTTATGCAACATTAAGTTTTAGCCATACCATGTCTTGAATGATTCGGATCTTAGTCAAATGTTATGATTTCATGTTTTGTTTTATTATGCTTTGATTCCTATGTTATATACTTGAAGATTAGAACATGTTTAAGTGATGAATTTCATGATATTTACCCCTATGTGTTTCGGCCTAAGTATGTTCCCATGGTTTCATGAATGTGTTTGGATGTTTCATGTGTTTCATATAATCATGCTATGAATTGAACATGTTATACTTGGTTATTTCATGCATGGCATTCCATATGTCACATGTCAAGTATGAGTACGAATGTCTTAAATTCCATGTCTCATGCATTTGGAGAAAATGTTTTCAAAGAAAAGTGGTCCTTTTTAAAGAAAAAAGTCAAATATTTTATCATGACCCCAAGTACTAGGACGGAGGATTGTCCTAGTAGAACTCCTCTGTCCACTCTAGAGTGCTTAAGAATTGAGTGGTAACCCTTAAGTCGATGAAGAATAGTCGACGAGTCTCAAATGGATTCTTTTTAAAGAATGCCGAAGCGAGAAAGCACCTAATGCTAGTGGGTGCATAAGGCATGTCATTTGAAAAAGTAAGGTCGAGTTAATATGATTCTCTGTTTAACTCGAGCTGTAGGGATGATAGTAAGCAGGGATGGTGGTAGAGTCCTGTTTGTGAGTCTCGCTTACAGATCGTTAATGGTACAATGACTAGCAGGAATACGCAGTGCAAGGAGGAGAGCCGTGTTGTGTCCACCCTATGAATAAGAATAAGAGAACGGCACTTTTCTGGAGTCTTTTGGTGTCTGGCTCCTGATGGAACTTTGACAATGAAAGAAAAAGAATCTTAGTTATTTTGGTGAAAAGAACTTTGGTTTTTAGACCTCAGCTTTTAAGAAACAATATTTTGAGAAGGTCCCGTGATTTGGAAGACAAAACTTTATTGCTTGCTATTTTTGGGATATTTTATCCGATGATACAATTTTATGGTCATAGACAAAGTGTTAATGTTTTTATTAGTATGGCACCATGTACTTTGCAATTGTTGTTTGTGTTGCTTAGAACTTTCAACCTTTATTATTTTCCGCTACAACGATATTGCATACTGCTAGTGTACTTAGGTGCATAGCATATTATCTATCATGTACGAGAGGTATGTAGCCTTGTGTTACATGTCCCGGAGTTTCAGTCACCATCCAATCCCAAGCAGAGGCTGGGGGCGCCATATGCCCTGAGGCCCTTTCATAGCACTCAAGCACTGCATACATACTCCTCCATTCTTCAGTTGTTGCCCTTCCAAAGATCACACAATCATCTGCAAACAGCAGATGATTGATCCTTACCCCTCCTCTGACAGTAGCAACACCTCTTATAAGGCCTTCCCTACTAGCTTTCTGAAACATATGACTAAGACTTTCTGCATAGATCATAAACAAGTATGGGGATAGAGGATCCCTCTACCTTAGCTCTTTTAAAGGAATAATTCTACTTCCAATCTTGCCATTAATCACTACTGAGTAATTCACTGATTGAACACATTTCATGAGCAAACCAGTAAATATCTCACCAAAACCCAGTTGGATTAACATGGATTTCAAAAACTATCAACTTCAACAATAGCTTGCCTCCATCACACAGGGCTCTCAATCTATAAGTGATTACTTTACTCAACTCAATGCTGTGTGGGAAGAGCTACACAACTATACACCCCTCCCTCACTGATCTTGTGAGCTATGTACATGTAACATTGTAAAGTCTCTTGCTAAAGCTCAATAAACAGATTGTGTTTTTAAATTTTTAATGGGACTAAATGATTGCTTTGATAGCAATAAGGGACAGATCATTTTATGACTCTTATGCCATCTTTGGATAGGATCTTCTCATTGGTTTTGCAAGAAGAAAGGCAGAGGGAGACTCATGCTCTCCTGCTGTCTAACCATGAAATCTCAGCCTTAGCTACATTCCAATCTCAGGCCAAGAAGAGGAAGAAGGCTAAGATAACCTGTTTCCATTGTGGTAAGAGTGGACATACTAAAGACAAATGATATCGCTTGATTGGCTTCCCTCCCAACTTCAAGTTTACTAAATCTAAAGGGGGATTTTCATCTGGTATGCCTTCAACTGGACATTTAGCAAACCAAGTTGTATCACAGAATCATGAAAAGACAACTATGGAGGGGTCACAGTTGCCCATTGAAGCTCAGATTCAACAGCTCCTTGCACTTGTCAATTCTCAGACATCTCAACTCAATGTTGGTAACTCTTCATCACCTAACCAAGTCAAACCTGCATATACCACAACCAATGCCCCTCACTCCTCCAACATGGCAAGTACAAACTCATACCCATTTGTTACTTGTGCCTTACCAAATTCATCCAATTTTTATGTTAATCACCATAAACATCTTGCCTCTCTTTTACATCACTACTCAACTGACTCACAAACTACACCTTGGATACTTGATACTGGAGCCATAGACCACATGGTCTATTCCACCTCACTTCTTACTTCCATCACTTGTGAGACTCGATCCTTTGTTCAATTACCTAATAAAACTCAAGTCAAAGTAACTCATATTGGTACTATGAAGTTATCAGATTCTATAACTCTCAGTAATGTACTCTGTGTACCCTCCTTCACCATCAATTTGATCTCTGTTAACAAGCTCACCCACATCACCTCTCTTTGCCTTGTTTTTCTAAGCAAACTTTGCTTCATACAGACCCTCTCTTCATGTATGATGATTGGACTTGTTAAGGTATACAATGGCCTTTACTTCTTCACTTCCAACCCTCTTTCTTGCAATGCAATCAATGGTTTACTTTCTTCCAGTCACTCTATCAACCAATCAACACAGCTAGTTTCTAGTCATGTCTTCCAAGCAAATAGTCAGCAGGGGTTTGATCTTTGACACTTTAGATTAGGACACACTTCTCAATAGAGAATGAATGTAATCAAATCTTGTGTTCCTAATGTAAAAAGTGACAAAGATATACAATGCACTATTGGTCATTTGGCTAAACAGAAAACAAAATCTTTCAATTTGAGTACTTCTTGCACTTCAGCTCCTTTTGAATTGGTCCGTTGTGACATTTGGGCCCTTACTAACATTTTTCACTTCAACCATTATTTTTTTTACTATAGTTGATGATCACTCTCGAGTAACTTGGGTTTACTTAATGAAACTAAAATCAGAAACTAGATCCCTTTTACAGAACTTTGTTCACATGATTCACACCAATTCAATACCAAAATAAAGCAAATAAGGCCTAACAATGGATTGGAATTTGATATGCCTAGTTTCTATAATTCTAATGGAATCTTGCATAAAAAAAAAATATGTGTATACCCCTCAATAGAATTTTGTGGTTTAAAGCAAACATCAACACCTTCTTTGTGTTGTCAGCGCCCTCGTCTTCCAAGCTTTTCTTCTTCTTCAATTTTGGGGGGATGTTGTCATGACAACCATTCATCTCATTAACAGAACAATAAATCCCCACTTTGAACAATAAATCCCCTTATGAAATCCTTTTCTCAACCATCCCATCATACTCACACCTAATGGTATTTAAATGCATTTGTTTTGCATCAACCCTGAGACACAACAGGACCAAGCTAAGCCCTAGGGCCAAGAAGTGCATTTTTCTTGCCTATCCAGCTGGTGTCAAGGGTTATAAGCTCTATGATTTAGAAAATCAGTCTTGCTTCATTTCAAGAGATGTCATTTTTTATTACTCCAGCTTCCCTTTCCAAAATTCGGGCTCCAATACCATCCATGTTGCACCTCCACCTAATTTGGATCTCCCTTCCCCCTTATCAAACTCCACATTCTCTTATCCTGAAACTGACATGCATTCCTCCACTAATTCTGATCACTCATCACCAGATTTGCTTTCCCCATCACCTGAACAGTCTCCAACCACTCAACTTCATGCACCTCCATCTCAAACCCAGCAATCACCACCCTCTGCTACTAATCCCACCCATGTCATACCTCTTAGGAGATCAGATCGAGTTAGACAACAACCCACCTACTTACAAGATTATCATTGTCAACTTGCCACTGCCACTAACACTTCATAATCTCTCCTTACCTCCACTGATCACCCTCTCCATCAACACTTACCTACATTAAATTGTTACCTTGTCACAAACCATATGCCATATCTCTCTCTCTCTCTCTCTCCTTCATGAACCAAAAAATTACCAAGAAGCTATGAAGTCTCCACATTGGGAAGAAGCAATGAATTTTAAATTGAAAGCTTTAGAAAATGATGGCACTTAGACTTTCACCACTTTACCCTTAGCAAAATCAATTGTTGGATGCAAATGTGTACAAAATCAAGTTAATGTCTAATGAGACCATAGAAAGAAACAAAGCAAGACTGGTGGCTAAAGGTTACACACAAAGGGAATGATTTGATTACCAGGAAAATTTTAGTCATGTGGCCAAACTCACAACAATTCAGATTTTTCTAGCATTGGCAGCTATTTACAAGTGGCACCTGTATCAATTGGATGTACATAATGCATTTCTTCATGAAGATTTGGATGAAGAAATCTACATGGATCTGCCTCTAGGTTATCATAGCCAGGGGGAGTCGTCACATTCTAATGACAGGAGACTAGCTTGTAAGCTGCACATGTCTCTTTATGGCATAATCATAGGGAGCTCTAACATGGCTGTTGTTGCTTATATAAGGGCATATCTTCATTCTCAGTTTAAAATTAAGGATCTTGGCACCTTGAAATATTTTTTAGGCTTAGAGATTGCCAGATCAACTTATGGCATTCATTTATACCAAAGGAAGTACAGTTTAGAAATTCTTAAAGATGTTGGTCTGCTTGGATGCAAACCAGCCAACACTCCAATTGAAATGAACCATAAGTTCTCACATTCATCTTTAGATTTCTTAACTGATATCATAGGTTATAGGAGACTGATTGGAAGGTTGATTTACTTAACCATTACTCAACCAGACATCACATATACTGTTAGCATTCTTAGTCAATTCATGGACAAGCCATCTCATATACACATGGTTGCAGCTCATAAGGTTCTAAGATATCTGAAAGGCTCTATAAGACAAGGCATTTTCCTCTCCTCACAGTCAGCTCTGCACATAAAGGCCTTTAGTGATTATGATTAGGTAGCTTGTCCAGAAACCAGGAGATCCATAACTATTTTTTGCACTTTCATTGGAGATTCCTTGGTTAGTTGGAAGTACAAAAAGCAAGCCACCTTCTCTCAATCTTCTACAGAGGCAGAATATAGAGCCTTGGCCCATACCAATTGTGAAATTGTGTGGATGATTTCTTTACTTAAAGGCTTCAACATAGAACATCCTAAGCCAGCACTCTTGTACTGTGACAGTCAATCAGCAATCCACTTGACCAAGAATTCAGTGTTCCATGAGAGGACTAAACATATTGAATTGGATTTCCACTTTATTAGGAAAAAAGGTGTTAGCTAAGGTCCTCGCACCTGTGCACATAGTCTCTAAATTTCAACTAGCAGACATCTTCACCAAAGCACTCCCTACTGCCACCTTTCATTTTCTATTGTACAAGATGGACACTTTAAATATCTATGCTCCTTAAGGGGGAGTAACAAATTCCAATGAATGAGCAACAGGCTACAAAGGATGAACAAGAATCAAGTGGTGCAACTGGTAGTGGAAATGCAGCTGCAGTGATCAGAACAAAAGGAACAAAAGTTTATGGTGGGCGCATGACACAACAGCATCCTTGATGGAATTAGGTAGGAGTGTAGTGGACAAAAGTCTATATTTTTGTACAGTTAGCAGAGTTGGTCCCTTTTTTTGTTTTTCTATTTTTGGCATTTATGCTTTATGTACATGTCCTATATTAGAAACTATGTATTATGCTTATGAGGAATAAGATGAAAACAAATATTCTTTTTCCCTTCACCATTGTTGTTTGATTTTAGCCTCTCTCTTCATCTTTCATCTTTCATTTCTTCAACACAGAGAATGATTAAGTAGAAATTTCAGCAGCAGATCAAAGTGGAGCAGGTTTTTCCCTAAATATTAGGCTTGTGTTTCCAAGTTTTGATGGGACTGATCTAGATGGTTGGATTTACAAAACCAATCAATATATCTCATTACACCATATGACGTCTCAGTAGAAGCTTTTCTTGGCTTCTTATCATATGTTAGGAGATATCTTGGTATGGTTCCATGATGCTAAAGATTCTAGTTGTTTTCAGAATTGGGATGCATTTACCATAGCCTTGCAAGTGAGACTTGAGAGTGCCCCATATGATGACCCTATTAACGTTGTATTTCATATGCCTTTGGGCTGGGTTCCTACAACTCGGGTTTTCGTGTTTTCACCTGCACACTCAAGCAAACACGAATAATGGGGGGCCTCGGTGGTGGCGGCTAGGTAGTCTCCGATGCTAAATTCAATATATCTCTTTAGTAGTTTGTGCGTATGCTTAGAAAGATCAGAGAGAGTTTTTCATATCTAAGGATCAACTTTTATACTAAGTTTTTGGTGAGGACAGCTCATCCCTAACTTTGAGGGGCCCATGTCCTTTCCACAATTCATTTAGTCAGAATCCTTTAATGTTTCCACAATTCTGGGACGGTGTCTTTAATACGACGTGTAGTTCAGGGAGTGGCGCCATTAATGCGGCGTGGCTTTCTAACTCACTTTACTTAGAAGTGTTCCCTATTAAGTCTCTCCATGCCTGTTTTCAAGAGATCACAGGTTCTCCATATTTCTCTTCCACCTGCCTGTGTAGATTCCCAAGGGTAGTTTGTTATCGAGGTAGTACCAGGATGGCGAGTCTCATCTACCCTTACCGTCCCTATGTGTGGATTGTTTCGTGGGTGGGCTATGCTCGTGGGCCGAATACTATGCAAAGGCCCACTAACTCCTTTTAGAGGAGGGTCATTGGGCATGATTGGGCTCAGTCGGGCTCTCTAACTTACTTCCCGTGTGGTCTCTCGTGGGCTTATTTTAAGGGCCAATTGGGGGGGAATCGGGCTCTAGATCATGCCCATGTGGCTTTTTCATTATTTTAACAATGTTAGGCAATGATTCCCCTTTCGAATTTATTGGCACGTTTACTAACGGTTAGATTTCACACTTGATTGCGTCCTTCCAATCCTCTCAACATCGATGGTGTCAAACGGCTCCTTCTCTCCACGTCGCATCGCATAGTACATGTCACGGGATTCGTGCATATCTTGTCAGCTTCGTGAGGCACATGCATTCCCATGACTTTGGGGATGCCTACCATCAATGAGGTCTATTTAAATCCCCTCATTTTGACGTTGGAGCCCATTTTGCCTTCTCTTCCTTTCTTAGAGCTCATCGCACTTCTTCCATTTCTCTTTAAATCTCCCTTTGCATGTACCCCGTTTTCCCTTCTTTCATTTTCACATTCACATGGCTCCAAAGAACTCCACATCCTACCCCTACAAACCCTAAGCTGGCTAAGCCTCCTAGTTCTTCACATGGTCCTGAGCGCCTAGATCTTCCTGAGGTTCGCACTGAGTCACAGAGATTCAATGGGTTCTCATGGCGGTCGATCATGACTCCTGGTGAGTTGGAGTCGCTGAAGTCAACCTATAAAATGCTGGGCATTGTAGAGTTTGAGGTGCCATGTCCCAATGAAGGCGTCGTGGACTTTGAAGGGTATGCATCAAAGGTGGTTGTATACCCTAGCATGTTCTCTAGGGCCTTAGGTTGCCTTTCTGCCATCTAGTTCGTGATGTGCTAGACTACCAACACTTAGCACCTGCCCAACTCCACCCAAATGTGTGGAAGATCTTGGTATCATGTTGAGTCATCTAGCGGCGAGTGCTGGAGAAGGCAGGTTCTGAGTTCCCTGATCTCACTATGCGTGAGTTCCTCCTTACTCATAATCTTCTAAAGCAGGGTGGCAACACTTACAGTTTTAGACCCATTCAAGCGTTGGCTCATTTAGAGCCGCAGTACAATAGGGTGAAAGGGTGGAGCTGATGCTTTTTCTTCTTGTCTGGTAGGGGATGAGAGTTCCCAGTTGGGTAGGCCAATCGGCGTGACTACCCCGTTCGAGCCATCTGGGGGGTCGTGGGTGATGACAAGAGCTCCCTAACCTCAGCGACTCCCGAGGAAGTGAGCTAGATTGAGTTCATTCGCACTTGGATGAAAGGCCACCCAAACGATTTTTTTTTTAGGCCCTGTTGGATGAGGGCAGTCTTCGACGATACTTGCCCCCTCCGACCAACATGTGTTTCGCAACCGAACCATATTGATATAGGCAATTGTGCCCAAGGTTCGTAGGCGTTCCCCAGCCCGTTGGTGGAGGGGAAGGGAAAAAAACCTAGGAAGGAGTCTCCTGCCAAAGCCAACTTTGACGAAATGCCCATTCTCCCTCCCGGGCAATCTTCGGTTGCGGTGCTTGCTCAGCGGCCAAAAGAGATGTTTTTGAAGAAGGTTGTGGTGACCGCATCATCTCCTCGCACCATGCCTTCTTCTTCTCCCCCATGTGGGGAGAGTGGTGGGGGCGGGGGCAAACCACTAACAGTATAAGGGGTCCGTCCCTGCCCCTGGCACCGAGGCAAGGTCCTGGGGTGAGAACCTTACCTCTCGTTATACCTGTAGCCCTCACAGCAACCTTAAATTTTTTCAATCTAGTAAGTGAAGATCTCACAAATCTCATAGCCTAACTCGTATAACCAAGTCATTAAGATCTTTCAAACCATTACTGACAATTAAATTTAGAATAAGTGCAGTACATCTCACATGCAACACTCACCATCCAAGATTGTCTGGCTCGGTTTGGATACACAAACCTATCTCATTTCATCTAATCTCATCATTACGAATTTCTCAAATTTTCATACAAAATATAATAAACAATTCAAATTTTCTAAATTCCAAAACAATAATAATATTATAAATTATATTATAAAAATATTTTTTTCAATTTTTTTAAAAAAATCACATCTTATCTCATCTAAACTGCGTAACCAAACGAGGCTTATTTGCCTCTCTAAGAAAGGTCTTAAGATGCTCCAATGCGACATCGTTAAACGAAACATTGTCAACTGTAACTATCACAATACGTGCCGACCCCACTCATTTATTGCAGCCTTCAAGGCCGTCCCAACCGTCTCACTCTTATGATTAGAAATTTGACAAAAACTTTAAATTTTTCTTGTTTAATTTACAATCATAATTAATAAAATGCACAGTCAAAGATATATAATTAAAATTTTGGATGGATTTCTATATATCGATGGTGAGGCAAACTCTTTGACACACCAATTGGCCCTTTAACAAATTTTTCTCTATTCTGTAATATTTTTTTTTTATATGAGTTGCTACCCTGTGGTGAGAAGAAAGGTTAAACCTAGGTTCCAAATATTTAGAATATTGGAACCCTTTCCCCTCCACAAACTGAAATGGTAGCTCATCCATGATGACCATATGAGCTATGTGTCTCCTACACTCATCCGGATCATACTTAGTATACCCCTTTAACATTGCACCCCCACTACTCCTATCTGTCATTTTTTTTAAGTACAATCTCTACTCTAAATTGACTATACTCTTGTAAAGATTTTAATATTGGATTCTTCCTGCATTGTTCTTCTAAGTGGACCTTTAATTAGGATGTATCATGTCTCTTATAGTGACATGTATACACTTTACCATAATAATTATGCTTAATTTAAGGGTTATTAGGGTCACCACCCTTTAATTTGGTGAAGTGAGTCCAAACTATTGAAACCGGTTTCTTACTTTGTGGGGCCAAGGGGGTAGTAGTAGGGGTAGGCCCGGTAGTGTTAGTGGCAGGTGTAGGGTTAGGTGTTGGGGAATGGATACTTCGTTAGATTTTTGTGATTTTCGTGCTAGCTCACCTACCCCCTACCCCCGCTGGAGGGGGGGAGACGTCGACGGGGCCACCCACCCCCCGCTGATGGTCCCGTTCGCATCTAGTGGAAAGGGGTCCCCCCCCAAGTGAGGGTGGGGCAAAAAGGTGTAGGGCCCTGCTGCCCAGTCCTAATATCATGATGTTTTGAGCTGAAAATAATATTTTGGGCCCTATCATTAGGGGTGTAAACGGGACGGTCCGGTTCGGTCCGGTCCGGCCATGGACCGAATTTTTTCGGTCCATGGTTTGACCGGACCGGACCGGACCGAACTCCTATAGGGACCGGACCGGACCGGTAGTCATCGGTCCGGTCCGGTCCATTCGGTCCAGCCCCTTTTTTTTTTTCACATCAATTAATAAAAAAATTTATTTACAATACTAAATTAATTTATACTATAACTCTTAATACTTAATAGTATTAATAATACATTAAAGAATATATTAATATATTGATACTAAATATATATAATTATAGACTTATAGTGATTAGTTATTATGAATCATAATTAGTATAACTATATAATAGAATTAGTATAAAGTATTAGACTATTAGTAATATAGTATAGCTATATATTAGTAATATTAGTATAAGTATAAATGTATAACTATAGTCTATACTTAATTATAATATGGTATAATTATATATTAGTTAGTGATAGGATTATGTTAGATGAAAATTATATAATTAATTATATATATAATTTTTTTTTTTTTTTTAGGTTCGGTCCGGTCCGGTCCGGTCCGAAAAACACATGGACCGTGGACCGGACCGAATTAATTCGGTCCTATTAAATTCGGACCGTGGACCGGACCGAATGAACTCGGTCCGGTCCGGTCTCGATCCGGTCCGGTCGGTCCGTTCGGTCCGGTCGGTCCGCTTACAGCCCTACCTATCATATTTGGGCTAAAAAAGTTACTCATTTGGGTCAAAAAATCCAAACAACCCATCAATAAAGCCCAAAAACCGAATCACACCTGTAAATAAATCAAAACTGGACCAAAAGCGAAAAAACCAAAAGTTTTGGTTCTTTGGATTAACTGGTCGGTTTTACTTCTGAGAATTTCAAAACCAGTTTAGACCAGTTCAATTCCAAAATATGTCCAAAACTGGATCGAACCAAACCGATTATACCTCTAGAACTTACAGCACCTAGGACCCGTTGTATAGGATTTCTTTAAGTTGAATATGGAAATTTTTTCTAGTGATAGAACTCATATTCTAAAGGGGCTTACTACTTCTAATTCTAATTTGGTCAATGACGATTGTTTAGAAAAACTTCCTTGGATGGAAAGAAAATGGGTGATTCTGCAGTTGACAATTAGTAGTGAGGAAGTTAACTCAATTAGGCCTTGTTTGTTTTCAAGACCAAAACCCAAAATTTTGAAAACTTTGAAAACCCCACATTCCATCATTACAACTTTCTCAAATCTCCATACAAAATAAAATAAACAATTCAACTTTTTCAGATTCTAAAACAAATATAATATTAAAAAATATATTTTAACAATATTTTATTCAACTTTTTAACTTTAATCTCATCTCATCTCTGAAAACAAACGAGACCTTGTAGTTAGATGGAAGTAGTGATCATTTATTTGCAGCTCCACAAGATCAGATTAACAAGTTGTTAAAGGAATTTGAGGTCATATTTTAGGAACCAAAGAGGTTACCTCCAAGTAGAAAGCAAGACCACCAGATTAATTTGAAAGAAGAAGCCAAACCAATTTGTGTACATCCTTATCGCTATCCCTTTTATAAAATATCTGATATAGAAAAGATAGCCAATGAACTTTTGGAGTCAATGGTAATTAGGGCTATTTAAAGCCCATTTTCTTCTCATATTTCACTAGTTATAAAGGCATACCCCATATAAAAGTTAGAGGATGTGTATTGATTATAGAACCCTTAATCAAGATACAATTAAGGACAAATTTCTGATACTAGTAGTTGATGAGTTATATGGTGCTATGATTTTCTCTAAGCTTGATTTACGTTCGAGTTATCACCATCTATGTGTCAGATAGGATGATATACATAAGACTGCCTTTAGGACCTATGAAGATAACTGAGTTTTTGGTGATACCCTTTGGGCTCACTAATGCTCCTTCAACTTTTCAGTGCTTGATGAATGATTTGATTAGATCCCATTTAAGAATATTTGTTATTGTCTTCTTTGATGACATCTTGGTTTACAACAAATCAATTGAAGATCATTCCATGCGTTTAAAAACAGTACTTGCCACATTGCAACAGTACCAACTTTATGCAAAGATATCAAAATGTAAGTTTGGGTATAAAGAGGTTGAATATTTGGGTCGTGTCATTTTGGAGAATGGTGTTAAGGTTGATCCTGCTAAGATTGAATCTATGTTAAGCTGGCCAATCCACATCACTCTCAAGTCTTTGAGAGGTTTTCTGGGGTTAACTGGTTATTACAAGAAATTTATGAAAGCCTATGGCCTCATTGTTGCATCATTCACTGCTTTGTTAACAAAGAACTCCGTTAAATGGAACAAAACTACAACTGATGCATTCTAGAAGACTAAGTCAGTGGTGACTTCACCTCTAGTGTTGACTCTCCCTAATTTTGAGAAAACGTTTATTGTGAAGTGTGATGCTTACGAGGAAGGGGTGGAGACTGTTTTGATGCAGGAAAACATACATATTGCATATCTCAGTTAAACATTGAAAGGAAAGGTTGAGTCTTTCTACTTATGAAAAAGAATTGTTGGCCTTAGTACAAGTAGTGAGGAAGTGGCAACTTTACCTGTTAGAGAGCCCTTTCAAGATGAAGACAGATCACATGAGCATTAAGTTTTTGTTGGAGCAGAGAGAAGGTATGCCATTTCCACAAAAATGGATTACATAGTTATTAGGGTATGCTTCATTATAGAATATAAGAAGGGTAGTGAGAACTATGTAGTTGATGTACTTTCTCGAAGGAAAGAAACTAAGCATTAGTGTAGTAGACTCGAGTATGAGAAAGAAGGATTCTTCTCAACCCTCATTTCTTATACTTTTTCTGGGTGGCTTGTTGAAATCAAAGCCTCCTATCAACATGATAAAAAGTTTCAAGCAGTGATTGAGAAGCTAACCTTAGGCCAAACATTTCATAAAGGTTATAGCCAAGGATGGGTTACTATTGAGGAAATGAATTATTTCTGTGGGGATTAACTATGCTCCCAAGGAGAAGATATTGGACTATGTTCATCGTAGTCTTATGGGGGGTCACTCTGGTTACTTGAAAACTCACCAAAGAGCCAAGGAAATTTTTTATTGGTTGGGTAAGAAAAAGGATATTAAACATTACATCAATGAATGTGATATTTGTCAAAAGAATAAGGTGGAAAACATTCACCTTGCTTGGCTTCTACAACCACTCCTTATTCCTCAGAAGATCTGGACAAACATTTTTATGGATTTGATAAAGGGGTTGTCCTTGTCTCATTGATACAATGTAGTTTATGTGGTTGTTGATAGGCTCTCGAAATATGCTCATTTCATGCCAGTAGCACATCCATATTTTGCATTAAAAATAGCACAGTTATTCTTTTCTATTGTGTTTAAGCTACATGGATTACCTACAAGTATTGTGAGTGATGGTGATCCAGCTTTCATAAGTTCTTGCTGGACTAAATTGCATTGATTGCAAGCCACTCAATTATCTTTGAGTTTCTCTTACCACCCTCAATCTGATGGGCAAACTGAGGTGGTTAATAAATGTGTTAAACATTACCTTTGTTGTTTTGCAAGTGAAAAGGTGAAGCAGTAGTCTAAATGGTTACCTTTTCTAGAATGGTAGTATAATACTAACCACCATTATGCCTCTAAGATGACACCATTCCAAGCAGTTTACGGCATTCCACCTTCGAGATTGGTAGAATATATTCCTAGCAATGCTTTGAATGTAGCAATGGATGATCATATGAAGTCAAGGGAGGAAGTCCTAGAAACTTTACACAACAATTTGTTAAATGCACAGGAGAGGATGAAGTTTCATTCAAATAAAAGGAGAACTGAAAGATCTTTTGAACCAGGAGAGGTCTACAAGCTTTTGTCTAGATTTTTTGGCTCCTTTAAAGTTCTACACAAGATTAGACAGGTTGCTTATAAGTTGGTTCTTCCAACTTCTTATTAGATTCACCCAATATTTTATGTTTCTTGCCTTAAGAAATGTCTCAGTCAACGAGTTCTTCCATTACCATCTCTTCTGCCTGTTGATGATACTGGAGCTATTCAGCCAAAACTAGAGAGAGTTATATAGAAAGGCAAATTCAAAAACAAGGAATGAAGGCTCTTACTGAGCTCTTGGTGCACTAGAAGGGAACACAACTAGAGGATGCCACATGGGAGGAGTTTTATAGCCTCAAGCAATATTATCCTCATCTAGTAGGTAAGGTTTTTCTGAAGATGTTCCTCAAACCTTCAGGACAAGGTTTCATTGAAGTAGGGGCAAATCTTGGGTAGCTGAGGCACATGAAAACGTGATGAAGGAACATGTGGGTTGTAAGGAAAGATAATAGCTAGTGGGGACACGTAAGCTAGCAGGAATGTAGAGTTGGGTCTTACTTTGGTTGGGCTCTTTAGGTCTTGTTTGGAACTTAGATTGAACTGAATTGATTTAAGCTGAGTCTAACATCCAAACACTCAATTCTCAAATCACTAAACTCATCTCAACTCAAAACTTCTTTACATGTGAGACCCACAACCTTTTTCAACTCAATATCTCTTTACATGTAGGACCCACAACTTTTTTCAACTTTCTGTAAATATATCTAAATTCATCTTAACATTCAAACACATCTAAACTCATCTTAGGTGAGTTCCACAAAACTCACTCCACCATCTCAACTCACTACTATTCATAAAAAATTCAATTTAGCTCAACATCCAAACGTGACCTTAGTCTTATGCAAAGAGACTTGTACTTAGTTAGTAAGTACAAAATAAGCCCAGTTGCCGAAATTGTATAAAGAGAGGTTTATGTAAAGAGATTTGCTATACAGCCTCCCCTTTCCCGCAACCTCCGCACACCGTGCCTACATGGAATTTTTTTTTTTTTTAATAAAACAAAAAGTGGGTTACTTAAAAGTGGGTTTTTGTTTAATTTTTGCATTTTCCCCCCATCCCTCCTCATGTCCACCTTCCCCCATTCCCACCCCCCCAAAGCATCCCACCCCTCCCACCAACGTCAATCCCCCCAACGGTCCACCCCCCCTAAGCTTCCCCCCCTCCCCAGTGTTCTCTTCCGTACGGCTTCATCGCACAAGCCGCGGTGTTGCTTTCTTCTTCCGAACGGCGTCATCTGGGGCTGCCAACATTGGTCTATTCTAACTGAAGGGTTTGTGTTTTTCTCTCCATTCCTTTTCCATTTCCCATCATCCTGTATATTGTGTGTTTTTGTATTTCTTGAATCTGCAGCTTTGTGTTTGTTGGATCTTTGTTTTTTTTTTATCTTTTAATAGTTGCTAAGTTTGGGTGAGATTCATGGTTTCTTCAACAATGAGGAATGGAGAAAAAGAAGTTATTGAACAATTTGAATCCGGTGTTTATGTTATAGTCATTCTACTTGGAGATGGTACTAAAAATTTTAAGCGAGTTAGATTCAGGTACTCTAGTAAAGACTTGACCCAACAAAAAATGTCAATAATTCAATTTTTGTACAGTGTGATCTCCCACATGCCTAGTTCGTTTTCTTGTATATCTATGCATTTTGGTTCTCAAGTGTTTCATTACTTGCATTTTAGCCCATCGCAGTATGTATGTAGGTAGGGGTGTAAGTTTGGACCGAAAAACTGGAAAATCGGTCCGAATCAGACCGGACCAGACCGATTGGGCCGGTTTTCCAGTTTTTTGATCCGGAATCGGTTCTTTATTTGCACAAACCGGTTGAATCCGGTCCAGTTCCGGTTTCATAGTTTTTGAGACCGAACCGAACCGGACCAGACCGGTTGAAGAAAATATATATATATATATATATATATAAGTTTTATACAAAAATAATATTATACAAAATATTTTTTATATATAATATATAAAAAGAAAGAAAATCACTCAAATATTATTACTAAATTTTGATAAATACATAGGACATTAGTAGTTATACTAATATAGAGTATAGTTATACTTATACTGATATGTTATACTAAATCACTATAACTAATATTAATATATAACTAACACTAATAGTTTAATATAGACTATAGTTATAGTTATACTGATATTGTAATACTAAATCACTATAACTAATACTAATATATAACTAATACTAATATAGTACTTGAAGCATATTTTTTTAGTAAAGTAGATTTTTTTAATAAAAGTATAAAACAGATTTTTTTAAAGCATTTTTTTTTTTATAAACAAGTTTTTAATGACAAATTGTCAAACTTACATTTAAAAAAAAATCAAAAAATCAGACCGGACCGGAAACCGATAAAACCGGAAGTACCGGTTTAGGAGGGTAACCGGTGCGTAATCGGTTTTGAAAAATGTAAAACCGGTACATACCGGTTCAGTCCTAAATTTTGTCCAAAACCGAACCAGACTTGACCGGTTACACCCCTATATGTAGGTGTGCCTCCACCATGTAAGCTAGAAACCCAAAACTACAAATTATCTTCAATATTTTTTTTACTGCTTATGGACGTGTTGGGCATGTCTTATGCTTCTTTCTAAACTTGTATAAAGTGTTGGTGTTTGATATATGTCCAATGTAGATATAGCTCATTTGAGTTACCTATTGCTCATATTTACCTCTTTGTGTGGTTCCATCCTCTGAAGAAATTTGTCTTTTAATAGTTGCTAATTTTGTCTTTTAAGTAAATAAAAAGCATGAATTCTTATAAAATTGTTGCCAAGGAATATGATTATTTTCATTTTCATTTCGTTTGAAATTGTGGATATGATTCAACGCTTAGCAAGGGAGATGAATTATATTGTGTAGTGTAAATAGAGAGCACTGTATAATTCTATAACTAAAATTCATGGGTGTTCTTTTATATTTGTGAAAGTGAGCAGGTGAGAATGAAAATTCTTTTTTTTTTTTTTTGATAAAAATTTGTTAGATATGTTTGGTATTAGATTCTTGGAATGTTATTTTAGTTTTTTGTCACAAAATTAAAGACCAATTTAGGATTGATGCAACAGGTATTAGAAATTATAACAATGATCACAAATATGGAACAAAGAAAAATATTCTACCATGAAAGAATAAATAATAATGTGGTTGAACAAGCACATGGTTAGATTTGATTGATACATATGAAAGAAAAATATGGGCTGCTCTCCGAATTCGATGTTTTAATTTTCTATTGTTAATACCTTCAGGATATATCGTACGTGCCACTTGCAACTTAGTGCAAATCAGTCCCCATGAATTTGCATAGTTGTTAGTATTATATATTAGTAAATGAGTTTTTTTTAGCGGATTGTAGCTACAGGTATATACGTAGTTGTTAGTGTATGTATTATTGTCATGACTTTTTTCCCTTTGTTGATACATGTACGATGAAACTTCAACATGCA
Organism: Cyclocarya paliurus; assembly: GCA_029856935.1. Classification (NCBI taxonomy): domain Eukaryota; kingdom Viridiplantae; phylum Streptophyta; class Magnoliopsida; order Fagales; family Juglandaceae; genus Cyclocarya; species Cyclocarya paliurus. Next base: position 52,864 of record CM056954.1, read on the forward strand.
AAGACACTAGAAGTTCAAAGGCCTACTTTCCAAAGAGAGGATTGATGCTCACTTGATAATGCATATTTTATGGAACTCGGTCACTGCATCTGACAAAATGGAAGTTGAAGAATTTTGAGATGTTTGAATTTGTAGTATAATCTGTTTGGCATTGGGTTATATCCAAACTTGGTATTTTGTTGTTTGTAGTGGTTTGAGAATTATTGTATCCAACCTTGGTGTAATTATTTTGATTTTAAGAATGGACGGATGTGAATGCGTAGGCGAATTATGGGTTATAGATTAGTTGGAGAATTATTTGCCAGTTGATGAATATAGTTTTGAATGTTAGAGTTGATAGATGTAATTTGTTTTGTACACGTTTTGGATTACTTCTACAAATTTGATAAATGTAATTTTTCTTGTAATGTATTGTTTATGCTAGGTGCTAAAAGTATTGAATACATTATATTTTACCTCTCCCACCAACCAAGATGATTCAGGAGCAAGAACTCCACGTTTGTTGTCGCTCGTTAATTTTCTTTTTATGAGCAATAATCGTAGGTGCTAGACTCCAATACTTATAAGTTAAAACCAATACTTGTAAGTTAAAACTAGCTGGCAAGTGCCTTGTGATTTTATTTGGTTCAGTGGAGTTGCTAATTCATCTCTTTATCTCGACCAATTATTAAATAAAAGCATCGTTTAAAAAGAAACAAAAAAAACTATTTATATATATATATATAGAGAGAGAGAGAGAGTTGTATGACGAAAGATCAAAGAAGTCTTCCGCTTCAAAATTGTATTCTTGCAGTGGTGTTACTAATTGGTGGTAAGTTTGGCT